>OZ005734.1:149382015-149982015 GCA_963930755.1 Eudasyphora cyanicolor | reverse complement strand
ACACATCATAACAGCATACTCATATTAAAACAAACACAACAATTTCCGCAAATGGAACACTCAAACACAATGGATATGATTAACACATCTCTGCCAAATAATGATATTGTGAGTATTACAGCTAGTTGCAAACGTGAGAGAGAGACCAGCCCTCAGAACTTTGGAGAACGCAACAAAAACTCCAAAGCTCTCTCGCTCCAAAGCTTTTGACACAGTAAACAGATCCCTACTATGTATGAATTTACGTCGTTTTTTAATTTTCCTACAAGCTCTGTTCGTCTCATACAATCATATCGAGCCGTAACAGCCAAAAAGACGTAAGCGCACATCACAAAAATTTAGAGGAGAAGGTTTCTTTTGCGATTATATTTTGTTTAAATGCATATTTAGTGCATAAATCTGTTTATATAACTGTGAAATTTACTATAACGGTACAATTTACAGGTATAAATTTCAGAACTAAACGATTTCCCTCAACAAATGAAAAGTAAATCATGTTGGCGCTTACGTCTTTTTGGCGGTTAGGGCTCGATATCTTATCGAATGTGCTTAATTCGTGTTCACACGTTTCTCGGTCTCTGACCCACTACTAGGTTTAGGTTTAGGTTAGGGTGGCAGCCGTATTTTTTTATACAAGCTCACATAGACCAGTTTAGGTCCCTAGTGTTACCACGGGCTGAAATGCCCCTCATCGAAACCAACCTGTTTGATATACAAATTTGTCGATATTACGAATATCGGTACTGGAAAGATCTGTTAGGCTGCCTAGAACAGCCGACCCCAGTATGTCCAGTCGTCGTTTACTCAGAGCGGGACAGTCGCATAGCAAGTGCTCAATGCTCTCCACTTCTTCCTCATCTCCACAGCTTCTGCAGAAGTCATTAGAGTCAATACCCAATCTTTTGGCGTGTTCGCCGATCAAGCAGTGTCCCGTCAGAACTGATACTAACGTAGACAATCTTTGCCTCTCTAGTGCGAGGAGATATTTTGATCTTCTCAGGTCATACCTTGGCCAGATTTGTCTAGCTACCCTGCAGGTGCCGATTTCTGTCCATCTTTCGTTGGACTGCCTGATTGCCTCTTGCCTAAGCCAAAGCTTGCACGTGGATAGTGGCGCACCAATATATGCAAATTCTTCGAGAATTTGTAATGTCGTCCCTTTCCTAGCAAGTTCATCGGCTTTGCAGTTCCCCGGGATATCCCTATGCCCAGGCACCCATATGAGGTGTATGTTAAACTGCTCAGCCATCTCGTTAAGAGATCTGCGGCAGTCGAGGGCTGTTTGTGAATTTAGGGATGTTGCCTCCAGAGAATTGATGGCAGCCTGGCTGTCCGAGTAAATGACAATGCCAGTGTTGGTTACTATGTTGCGACTCAGCCACTTGGCTACTTCCCATATTGCCATTATTTCGGCTTGATAGACACTGCAGGTATCTGGTAGTCTGTGAGCTATATCCAATCTAAGCTCTGCACAGTGTACTCCGAAGCCAACCTTTTCATCAAGCTTCGAACCATCCGTGTAAAATTGGAGATGGTTTCTATTACCTGGTTTTCTTCCAACCCATTCATCTCTCGCGGGAATCATAGTGATGTAATTTCTCTCGAAGGTGTACACCGTTGGTATATAGTCCACTCGGTCGGTTACCATAGCACTACACTTTGATATTCTCATGTGACCGTAGGTTTTGTACCTCCACATTGATAGGCAGTTTAATCTTATTGCCGCTTTGGTTGCAACTTCTCTCGCCACAATATTAATCGGCAGTATATGGAGTAGGGCTTGTAGAGACTCGGTCGCTGTAGTCCTTAAGGCTCCGCTTATGCTCAGGCAGGCAGTTCTCTGAACCTTTGTTAGTAGGTTGGTGATGGTTAGTTTGTCAGTTGCCGTCCACCATACCACAATGCCGTATAGCAGTATAGGACGAACTACTGCTATATATATCCAGTGGACGATTTTAGGAGAGAGGCCCCACCGCGACCCTACAGCCTTTTTGCAGGAATATAAGGCGACGTTAGCCTTCCTTACACGTTCCAATACATTAAGTCTAAATAACAGTTTTCTATCTAGAATTATTCCTAAAAATTTTGCACTTTCAGAAAAGACTAGATCTGTTCCATTTATTCGAGGTGGAGGGTCCACATGTGGGACTTTATTCATCCTAGTAAAGAGAACCAATTCTGTCTTGTTTGGGTTTATGCCCAAACCGCTGCTTCTGGCCCATCTAGCCAATTTGTTCAGAGCTACCTGTAGAATGTCTCGGAGGACGTTTTCGAATTTGCCACTCACTGCGATTGCAACGTCGTCCGCATATGCCACGACCTTGCAGCCACAACGTTCTAGATCTAGCAGAATTTCATTCAACGCTAGGTTCCAAATTAGTGGAGACAGTACTCCTCCTTGTGGGGTCCCTCTGTTTACAAACCTTGTTAGAGTTGTGGACCCAAGACATGCTGTTATGCGTCTACTGTTGAGCAGACTTTGAATTAGTCTAATCAAACTAAAGTTAACATTAAGATGTGACAGTGCCGCAATTACTGCATCTGAGTGAATGTTGTTAAAAGCCCCTTCTATGTCAAGAAATGCCACCATGGTGAATTCCTTGAAATGCAGGGACGATTCGATAGTGCTCACAAGTTCGTGCAGGGCTGATTCTGTAGACTTCCCCTTATTGTAAGCATGTTGGTTCACTGACAGGAGTTTTGTATCCAGGTTTTCCCTAATGAAATAATCTAAAAGTCGTTCCAGACCTTTCAATAGGAAGGAGGATAGGCTAATTGGTCTGAAGTCTTTTGGCCTAGTGTGTGATATCTTCCCCGCTTTTGGTATGAATACCACTTTGGTATCCCTCCATCGATTCGGGATGTATGAAAGCCTGATACAGCCTACATAAATTTTCTCCAGCCAGGGGATAATGTATTTCAACATTTTCTGCATTTCTGCTGGAGTGATACCGTCTGGTCCAGGTGACTTGAAGGGCTCAAAGCTATTAATAGCCCAGAGCGTCTTTGCGCCTTTCTAAGCTCCTTCTTATAGATCTTGAGTTGCTCTTTATAGGCATCCCAAACATTAGCGACCCCAGTAGATTTAGCCTTGTTGAATAGCTTGTTGCAGGTCTTTTTCATAGCCGTTAGCTCAGAAGTCCACCATTGGGGTTTAGTTTTACCCTTGTACCTTGTTTTTGGACAGGCTTCTTCAAGGGAACTATTGAATGATGTGGTGATATGCTCGACCAGATGATCCAGACCGGCTTTGTCATTCGGTTCGTACAGAAGTTTGGAGTTGAGGACTTTCTTGAAATTCTTTTCATACAGGTGCCACTTTGTCTTTCTCACATTTCTGTGGACGGCAGGTTCAGGCGCTTTTTCAGCGAGTTTGAACTCAATATAATGGTGATCTGAGAATGAGTGGTCGTCTAGTACATTCCACCCAATAATTTTGTCTGACAGCCGGTCCGTAGCAAACGTTACGTCGAGTACTTCTTGTCTGTCTTTAATTGTAAAGGTCGGTTTATTACCTATGTTACAAATACTTAGGTTGGTAGTTAGAATAAAGTCAAGAAGCGAATCACCCCTATTGTTTATATCCGTACTACCCCAGATAGTATGATGAGCGTTCGTGTCTGCGCCAACAATCAGCTCGACCTCGTCAGATGTTGCTTCTTCTACTACTTCCCTGAATAGAGCAGTCGGTACTACAGCTTCATAAGGCAAGTAACTGGAGACCACCCAATATATGCGATTACCGATCTCCAGACTAGCAGATGTTTGGTCTTTACCACTTAAATTAGCCAGGAGAAAGATACTTAGATCTTTCCTGGCCAAAATGCAGGTTCTTGGAGTGCCTTCACAGTTGGCCACAAGCAGTTTAAAGTTGGGTGTCCTGATACCGCAAACCCTTCCTCCCACTGCGTAGGGCTCCTGTATCAGGACGATGTCTACTGCACCTGTGGACAGGCGCAGCAATAGAGCCGCTGAGGCTGCTTTAGCGTGATGGAGGTTAATCTGTAAAATTCTTACCATCATTGGTAATTGACAGATTAACTTCCACCCCTACAAGGGTGTTATCGAACTCTTCGTCCGTATCATCGAGAAGCGTGTCCCCGCCAGATGCGTCAAAGAGTCCGGAGACTCCCCTCAGCCCCTCTGTGTCAGAAGTAGAGCTTTCGTCCTCAGAGTAGGACGTTACAGATCTTCTGTTAGAGTTGGAGTCACCCGAAATAATGGGCGTGGATACCTCCGCACTTCCAGAATGCTGTGTTTCAACCGCGGTGGACGACTCACCTTCCGCAGTGGGAACTATATCCTGCTTGTATACCTTCAAGACTATAGTCTCGAAGCCATACTGTAGGGTTGCACTTGCACGTTGTATATGGGAGGTGGATTCAGCGTTAAGGATCAAATTGACCTGCCGCTTTTTACCATCCGCCTCACCCACCTTGCTGATTCTCCAATTATGGGCGGGCAGACCAGGATTGGAATCTTTTATTATTTCTAATATGTCAGCCGGGTTGGAGGGCTCTTCTGTAACCCAGGTGATGGCTCTAGGATGACTAGGGATGTTGTTTTTTTCGACAATATCCAACTGGGCACCCGGCCACACCTCACCCGCTCGACTCAGAGCAGCCTTATACAGGTCTACTGATCTGGCATCACCGAAATGTAAGAGCTTTACTCTCCCCTGATGCCATCCTGCATCGTTGCAGATTGGTGGTGTGCCCGGCATCTCTCTACGGACATCGAGGTAATGAGCCATAATGGCTGATTGCACATGGCTCCATTTGTCCTTGAGGATGGATCCATCCTCACTACTTCTGTCTATAACGGCCATCACTAGACTCTCCTTCGCCACTTCATTGAAGGGCTTGGTGAGTGTCCTGTTGATAGTGACATTTGGGCCTCTTGCCTTTTTCGAGGGCAGGGGTTCATCAGGTGATCTGATTCTTTTGACTTTATTAGCCGTTAACACAGCTGAATTTGTGGCTCTTTCAGCCGGCTGATTGGCCTTAGAAGCATCTAAGACGCCTTTAGCCCAGGTAAGTGACTCTTTTTGTTTTTCGGTAAGAGCCGAAACCTCAACAGCCTCCAACTTCGTCAGAACTCTGAGCGCTATCCGGTGCTCATTGTGTTTCCGTTTTGACGGTCGGACGTGACGTTTTCCCCTCACCGTACCACCTGTTGTGAGTACTGGGGGGAAATTTTCACCATGTTTGGTGTGGTCGGCTTTGGCCAAGACCAACGGACGGACAGTAGGACGATTGGGGAACCCCGCTCCATCGGAACGCGAAGGCATCCCCGCCAATGATTTTTTTCCGTATTAGCCCGTAATAGGTACTACGATGTAGGCCTTCCAGACTTTGTACAGATTTTGTTTTATTTTTTGCGATTGCGTAATAGGTATAATAGATTTTAACTATCCGCTCTGTGCTAAACACGTCCGTTCACTACGACTGACCACTACTAATGGTTAAGGATGTTCCTCAGGGTTCAATACGGTCCTCTGCATTTTCTGCGTATATTAATGATCTGGCGAACTACTTGATGTACAGCAACATGCATCAAGTATATGCGGATGACGTGCCGATTTACTTAAGTAGTGAAAAAAAGTTATTAAAGCAAATCCGTTGTACTTCTTAATGAGGACTTAAGCACCGTTGCCACTGGACAACAGCAAACGGACTATGCATAAACCCACGTTAATCTAAACAAACGAAGCAATATCATATCAGATGAACCAATAATTATGATTGGCGGTCAGAAGATTGAAATCGTACCTTTGCTAAAAATCTTACCTTTTTGCATTAATTTAAACAAGTAATACCTAAGTTTGGAATACAAGTAATCACATTAACAACATAGTTGGTAAAACCTACGCCAAGCTTATAACTCAATGGTCCACCCAATACTTGACACCCCTTAAAACTAGAATTCTTCTGGGAAAGGGCTATATAATGCCGGGGCTGTTACGAGTATATGGTTGTGAGCTATTTGCCAATTGTGATTCCGCCAGAAAACGTAAATCAAACACTATTTAAAATTGTACTAGATATGTGTATGACTTAAGACGGTATGGTCATACTACAAGATATGGAATTTGTTTTGAAGACC
This sequence comes from Eudasyphora cyanicolor, assembly GCA_963930755.1. Lineage (NCBI taxonomy): Eukaryota > Metazoa > Arthropoda > Insecta > Diptera > Muscidae > Eudasyphora > Eudasyphora cyanicolor. Next base: position 149,975,910 of record OZ005734.1, on the reverse strand, counting down.
TTCTTATTATTAAAGCACTTCTGGTCCTACACAAAATCATTTACTTGCAAAAACCGTTACAGTTATACGAAAAACTTCGATTCTCTAGGTCAAGTAGGGGCAAACGGATAGTGATTTTGTTTGTGCTAAAAAATTTAAAATTTTGTCTACATTTTACAGTGAAACCACATTTTAAAGTTCGTTTGTAAAAATGGTCCAACCGTTTGAACGGGTTTTGATTTCGTATATAAAATTATTACACTCCGCAAATATCGCATTTTCCACACTCAGCCCAGTCCACGGTGTGGAGTGTTGCATCGTCAAAAAGCAGACTTCAGAATTAAACATTAATCAAAGCATATTATCAAAATACCTAAATCAAATTAATGCACTATTAAATGGCTGAGTAATAAAGTAGGTACGGGTTTTACTCACCGCACGATTTTTGTTCGATTGTGCGCATGGAATTTTTAAAACGTCGCAACATGATGTTGTGACATTATTATTCAGAAACGAAATCACCATTAGTTTCGGAATGACATTTTTTTGTTTACACTGTTCGTCTTTGGAATGCACTTCCACCTAACTTACAAGTTACTAGCAAAGCAAAAAACTTTAAGGTAAAATCTGGAGAATCGGCCCTGCATACACGGTAGCCTTTTTTGATATTAAAAGGGCTTGTAACAGCACACAGATGAGGTATCTTTGTGTGGGGGTATATCAAAACATGGACATATGATGACCTGGGCTAAAGGCGTCATAGACGCTTCTAAGGCCAATCAGCCGGCTGAAAGAGCCACAAATTCAGCTGTGTTAACGGCTAATAAAGTCAAAAGAATCAGATCACCTGATGAACCCCTGCCTTCGCAAAAGGCCCTAATGTCACCAACAGGACACTCACCATGCCCTTAAATGAAGTGGCGAAGGAGAGTCTAGTGATGACCGTTATAGACAGAAGCAGTGAGGATGGATCCATCCTCAAGGACAAATGGAGCCATGTGCAATCAGCCATTATGGCTCATTACCTCGATGTCCGTAGAGAAATGCCGGGCACACCACCAATCTGCAACGATGCAGGATGGCATCAGGGGAGAGTAAAGCTTTTATATTTCGGTGATGCCAGACCGTATAAGGCTGCTCTGAGTCGAGTGGGTGAGGTGTGGTCGGGTGCCCAGTTGGATGTTGTCGAAAAAAACAACATCCCTAGTCACCCTAGAGCCATCACCTGGGTTACAGAAGAGCCCTCAAACACAGCTGACATATTAGAAATAATAAAAGATTCCAATCCTGGTCTGCCCGCCCATAATTGGAGAATGAAAAAGGTGAGGCGGATGGTAAAAAGCGGCATGTCAATTTGATCCTTAACGCTGAATCCACCTCCCATATACAACGTGCAAGTGCAACCCTAGAGTATGGATTCGAGACTATAGTCTTGCATGTATACAAGCAAGATATAGTTCCCACTGCGGAAGGTGAGTGGTCCACCGTGATTGATACACAGCTTTCTGGAAGTGCGGAGGTATCCACGCCCATTATTTCTGGTGACTCCAACTCTAACAGAAGAATTGTAACGTCCTACTCTGAGGACGAAAGCTCTACTTCTGTCGCAGAGGGGCTGAGGGGAGTCTCCGGACTCTTTGACGCATCTGGCGGGGACACGCTTCTCGATGATACGGACGAAGAGTTCGATAACACCCTTGTCGGGGTGGATGTTAATCTGTCAATTACCAATGATGGTAAGCATTTTACAGATTAACCTCCATCACGCTAAAGCAGCCTCAGCGGCTCTATTGCTGCGCCTGTCCACAGGTGCAGTAGACATCGTCCTGATACAGGAGCCCTACGCAGTGGGAGGAAGGGTGTGCGGAGGACACCCAACATTAAACTGCTTGTGGCCAACTGTGAAGGCACTCCAAGAACCTGCATTTTGGCCAGGAAAGATCTAAGTATCTTTCTCCTGGCTAATTTAAGTGGTAAAGACCAAACATCTGCTAGTCTGGAGATCGGTAATCGCATATATTGGGTGGTCTCCAGTTACTTGCCTTATGAAGCTGTAGTACCGACTGCTCTATTCAGGGAAGTAGTAGAAGAAGCAACATCTGACGAGGTCGAGCTGATTGTTGGCGCAGACACGAACGCTCATCATACTATCTGGGGTATTACGGATATAAACAATAGGGGTGATTCGCTTCTTGACTTTATTCTAACTACCAACCTAAGTATTTGTAACATAGGTAATAAACCGACCTTTACAATTAAAGACAGACAAGAAGTACTCGACGTAACGTTTGCTACTGACCGGCTGTCAGACAAAATTATTGGGTGGAATGTACTGGACGACCACTCATTCTCAGATCACCATTATATTGAGTTCAAACTCGCTGAAAAAGCGCCTGAACCTGCCGTCCACAGAAATGTGAGAAAGACAAAGTGGCACCTGTATGAAAAGAATTTCAAGAAAGTCCTCAACTCCAAACTTCTGTACGAACCGAATGACAAAGCCGGTCTGGATCATCTGGTCGAGCATATCACCACATCATTCAATAGTTCCCTTGAAGAAGCCTGTCCAAAAACAAGGTACAAGGGTAAAACTAAACCCCAATGGTGGACTTCTGAGCTAACGGCTATGAAAAAGACCTGCAACAAGCTATTCAACAAGGCGTAGATTTAGCCTTAGGGGTCGCTAATGTTTGGGATGCCTATAAAGAGCAACTCAAGATCTATAAGAAGGAGCTTAGAAAGGCGCAAAGACGCTCTTGGTATACCTTCTGTGGCGAAGTGGAAAAGGTCTCCGACGCCGCAAGGCTGAGGAAAATATTATCAGCTTCACCCTGTACAGTGGGTTACTTGCAGGATGAGGCAAATAATTGGACCAAAAACAGCGAGCAGTCGCTCAATGTACTGCTCGACACACATTTCCCGGGGAACTCTCTAACAGAACCAGAGGATCAGCAGGACCAACAAGAGTGCGAGTGGACTGCGAGCGTCGCTAGCTTGTTGACTGAGAGATCCAGAATAAGCTGGGCTATTAATAGCTTTGAGCCCTTCAAGTCACCTGGACCAGACGGCATCACTCCAGCAGAAATTCAGAAAATGTTGAAACACATTGTCCCCTGGCTGGAGAAAATTTATGTAGGCTGTATCAGGCTTTCATACATCCCGAATCGATGGAGGGATACCAAAGTGGTATTCATACAAAAAGCGGGGAAGATATCACACACTAGGCCAAAAGACTTTAGACCAATTAGCCTATCCTCCTTCCTACTGAAATGTCTGGAAAGACTTTTAGATTATTTCATTAGGGAAAACCTGGATACAAAACTCCTGTCAGTGAACCAATATGCTTACAATAAGGGGAAGTCTACAGAATCAGCCCTGCACGAACTTGTGAGCACTATCGAATCGTCCCTGCATTTCAAGGAATTCACCATGGTGGCATTTCTTGACATAGAAGGGGCTTTTAATAACATTCACTCAGATGCAGTAATTGCGGCACTGTCACATCTTAATGTCAACTCTAGTTTGATTAGACTAATTCAAAGTCTGCTCAACAGAAGACGCATAACAGCATGTCGTGGGTCCACAACTCTAACAAGGTTTGTAAACAGAGGGACCCCACAAGGAGGAGTATTGTCTCCACTAATTTGGAACCTAGCGGTGAATGAAATCCTGCTAGATCTAGAACGTTGTGGCTGCAAGGTCGTGGCATATGCGGACGACGTGGCAATCGCAGTGAGTGGCAAATTCGTAAACGTCCTCAGAGACATCCTACAGGTGGCTCTGAACAAGTTGGCTAGATGGGCCAGAAGCAGCGGTTTGGGCGTTAACCCCAACAAGACAGAATTGGTTCTCTTTACTAGCATGAATAAATTCCCACATGTGGACCCTCCACCTCGGATAAATGGAACAGATCTAGTCTTTTCTGAAAGTGCAAAATTTTTAGGAATAATTCTAGATAGAAAACTGTTATTTAGACTTAATGTATTGGAACGTGTAAGGAAGGCTAACGTCGCCTTATATTCCTGCAAAAAGGCTGTAGGGTCGCGGTGGGGCCTCTCTCCTAAAATCGTCCACTGGATATATATAGCAGTAGTTCGTCCAATACTGTTATACGGTATTGTGGTATGGTGGACGGCAACTGACAAACTAACCATTACCAACCTACTAACAAAGGTTCAGAGAACAGCCTGCCTGAGCATAAGCGGAGCCTTAAGGACTACAGCGACCGAGTCTTGGATATATTGGATATAGCTCACAGACTACCAGATACCTGCAGTGTCTATCAAGCCGAAATAATGGCAATATGGGCAGTAGCCAAGTGGCTGAGTCGCAACATAGTAACCAACACTGGCATTGTCATTTACTCGGACAGCCAGGCTGCCATCAATTCTCTGGAGGCAACATCCCTAAATTCACAAACAGCCCTCGACTGCCGCAGATCTCTTAACGAGATGGCTGAGCAGTTTAACATACACCTCATATGGGTGCCTGGGCATAGGGATATCCCGGGGAACTGTAAAGCCGATGAACTTGCTAGGAAAGGGACGACATTACAAATTCTCGAAGAATTTGCATATATTGGTGCGCACTATCCACGTGCAAGCTTTGGCTTAGGCAGGAGGCAATCAGGCAGTCCAACGAAAGATGGACAGAAATCGGCACCTGCAGAGTAGCTAGACAAATCTGGCCAAGGTATCACCTGAGAAGATCAAAATATCTCCTCGCACTAGAGAGGTAAAGATTGTCTACGTTAGTATCAGTTCTGACGGGACACTGCTTGATCGGCGAACACGCCAAAAGATTGGGTATTGACTCTTATGACTTCTGCAGAAGCTGTGGAGATGAGGAAGAAGTGGAGATCATTGAGCACTTGCTATGCGACTGTCCCGCTCTGAGTAAACGACGACTGGACATACTGGGGTCGGCTTTTCTAGGCAGCCTAACAGATCTTTCCAGTACCGATATTCGTAATATCGACAAATTTGTATATCAAACAGGTTGGTTTCGATGAGGGGCATTTCAGCCCGTGGTAACACTAGGGACCTAAACTGGTCTATGTGAGCTTGTATAAAAAATACGGCTGCCACCCTTACCTAACCTAACCTACAGAATCAGCCCTGCACGAACTTGTGAGCGCTATCGAATCGTCCCTGCATATCAAGGAATTCACCATGGTGGCATTTCGTGACATAGAAGGGGCTTTTAACAACATTCACTCAGATGCAGTAATTGCGGCACTGTCACATCTAAAAGTTAACTCTAGTTTGATTAGACTAATTCAAAGTCTGCTCCACAGAAGACGCATAACAGCATGTATTGGGTCCACAACTCTAACAAGGGTTTGTAAACAGAGGGACCCCACAAGGAGGAGTACTGTCTCCACTAATTTGGAACCTAGCGGTGAATGAAATCCTGCTAGATCTAGAACGTTGTGGCTACAAGGTCGTGGCATATGCGGACGACGTTGCAATCGCAGTGAGTGGCAAATTCGAAATCGTCCTCCGAGACATTCTGCAGGTGGCTCTGAACAAATTGGCTATATGGGCCAGAAGCAGCGGTTTGGGCGTAAACCCAAACAAGACTGAATTGGTTCTCTTTACTAGGATGAATAAAGTCCACATGTGGACCCTCCACCTATGATAAATGGAACAGATCTAGTCTTTTCTGAAAGTGCAAAATTTTTAGGAATAATTCTAGATAGAAAACTTTTATTTAGACTTAACGTATTGGAACCAGAGAATGAAGCCGAGCCAAAAATGGCGGCGGCGGCTGCCATTGAAAATTACAGATCGGCGGCGGCGGATAGGCGGCTAAGCCGACATAAAATTGACATACGACGGCTCTATGGTGGACATTTTAACATTTAAAATAATTGTTGAAAAGTTAAGCTCTGGTATTTTTTCTTAAATAATAGATGTTTTTAAGTTAATTGTAAGATTTTGTGAAGTGAAAAAATCATCGATTCCATACCGCTCTATGATACACTCTATTTTCAAAGTATGCTAAAGCTATGTTTAGACGATTGTCACATCGGACAACTTTATCAACCCTGTTAAAGTGTCGCAAATGTACGGACAATGACAGATTTTTAGGCAAAGGTAAAGACGATTGCAAGATACCCTTACAATAAAATGTTGGCGCCGTTGTCACATGCATAAACTTCGCAGATATTACAATCTGCCAATTATCTCACAATGGCTTTTCTGTCAACGTTGCAAGACAAAAATTGTATGTTCACACGGTTGTACGTTCACAGGGTTGCATTTTTCCGCCATTCATCTATATATAGCTCAAGTCGAAACATGTTCTTTCCAGGAGAGGCGAATCGACGTTTTAGTGAAATTTTAAATTTGTGTGGATTACCTTGTGGTTTAGATAGAATGATCTCTACTGTTTTGAGCTTAACTTGATAGATTCTTTAGAATGGAGGTATTAATTTATATGTTATATTATTCTTTAATATTCCATTGATTTTTCTCCGAAAATGTGGAAAATATATTTTTATCTCTATATGTACATAATCTAATAATACTGTGATACAAAATCGAACTTTCCGAATGGGAATGGGATGAGACCAATTGCAAATGAAAGTTGACATTATCCATAACAAAACCCTCAAGGGTTTTTTTCAGGTCAGTACGAGATTTTTTTTACACGCATTTGAAGTTGATTATTTTGGAACGATGTCTAACAAGAAAAGATCATTGAAAATTTAATAAAATAATGATTATTTCTTTTTATTATCATGTAAAGTTTTGGTATCTTACGGTTTTTGGGGTCGAGGAAATCATTTATTACCTACAACTCTCGATAGATGGCGCTGACATGCAAATGATGCTACTTCTTGTCGATTTTCATTGAAAAAGCGGTACAAAATTACCCACTTCAAATGCGTGTAAAAAAATCTAGCACTGAACTGAAAAAACCCTTGAAGGTTTTGTTAGGGACAATGTCAACATTCATTTGCAATTGGTTTCATCCCATTCCCATTTTGGTTGTTGCACTGTGTAATAAATCTTATTTTTTCCTTTAAACAAGAATTTTTATAATTATTTTTCTATTTCTATCAATATTATGATTTTTAAGACATGTTAAGCTGCCGCTTATGACAATAAACGAATCAAAACGAAAATCACTCACTTCCATATCGTCCACCCAATAAATGAATAGTGTATAATTTATTTGTCGTTTCGAGAAAATCATATTTGAAGTTTTTGTGAAATTGAAACTCGATATTATTATTTATTAATGAACAATTTCAAACACCCAATAATTCAATTTGTGGAAGTGGAATTTCACCAGATATAGAACCAATTGCGTAGATTCTTAGAATGCAATAAAAAATAATAGTGTATATGCGTACACATTATTCTTCTATTGAGGGGACGATATATCTGCTATATAGCTATTTGCTTATCAAAAATGTTAATTGTATCTGTCCATATTTTAAAGTTTTCCTATGGAACGGCGGCTGTGTTTCAGCCGATTATAGCCGCAAAGATCGGCGGCGGCTCGGCTCGGCGGCTTCATACTCTGATTGGAACGTGTAAGGAAGGCCAACGTCGCCTTATATTCCTGCAAAAAGCCTGTAGGGTCGTGGTGGGGCCTCTCTCCTAAAATCGTCCCCTGGATATATATAGCAGTAGTTCGTCCTATACTGCTATGCGGCATTGTGGTATGGTGGACGGCAACTGACAAACTAACCATCACCAACCTACTAACAAAGGTTCAGAGAACAGCCTGCCTGAGCATAAGCGGAGCCTTAAGGACTACAGCGACCGAGTCTCTACAAGCCCTACTCCATATACTGCCGATTAATATTGTGGCGAGAGAAGTTGCAACCAAAGCGGCAATAAGATTAAACTGTCTATCAATGTGGAGGTACAAAAACTACGGTCACATGAGGATATCAAAGTGTGGTGCTATGGTAACCGACCGAGTGGGCTATATACCAACGGTGTACACCTTCGAGAGAAATTACATCACTATGATTCCCGCCAGAGATGAATGGGTTGGAAGAATACCAGGCAATAGAAACCTTCTCCACTTTTACAAGGATGGTTCGAAGCTTGATGAAAAGGTTGGCTTCGGAGTACACTGTGCAGCTCACAGACTACCAGATACCTGCAGTGTCTATCAAGCCGAAATAATGTCAATATGGGAAGTAGCCAAGTGGCTGAGTCGCAACATAGTAACCAACACTGGCGTTGTAATTTACTCAGACAGCCAGGCTGCCATAAATTCTCTGGAGGCAACATCCCTAAATTCACAAACAGCCCTCGACTGCCGCAGATCTCTTAACGAGATGGCTGAGCAGTTTAATATACACCTCATATGGATGCCTGTGCATAGGGATATCCCGGGGAACTGCAAAGCCGATGAACTTGCTAGGAAAAGGGCGACATTACAAAATCTCGAAGAATTTGCATATATTGGTGCGCCACTATCCACGTGCAAGCTTTGGCTTAGGCAAGAGGCAATCAGGCAGTCCAACGAAAGATGGACAGAAATCGGCACCTGCAGAGTAGCTAGACAAATCTGGCCAAGGTATGACCTGAGAAGATCAAAATATCTCCTCGTACTAGAGAGGCAAAGATTGCCTACGTTAGTATCAGTTCTGACGGGACACTGCTTGATCGGCGAACACGCGAAAATATTGGGTATTGACTCTAATGACTTCTGCAGAAGCTGTGGAGATGAGGAAGAAGTGGAGAGCATTGAACACTTGATATGCGACTGCCCCGCTCTCAGTAAACGACGACTGGACATACTGGGGTCGGCTTTTCTAGGCAGCCTAACAGATCTTACCAGTACCGATATTTGTGCTATCGACAAATTTGTATATCAAACAGGTTGGTTTGGATGAGGGGCATTTGAGCCCGTGGTAACACGAGGGACCTAAACTGGTCTATGTGAGCTTGTATAAAAAATACGGCTGCCACCCTAACCTAAACCTAAACCTATGACTGTTGTTCGTCTGAAGATTCTGGACATGAAAACACCCAAATTACCAATTTTTAGCTTGACCAGTTGAAATTTTTTGTCTCTATGGCGTTAATAAGTCAAATCGGATCGAAGATTCTAAAAATTTATCGATATTGCTCATTTTCAATCCCAAGTTAACTGCAGCTATAAGAAGTATCTGTGCCATATTCCAGTCATCGAGCTCAATTGTTGTTGTACTAAAAGTAGTTGCGAGTATAATTAATGTGGAGATTTACTGTTTGCGAAAAAGTTGTAACAAAAAGAGGACAAATTCATTAATTTTGAAAAAGGAGGGAGGACTCTGGTTAAAAAGGAGGACCATCGCGGATCAGGGTTCCCATCTCCTCACGCAACAAGCGGAGAGTTCCCTCGGTCACATGCACTAGTGTTCCGTTCAAACAATAGCGTGTGTCAGGCACAAATGTTTCACAGTTAGCTGCAAGCCTTACTTTAGGAATGAGGTCGGATGTTTCCGATCGTCTTGTTGTGAGTTGCTTTATTCGGATTTCTATTGGTTGAGTATGAAGTAGCGTTAAAGACTAACGATCTTCTTTGTGCAGTTTTAAAGGGTGCCCCAAGAAGAGCGCAATTTTTTAATGACTGATGCAGCAATTGAATTGTTTCTCTGGCTGTATGACATGTGGCGCCGTCTTGTTGGAACCACATGCCCTCCACATTCATTTCTTCAATTCTAGGCAAGAAAAAACTGGTTATCATTTCACGATACCGAACACCATTGACTGTTTGCACTTGACCTGCCTCATTTTCATAAAAAAAAGGTCCAATGATTCCTCCAGCCCAAAAACCACACCACACAGTGACACGTTGAGGATGCATTTGCTTCTCGTGAATCACTCGAGGATTTTCCGCACCCTAAATGCGACAATTCTGCCTATTGACGAAGCCATCAAGATGAAAATGGGCCTCGTCACTGAAGATGATTTTATCGGCAAAATCAGCATTTTCATGTTGTCTCTCCAATACCCAATTAACGAACTCCCTTCGCTCCATTTTTACTAACCTGGTACCTTCTACTAACAAACAATAACAATTATTCAAATGTCAAACAATGACACTTCGAATGTTGCGAGATTAAAAAATTGCGCTCTTCTTGGGACACCCTATAGTTGCGTTTTCCTTATAAATATAATTTTTTAAATTTAGTTCTATTGTAAAAATACTGTCCCAAAAACTTTTTGACCCAATCTGACTACTACGACATATATCCGATATCGTAATCAGGTCGGGGCAGCATGTTTTCGGCTCGTAGACAATGACAAAAAAGTACAAAATTTTGTGCAAATTAAAAAAAAATCAACACATAAATTATTTTTTCAAATTTCGGATATCCATAATTTAAAAATATTAACAAATTATCCTATCCAATCTTGCAAGGTAGTATATGTTATGGTCGCCTAATTAGCTTCGCGAGATAAATTTCGGTTGTTTGGTCTGAGCTTTTATTATTTATTTTTATTTTATTCTTTCTTTCGTTTAAAATAATCCATACAAATATATTTTCTCTTACCAAAGTGGTATTCATACCTAAAGCGGGAAGATATCACACACTAGGCCAAAAGACTTTAGACCAATTAGCCTATCCTTCTTCCTATTGAGGGTCTGGAAAAACTTTTAGATTATTTCATTAGAGAAAACATGGATACAAAACTCCTGTCGCTGAACCAACATGCTTACAATAAGGGGAAATCTACAGAATCAGCCCTGCACGAACTTGTGAGCACTACCGAATCGTCCCAGCATATCAAGGAATTCACCATGGTGGCATTTCTTGACATAGAAGGGGCTTTTAACAACATTCACTCAGATGCAGTAATTGCGGCACTGTCACATCTAAAAGTTAACTCTAGTTTGATTAGACTAATTCAAAGTCTGCTCCACAGAAGACGCATAACAGCATGTATTGGGTCCACAACTCTAACAAGGGTTTGTAAACAGAGGGACCCCACAAGGAGGAGTACTGTCTCCACTAATTTGGAACCTAGCGGTGAATGAAATCCTGCTAGATCTAGAACGTTGTGGCTACAAGGTCGTGGCATATGTGGCAAATTCGAAATCGTCCTCCGAGACATTCTGCAGGTGGCTCTGAACAAATTGGCTATATGGGCCAGAAGCAGCGGTTTGGACGTAAACCCAAACAAGACTGAATTGGTTCTCTTTACTAGGATGAATAAAGTCCACATGTGGACCCTCCACCTATGATAAATGGAACAGATCTAGTCTTTTCTGAAAGTGCAAAATTTTTAGGAATAATTCTAGATAGAAAACTTTTATTTAGACTTAACGTATTGGAACCAGAGAATGAAGCCGAGCCAAAATTGGCGGCGGCGGCTGCCATTGAAAATTACAGATCGGCGGCGGCGGATAGGCGGCTAAGCCGACATAAAATTGACATACGACGGCTCTATGGTGGACATTTTAACATTTAAAATAATTGTTGAAAAGTTAAGCTCTGGTATTTTTTCTTAAATAATAGATGTTTTTAAGTTAATTGTAAGATTTTGTGAGGTGAAAAAATCATCGATTCCATACCGCTCTATGATACACTCTATTTTCAAAGTATGCTAAAGCTATGTTTAGACGATTGTCACATCGGACAACTTTATCAACCCTGTTAAAGTGTCGCAAATGTACGGACAATGACAGATTTTTAGGCAAAGGTAAAGACGATTGCAAGATACCCTTACAATAAAATGTTGGCGCCGTTGTCACATGCATAAACTTCGCAGATATTACAATCTGCCAATTATCTCACAATGGCTTTTCTGTCAACGTTGCAAGACAAAAATTGTATGTTCACACGGTTGTACGTTCACAGGGTTGCATTTTTCCGCCATTCATCTATATATAGCTCAAGTCGAAACATGTTCTTTCCAGGAGAGGCGAATCGACGCTTTAGTGAAATTTTAAATTTGTGTGGAATACCTTGTGGTTTAAATAGAATGATCTCTACTGTTTTGAGCTTAACTTGATAGATTCTTTAGAATGGAGGTATTAATTTATATGTTATATTATTCTTTAATATTCCATTGATTTTTCTCCGAAAATGTGGAAAATATATTTTTATCTCTATATGTACATAATCTAATAATACTGTGATACAAAATCGAACTTTCCGAATGGGAATGGGATGAGACCAATTGCAAATGAAAGTTGACATTATCCATAACAAAACCCTCAAGGGTTTTTTTCAGGTCAGTACGAGATTTTTTTTACACGCATTTGAAGTTGATTATTTTGGAACGATGTCTAACAAGAAAAGATCATTGAAAATTTAATAAAATAATGATTATTTCTTTTTATTATCATGTAAAGTTTTGGTATCTTACGGTTTTTGGGGTCGAGGAAATCATTTATTACCTACAACTCTCGATAGATGGCGCTGACATGCAAATGGTGCTACTTCTTGTCGATTTTCATTGAAAAAGCGGTTCAAAATTACCCACTTCAAATGCGTGTAAAAAAATTTAGCACTGAACTGAAAAAACCCTTGAAGGTTTTGTTAGGGATAATGTCAACATTCATTTGCAATTGGTTTCATCCCATTCCCATTTTGGTTGTTGCACTGTGTAATAAATCTTATTTTTTCCTTTAAACAAGCATTTTTATAATTATTTTTCTATTTCTATCAATATTATGAGATATATATTGAAGTTTTTGTGAAATTGAAACTCGATATTATTATTTATTAATGAACAATTTCAAACACCCAATAATTCAATTTGTGGAAGTGGAATTTCACCAGATATAGAACCAATTGCGTAGATTCTTAGAATGCAATAAAAAATAATAGTGTATATGCGTACACATTATTCTTCTATTGAGGGGACGATATATCTGCTATATAGCTATTTGCTTATCAAAAATGTTAATTGTATCTGTCCATATTTTAAAGTTTTCCTATGGAACGGCGGCTGTGTTTCAGCCGATTATAGCCGCAAAGATCGGCGGCGGCTCGGCTAGGCGGCTTCATACTCTGATTGGAACGTGTAAGGAAGGCCAACGTCGCCTTATATTCCTGCAAAAAGCCTGTAGGGTCGTGGTGGGGCCTCTCTCCTAAAATCGTCCCCTGGATATATAGCAGTAGTTCGTCCTATACTGCTATGCGGCATTGTGGTATGGTGGACGGCAACTGACAAACTAACCATCACCAACCTACTAACAAAGGTTCAGAGAACAGCCTGCCTGAGCATAAGCGGAGCCTTAAGGACTACAGCGACCGAGTCTGTCTGTCCATATACTGCCGATTAATATTGTGGCGAGAGAAGTTGCAACCAAAGCGGCAATAAGATTAAACTGTCTATCAATGTGGAGCAGTGATGCCCAAACACTTGTTAGAACAACGAAGATTAATCGGCTCTTTCATATACACAGCCCGAGCGTCAACGAAAATAAAAACAGAGAGCGTAAAAAACAAAACAAAATTCTTCAGTTGCTTGTTAGTAGTCAGCGAAGAAGGTCTATGTCGCTTTATTTAATAAACTAAGTACACTGAAAATATTGTACAACAACGAATGATATTTTTTATTGTATTTATTTTCAATTTAGTATAAAATAATTTTGATTTTTTTACTTTTTGTTATTTTTTACTTTATCAATATATAAAATTATTTATATATATTTTTTTGCCCAATAAATTATTGGCAAAGAACACATGTACCAATTTTCTTGAAGAAAATTTTTTGTTACATATGCATTGTTTTTATGTTTATTTAATTTTTTATTGGCTTCATTGCTAAAATTTAACACACAAAAACATAAATAGTAAAACAATATAACAACGTAAACAAACAAAACCAAGTGATTTTGTTCAGTGCAATTGTACCACTACAATCTCATTTTTGTGTAACCTAACTCACACATTCTCATTTCTCTTTGTGGGCACCACTGATGTGGAGGTACAAAAACTACGGTCACATGAGGATATCAAAATGTGGTGCTATGGTAACCGACCGAGTGGACTATATACCAACGGTGTACACCTTCGAGAGAAATTACATCACTATGATTCCCGCCAGAGATGAATGGGTTGGAAGAATACCAGGCAATAGAAACCTTCTCCACTTTTACAAGGATGGTTCGAAGCTTGATGAAAAGGTTGTCTTCGGAGTATACTATGCAGCTCACAGACTACCAGATACCTGCAGTGTCTATCAAGCCGAAATAATGGCAATATGGGAAGTAGCCAAGTGGCTGAGTCGCAACATAGTAACCAACACTGGCGTTGTAATTTACTCAGACAGCCAGGCTGCCATAAATTCTCTGGAGGCAACATCCCTAAATTCACAAACAGCCCTCGACTGCCGCAGATCTCTTAACGAGATGGCTGAGCAGTTTAATATACACCTCATATGGATGCCTGTGCATAGGGATATCCCGGGGAACTGCAAAGCCGATGAACTTGCTAGGAAAAGGGCGACATTACAAAATCTCGAAGAATTTGCATATATTGGTGCGCCACTATCCACGTGCAAGCTTTGGCTTAGGCAAGAGGCAATCAGGCAGTCCAACGAAAGATGGACAGAAATCGGCACCTGCAGAGTAGCTAGACAAATCTGGCCAAGGTATGACCTGAGAAGATCAAAATATCTCCTCGTACTAGAGAGGCAAAGATTGCCTACGTTAGTATCAGTTCTGACGGGACACTGCTTGATCGGCGAACACGCGAAAATATTGGGTATTGACTCTAATGACTTCTGCAGAAGCTGTGGATATGAGGAAGAAGTGGAGAGCATTGAGCACTTGATATGCGACTGCCCCGCTCTCAGTAAACGACGACTGGACATACTGGGGTCGGCTTTTCTAGGCAGCCTAACAGATCTTACCAGTACCGATATTCGTGCTATCGACAAATTTGTATATCAAACAGGTTGGTTTCGATGAGGGGCATTTGAGCCCGTGAGCTTATATAAAGCTTATATAAAAAATACGGCTGCCACCCTAACCTAAACCTATGACCGTTGTTCGTCTGAAGATTCTGGACATGAAAACACCCAAATTACCAATTTTTAGCTTGACCAGTTGAAATTTTTTGTCTCTATGGCGTTAATAAGTCAAATCGGATCGAAGATTCTAAAAATTTATCGATATTGCTCATTTTCAATCCCAAGTTAACTACAGCTATAAGAAGTATCTGTGCCATATTCCAGTCATCGAGCTCAATTGTTGTTGTACTAAAAGTAGTTGCGAGTATAATTAATGTGGAGATTTACTGTTTGCGAAAAAGTTGTAACAAAAGGAGGACAAATTCATCAATTTTGAAAAAGGAGGGAGGACTCTGGTTAAAAAGGAGGACCATCGCGGATCAGGGTTCCCATCTCCTCACGCAACAAGCGGAGAGTTCCCTCGGTCACATGCACTAGTGTTCCGTTCAAACAATAGCGTGTGTCAGGCATAAATGTTTCACAGTTAGCTGCAAGCCTTACTTTAGGAATGAGGTCGGATGTTTCCGATCGTCTTGTTGTGAGTTGCTTTATTCGGATTTCTATTGGTTGAGTATGAAGTAGCGTTAAAGACTAACCATCTTCTTTCTGCAGTTTTAGTTGCGTTTTCCTTATAAATATAATTTTTTAAATTTAGTTCTACTGTAAAAATACTGTCCCAAAAACTTTTTGACCCAATCTGACTACTACGACATATATCCGATATCGTAATCAGGTCGGGGCAGCATGTTTTCGGCTCGTAGACAATGACAAAAAAGTACAAAATTTTGTGCAAATTAAAAAAAAATCAACACATAAATTATTTTTTTCAAATTTCGGATATCCATAATTTAAAAATATTAACAAATTATCCTATCCAATCTTGCAAGGTAGTATATGTTATGGTCGCCTAATTAGCTTCGCGAGATAAATTTCGGTTGTTTGGTCTGAGCTTTTATTATTTATTTTTATTTTATTCTTTCTTTCATTTAAAATAATCCATACAAATATATTTTCTCTTACGAATTTATTGGATTAACGGTTCACTAGCATTACCATTAACTTAAAAATATTTTTCGCCAAGATATATGGACCTCTAAACTGCATACACTCGAAAACTGAGACCAACTCAAAACAACAGAATTTAAAAGAGAATTATATGCAATAGTATGGTATCATATAGCTGACAAGGTTTTGTAAATTCTTGTAATCGAGGTAAAATTATTATTTTACCCTTCTAATATACATTTCGAATAATATCTTAAAGAGACTTACGCGTTTTATAACGTCTTTTATTTCCTCGGGTGAATGTTGTGCGATCAGCAAAGCCGATGTTATATCAGGTAATGCCCACATAGTAGCCTTTGTACAAACAGCGGGACTGGATCTATCCTGTGGTAAAATTCCCAAAGCAAACAACGCCAGAATTGAGTTATGTGCCACACGCATTGGATATTTTGTTATCAGTCCTTCCATTGCCTTAAGATACTCAGAACTTCGTACAACAATTGGACCACTCCAGTTGCTTGGTATTAATGATGTCCAGTTTAGCTGTGAATAGAATTTTTTTTATTAATTTACACATTTTATTAATAGATTGCAATAGAAATAGGTCAAGGGGTGGTAACGTTTATAAACTTTTTATTTTTTTTTTTTTGTAAAATGAAAAATTTTCAAGGTTATTGTGTGAAAATGTGAGGTGAATTGGAAAAACTAACGAAGATACAGCACTCTAAGTAACCGCGCCTCATATGTGACTCAGTGCATCCCAAAAACTTTAAAGCGTTTGTTCCACAATCCATGTTTTCAAACACGGTGCCCCTCATAACTCAAAAACTACTGTTCAATATTCAATCATATTGAACCAGTATAAAAAAACCTAGTATTAAGTACAATGAATTTGAATTGTATCATAACACATAATTGACCTAATAAAATGCAATGGAACGACCCATAGGCAAATGATGTACATAGGTAAACATTTGGTTCGACCTATTTATCGTTATACATTGCATCTTTATTTGCATTTATTTCCTTTTTATACCCTCCACCATAGGATATTCATTTTGTCACTCCGTTTGCAACACCTCTAAATATTGATCTGAGGCCCCGTAAAGTATATATATTCTTAATCGTCGTAAAATTCTAAGGCGATTTAGCCATGTCCGTCTATCCGTCTGTTGTAATCACGGTACAGTCCGTAATAATAGAGCTAGGTTGATAAATTTTGGTTTAAATATTTCTTATAGTTGCATATTTGGATATAGCTCCCATATATAACATCTAACGTGTTGTGATTCCTACTGTTCTCATCTACTATAGTTTTTTGTGTTTTTCGGCGTTATTTTCTTTAGGTTTGAGTTATTTTGTGAGGTCACATGCTATCCATGGTGGAGGGTATATAAGATTCGGCACGGCCGAACCGATAACGCTATTTTCAGGCCCAAGTTACCTGCAGCTATAAGAAGTATCTATACCAAATTTCAGCCACCTAGCTCAAGTATTATAGATTGTAGCGTCATTACAACAGACGGACGGACGGATGGACGGACATACACTAAAAAAAGCGTACTGAAAATCAAAGAATTTGTCGTAAAGTTTAAGATTTCGGCAATGATTTCGAGCCAAAGACAATCGCTATAAAAATAAGAATGTTTTATAGTTAATTCAAAGACATGAATAGTACTTGTTTTGATGATGCATTTCATTTGGTAACAAAACTAATTAAGTTTGGTGTTAAAATAAGTACGTTTTGGCGTAAATTGAAATGAAGAAATTTAAAACATTATTATTATTCATAGTTTTGTTTTTGACTATTGAGTTCGAGATCGTTGTTTTTGTTTTCTGTTAAACAGAAAAACAAACCTTCTTTAAATAAGAAGAATAAGAAATGTGTGAAATGTATTAAGGGTGGTCACTGGTTGGTGGACGATATCGTTTCGGAAGCTACCAAGCAACCTCATCGGCACCTTGGACAAAATACCCTGTCAATAATTGGCACAATATGAGAGCAGCTCAATATGAAATAATTGAGAACTGACTTCAAAGTCCCATATCTCCAAAACATTGCAGACAGTATTTCTCAACCTTAATACATCCCCACACTTCTTATTTAAAGAAGGTTTGTTTTTCTATTTAACAGAAAACAAAAACAACGATCTCGAACTCAATAGTCAAAAACAAAACTATGAAAAGTCACAACATATCGAATAACAAAAAACAAAAACAATGATGTCATTATTATTATTATTACATTTTAAAATGTATGTCCTTGATATAAGCATATACTGGTAATTAATTTAAAGCATAAATAAAGTTTTTTAAAATATGTAGGAAAAATTCCTTACATTGTTTTTATTCTAATGTCACTCATACTAGGTTAGGTTAGGGTGGCAGCCGTTTTCTTTTTTATTTCTCCAGCTCACATAGACCAGTTTAGGTCCCTAGTGGTACCACGGGCTAAAATGCCCCTCATCGAAACCAACCTGTTTGATATACAAATGTATCGATAGCACGAATATTGGTACTGGAAAGATCTGTTAGGCTGCCTAGAAAGGCCGACCCCAGTAGGTCTAGTCGTCGTTTAATCAAAGCGGGACAGTCGCATAGCAAGTGCTAAATGCTCTCCACTTCTACCTCGTCTCTACAGCTTCTGCAGAAGTCATTGCAGTTAATACCCAATCTTCTGGCGTGTTCGCCGATCGGGCAGTGTCCCGTCAGAACTGATACTAAGGGCTATTTGTGAATTTAGGGATGTGGCCTCCAGAAAATTGATGGCAGCCTGGGTGTCCGAGTAAATGACACCGCCAGTGTTGGTTACTATGTTCCGACTCGGCCACTTGGCGACTTCCCATATTGCCATTATTTCGGCTTGATAGACACTGCAGGTATCTGGTAGTCTGTGAGCTATATCCAAATTAAGTTCTTCGCAGTGTACTCCGAAGCCAACCTTTTCATCAAGCTTCGAACCATCCGTATAGAAGTGGGATGGTTTCTATTTCCGGGTATTCTGCCATCCCATTCATCCCTGGCTGGTATCATAGTGATGTAGTTCGTCTCAAAGGTGCGCACCGTTGATATATAGTCCACTCGGTCGGTTACCATAGCACTACACTTTGATATCCTCATGTGACCGTAGTTCTTGTACCTCCACATTGATAGGCAGTTTAATCTTAGTGCCGCTTTGGTTGCAACTTCTCTCGCCACAACATTAATCGGCAGTATATGGAGAAGAGGTTGTAGAGACTCAGTTGCTGTAGTTCTTAACGCTCCGCTTATGCACAGGCAGGCAGTTCTCTGAACCCGTGATAGCAGGTTTGTGATGGTTAGTTTGTCAGTTGCCGTCCACCATACCACAATGCCGTATAACAGTATTGGACGAACCACTGCTATATATATACAATGGACAATTTTAGGAGAGAGGCCCCACCGCGACCCTACAGCCTTCCTGCAGGAATATAGGGCGATGTTGGCCTTCTTTACACGTTCCAGTACGTTTAGTCTGAATGACAGTTTCCTATCCAAAATTATTCCTAAAAATTTTGCACTTTCAGAAAAGACTAGATCTGTTCCATTATTCATCCTAGTAAAGAGAACCAACTCTGTCTTGTTTGGGTTAACGCCCAAACCGCTGCTTCTGGCCCATCTAGCCAACTTGTTCAGAGCCACCTGTAGAATATCTCGGAGGATGTTTTCGAATTTGCCACTCACTGCGATTGCCAGGTCGTCCGCATATGCCACGACCTTGCAGCCACAACGTTCTAGATCTTGCAGGATTTCATTCACCGCTAGGTTCCAAATTATTGGAGACAGTACTCCTCCTTGTGGGGTCCTCTGTTTACAAACCTTGTTAGAGTTGTGGACCCTAGACATGCTGTTATACGTCTTCTGTTGAGTAGTCTTTGAATTAGTCTAATCAAGCTAGAGTTCACCTTTAGATATGACAATGCCGCGATAACTGCATCTGGGTGTATGTTGTTAAAAGCCCCTTCTATGTCAAGAAATGCACCATGGTGAATTCCTTGATATGCAGGGACGATTCGATAGTGCTCACAAGTTCGTGCAGGGCTGATTCTGTAGATTTCCCCTTATTGTAAGCATGTTGGTTCAGCGACAGGAGTTTTGTATCCATGTTTTCCCTAATGAAATAATCTAAAAGTTTTTCCAAACCCTCAATAGGAAGAAGGATAGGCTAATTGGTCTGAAGTCTTTTGGCCTAGTGTGCGATATCTTCCCCGCTTTGGGTATGAATACCACTTTGGTATCCCTCCATCGATTCGGGTTTCTGCTGGGGTGATGCCGTCTGGTCCAGGTGACTCGAAGGGCTCAAAGCTGTTTATATCCCAGCTTATTCTAGATCTCTCAGTCAACAAGCTAGCGATGCTCACAGTCCACTCGCACT
Source organism: Eudasyphora cyanicolor (assembly GCA_963930755.1). Taxonomy (NCBI): domain Eukaryota; kingdom Metazoa; phylum Arthropoda; class Insecta; order Diptera; family Muscidae; genus Eudasyphora; species Eudasyphora cyanicolor. The sequence continues at coordinate 149,955,606 of OZ005734.1, read as the reverse complement.
TTTGTTGGTCCTTTTGATCCTCGGGCTCTGTTGATGAGTTCCCCGGTAAATGTGTGTCGAGCAGTACACTTAGCGATTGCTCGCTGTTTTTTGTCCAGTTGTTTGCCTCATCCTGCAAATACCCCACTGTACAAGGAGACGCGGATAGTACCTTCCTCAGCCTTGCGGCGTCGGAGACCTTTTCCACTTCGCCACAGAAGGAATACCAAGAGCGTCTTTGCGCCTTCCTAAGCTCCTTCTTATGGATCTTGAGTTGCCCTTTATATGCATCCCAATCATTAAAGGCTCCAGTAGATTTCGCCTTGTTGAATAGCTTGTTGCAGGTCTTTTTCCTTGCCGTTCAGAAGTCCACCATTGGGGTTTAGTTTTACCCTTGTACCTTGTTTTTGGACAGGCTTCTTCAAGGGAACTATTGAATGATGTGGTGATATGCCCGACCAGATTATCCAGACCGGCTTTGTCATTCGGTTCATAAAGAAGTTTAGAGTTGAGGACCTTTTTAAAATTCTTCTCATACAGGTGCCACTTTGTCTTCCTCAGATTTCTGTGGACAGCAGGTTTAGGCATTTTTTCGGCGAATTTGAACTCTATATAAAGGTGATCCGAGAATGAGTGGTCGTCCAGTACATTCCACCCAATAATTTTTTCTGACACCCGGTCAGTAGCAAACGTTACGTCTAGTACTTCTTGTCTGTCTTTAATTGTAAAGGTCGGTTTATTGCCAATGTTACAAATAGTTAGGTTGGTAGTTAGAATAAAGTCAAGAAGCGAATCACCCCTATTTTTATATCCGTTCTACCCCAGATAGTATGATGAGCGTTCGTGTCTGCGCCAATAATCAGCTCGAGCTCGTCAGACGTTGCTTCTTCTACTACTTCCCTGAAGAGAGCTGTCGGTATTGCAGCTTCATAAGGAAAGCAACTGGAGACCACCCAGTATATGCGATTACCAATCTCCAGACTAGCAGCTGTTTGGTCTTTACCGCTTAACTTAGTCAGGAGAAAAATACTTAGATCTTTTCTGGCCAAAATGCAGGTTCTTGGAGTGCCTTTACAGTTGGTCACAAGCAGTTTAAAGTTTGATGTCTTGATACCGCACACCCGTCCTCCTACTACATAGGGCTCCTGGATCAGGACGATGTCTACTGCACCTGTGGACAGGCACATCAATAGAGCCGCTGAGGCTGCTTTAGCGTGATGGGGGTTAATCTGTAGAATTCTTACCATCATTTGTAATCGACAGATTGATCTCCATCCCGACAAGGGTGTTGTTCTGCGAAACCACCGTACAATAAATCGCAGTAGCAGCAATAGTAGCAGCGCCCGTACCAGCAATAAAACATACAGACATTTCATCGCCCATGCATCAATATGTATGTATGTATATTGATATGTATATTCGTGCACATCAATTGCCAAAACTAGTTGTCGCTTACAACAACAAAATGTAATGCACCATAAAATAAGATTATAAATTTTTCTAGCGGTTCTGTCTAATGAGATTATGATCACCATAATGAAGATGTTTTTGTCCCTTCTTTTTACTTTAAAGATTTTGTTAGAATTTCTGTTCCTTTTAGTTGTACAGTAACATCGAAATAAAGCAATTGCTACAATCGTAAAAAACCTGTAATTTTTGCGTTTTCTTTTTCGAATCAGCCTATACAAAGGCATAGACTTTAAACATTTGGAAATCGTCTATAAAAAGGCTTATAGACTGCAACATTTGGTGACCCCGACGTGCTCACGTCAAATCAATTCTATAGTTGGATTTTAATATCAATTCGGATATTAATTGAAGCTGATTTCCTCGTATTATTGAAACAAAAAAATGGTGAGTCTTTGCTCGGTTTAAGATCAGTTCGGATTTTGATCGACACAAAATAATTAATTTCAATTATATACATAAAATTGCCTAAGAACCATGCCTGATAACAATGCATCATCTTCCGTCTTCTGAATAACTCAAAACGTTCAGGGAGAGTTTTTTTCCCCCTCTTGCCGACTGCCTCTCTCTCCTACAAAACGACGATAATCTGCTGAACATGCAGCCAGTGTAAATCGGGACTAAGCAGCTGGTGGACATTAACAATCGTCTAACTACGGACGAATTAGATAAGTTGGATGAAGCTGATCTCTCTGTGCGCCTCGACTACGTTGAAAATTTGAACTCTCATTTCGATCTGCCTGTATCAATTTTGGAAGAAAATACTGCTGGTGATATGGATGACAACATTCGTTCAGATTTCATGGCATCCTAGAAGTCAAGGCCAAAATAAAACGCAAAATTGGCACTGGTAACATCACTCGTACTACTCCTCAATCATCAACATTCCGGCAAGTTTCAGTGGATGAACATATGAACGTGCGAAAATGCAGATTACCCGAACTAAAAATTCCCCAATTCAGCGGTTCTTACACCGAATGGCCCGACTTTTTCGCTATGTTTAAAACGGTAATAGATAGCGATATGGACTTAAGCAACATAGAACAATTCCAACATCTCCGTACAAGCTTAGTGGGAGCTGCCTTGGATACAATTTCATCTTTGGAGCCAACCGATAAGATTTACGACAAGGCCATGTATTACTTAAAAATCGCTTTGATAATAAATTACTTCTATTTCAGGGTCATATTAAAGAAGTTTTTGGGCTTAAATGTGCTGATAAATGATCAGCTTTAAGTCTTCGGCAACTGAGCGATAAGCTCAACGCGCATGTGAGAGCTCTCGATACAATATGCACCAAGGCTCAAATGGCAGATGGATTCCTGATTAATTTAATAACGTCGAAACTTGATCATCAAACACAGGCAAAATGGGAGGAAGGGCTACAAAACGATAAGCTTCCAACATGGGAATCAATGGCGTCCTTTCTGGATCGAAGATGCCGCATGCTTGAAAACCTTGAAAACTCCATGATGCCGAGAACTTCCAATCAAACAGTGAACAAGAAATCAAATAACCATGGTCGAAATGTTCTTGTAGCCTCTGGTACTTCATCTCCAATCTGCACTTTCTGCGATGCAAAAGACCACAAAAGAGAACAAATTGCTCAAGTTATGTAAATCTATCGCCATCACAACGTTTCAAAGAAGCAAAAAGGTTGAGCTTGTGTCTTAATTGTTTGAGAAAAGGCCATAGGCTTTTGAAATGTAAGTCGGGATCGTCTCGTCATTGTCATATGAAACACCATTCATCATTGCATATGGAAAACAACAACGTCGAATCGTCATTACCTACTCATCAACAGAATCATGTCCATACACAATCGTCAACAGCCCTGCAGTCACCACAGACAACAACCCAATCTACACTTGTTTCGTCCAATATAAATTCTGAAATCGTGGAATCTCCAGTTGGTACTGATGTTTTGTTAGCTACGGCTATCGTTCTAGTAAAGAACAAATTTGGAATCTTCGTGCCTTGTCGTATAATTTTAGATTCGGCCTCACAGTTAAATTTCGTAACAACTCGTTTTACAAACCAGGCACAGCTGAAGGTAAAACATTCAAACATCGTAATTTCTGGCATAGGAGAAGGAAGTCTTATAGCTGATAAATCAACGGAAATAACAATAAAGTCTTGCCATAGCGCCTATTCAGTTTCGTTTGTTGCTGTTGTTATACCATCCATAACCGAATATCAACCAAATGCAAATATCGAAGTGAGTCAATTCAAAATTCCTTCCAACATTAAATTGGCAGATGGTGATTTTTATAAACGAGGACGAATAGACATTTTAATTGCCGCAAGTTTATTTTTTGATCTCATGAGCGTAGGTCAAATTCGTTGTGGAAACAATACTTCAATACTACAAAAAACTCAAAAATTATTTGATACATTGCTTCGATTTCGATTCTTCAAAATTGCCTTGAGTGGGGATATATGTAAAATGTATAGATGTGTTCGCGTAAATCCTCCAGATGATTTCCTTCAGTGCATTTTGTGGAGAAATAACTCAGAAGAAGATATAAAAATATACAAATTGGACACTGTGACATACGGAACTAAACCTGCAGCTTTCCTTGCTATTCGAGCAATGCATAAACTTTCGTCAGATGAGGAACATTTATTTCCTATTGGTGCTAATGTTGTAAAACGTGACTTTTATGTTGACGATTTAATCTCTGGAGGAAATTCAGTAGAAGAAGTGGTTGAAATTAGAGAACCGGTTACCGCTCTGTTAAAAAGAGGCAGCTTTGATATACGGAAATGGTGTTCAAACGATAATTCAGCTTTGGAAGGAGTAGCATCGACCAGCCGCGAATCGCTCTTGCAATTTCACTATGGCACCGACATAACTAAAACATTAGGTCTCGCATGGGATCCGAAATTGGACAATTTTATATTCTCATTTTCCCATTTTATGGATATTAAATATGTTTCGAAGCGAACTATTTTGTCATCTATAGCCCGCTTTTATGACCCTCTGGGATTAATTGGGCCCATAATTACTAAAGCTAAGATATTTATGCAGAACTTGTGGAAAATTAAGCGGATTGGGACGACAGTTTGCCCCAAGCCCTACATTCTTCTTGGCTTCAATATGTATCAACATTCTCACTTGTTCATAAATTTGAATTTCCTAGATTTACTTCCATTCCAGACTCGACTGAACAGATACATGCATTTTGCGATGCCAGCATCTCTGCCTATGGGGCTTGCGTTTATGCAAGATCGGAATCGGAAGAGAAGATACTAGTCAGGTTGCTGTTCTCCAAATCTCGGGTGGCGCCGTTAAAGGTTCTCACAATTCCCAAACTGGAATTATCTGCTGCATTACTTCTCGCAGAGATGTTGGAGGGTATTTCGAAAATACTCAGTAACAACTACGAATATCACTGCTGGTCGGATTCAATGGACGTTTTGTCGTGGCTACAAGAAGAATCATCAAACTACAATATTTTTGTTGCTAACAGAGTAAGTCGTATAAAAAATTAACTGAAAATATGAGGTGGCATCACGTTCCAACCACATCCAATCCAGCGGATATTTTATCGAGGGATGCTACACCAGAAGAGCTTCTTGCATCTAGCCTTTGGAAAGAAGGCCCTGATTTTTTGCATAAAAATCCCAAATATTGGCCAAAGATGTTACATTTTATTACTAACTTGCCTGAACGTCGCCGTGTGCTTTAATTATTTCGACTACTTATGATTTTTCGATAAATCGCAAGTATCATAATTCATTCTTTAAGACTCAACGCGTTTTCGGATATGTTTATCGATTTTTAAATGGTACAAAGACAGTTAAATATTTTGGAAATTTAACAGACAACGAAATCCATACATTTCACCGCTGAGTACAAGGCCTTAAAATCTAATGCAAATGTCTCTCCATGTAGTAAATTATATTCACTAACACCGTTTATGGATTCAGATAGATTAAATATATGGCTGAGACTTTGCTATATGCAACAAATATTTTGGAAAAAATGGAGTACTTCCTATTTATCTCTACTGCAAGAACGATCGAAGTGGCGGACACAGCGAAAAAATATCAATGTTGGCGATATGGTTCTTCTCAAGGAAGATAATCTTCTTCCTTTGAAATGGCAATTGGGTCGAGTGGTGGATGTAATAATTGGAGATCTGTTGCAAAATTAGCTATACTCCCTATTAAAGATAATTGTGTTGAAAGCCGTAGACTTCCAACGGGGGGAGAATGTTCTGCGAAACCACAGTACAATAAATCGCAGTAGCAGAAATGGTAGCAGCAATAGTAGCAGCGCCCGTACCAGCAATAAAACATCGCCCATGCATCAATATGTATGTATGCATATTGATATGTATATTCGTGTACATCAATTGCCAAAACTAGTTGTCGCTTACAACAATAAAATGTAATGAATATTAATATTTCTAGGGGTTTTGTCTAATGAGATTATGATCATCATAATGAAGGTGTTTTTGTCCCTTCTTTTTACTTTAAAGATTTTGTTAGAATTTCTGTTCGTTTTAGTTGTACAGTAACATCGAAATAAAGCAATTGCTATCAATCGTAAAAAACCTGTAATTTTTGCGTTTTCTTTTTCGAATCAGCCTATACAAAGGCATAGGCAGCAACATTTGGAAATCGTCTATAAAAAGGCTTATAGACTGCAACAGGTGTTATCGAACTCTTCATCCGTATCATCGGGGAGCATGTCCCCGCCAGATGCGCCAAAGAGTCCGGAGACTTCCCCAGCATCCGAAGTAGTGTTTTCATCCTCAGAGAATGACTTTACAGATCTTCTGTTAGAGTTAGAGTCACCAGAAATAATGTTCGTGTGGACCTCCGCACTTCCAGAAAGCCTTGTATCAACCACGGTCGACGACTCGCCTTCCGCAGTGGGAGCTATATCCTGCTTGTATACCTTCAAGACTATAGTCTCGAAACCATATTGCAGGGTTGCACTTGCACTTTGTATATGGGAGGTGGATTCAGCGTTAAGGATCAAATTGACCTGACGCTTTTTACCATCCGCCTCACCCACCTTGCTAATTGTCCAATTATGGGTCGGCAGACCAGGATTGGAATCTTTTATTATCTCTAATATGTCAGCCGGGTTTGAGAGTTGGAAAGAGCGGAAACCTCAACAGCCTCCAACTTCGTCAAAACTCTGAGCGCTATCCGGTGCTCATTGTGCTTCCGTTTTGACGGTCGGACATGACGTTTTCCCCTCACCGTACCACCTGTTGTGAGTACTGGGGGGGAATTTTCACCATGTTTGGTGTGGTCGGCTTTGGCCAAGACCAACGGACGGACAGTAGGACGATTGGGGAACCCCGCACCATCGGAACGCGAATGCATCCCCGTCGACGAATTAATTAATTTCTGTATTAGCCCGTAATAGGTACTACTATGTAGGCCTTCCAGACTTTGTACAGATTTTTTTTTTGCGGTTGCGTAATAGATTTTAACTATACGCTCTGTGCTAAACACGTCCGTTCACTACGACTGATCAGCTACGACTTCATACTAAAGAATCACTTGTTTTAAGGCCACAGAAACCATTTCAATATTCATAGAAAATATGATTCTTCTATACAAGTTTCCACGATAAATTCAAAACACAACACTTCCTTTCTAAAAATTGGTTTTGTTATTTTAAAATTAGAAAATACAATAAATGTATAATACATATTACGGATAACTTTTAACATTTTATAATCTAAAACCGTATTTTAGTTGTATGTACTAAGATAAACCTGCCAACACACCATCGAAATATTTGAAGTTTCGTATATTTGTTATCGATTTGTAAACTTATAGTGGATTCACTTTTCTATATGTTCCCCAAACATCCATGAACAATTTTCGTTGGAACCTTTAATGATTGTGAACATTAAATTAGGCTGAAATTAAAATAAAGATATTATAAAATTGTATACACGCTGAAAATTTGCTTCTGTAGTATATTGCCCCAAACATATTCAGCTTGAAACATACATATGTTTAGGGTATACTCCTGTTGTCCGGAGTGGACGTGAATCACAATAGTAGCCACTGCTAGAGGCGGAGTTCGCCACAGGTGCCGTGGGATTTCGACCGCAGGAGCATTAGCGCTTAGGTTTGGAGTGGGCCTGATGTCCTCCAGACCTCTTGTTGGCTCGTCGCTTGTTCTTGCTGTTTGGGGGGTTGTTGTGATGCCTGTCGGCCAGATTGTTGTTGTTGGGAGGAATTTTCCGTTTGCCCTTTTGTTGCTGTCCGGTGCCCCTGTTGTTGTTGGGTCGGCTGGTGGAGTTGCTGGTGCTAGGGGGTGTACTAGTAGACGCACCGCTTCCTTCATCGTTGACATGGGGCTTTCCGTCAGTGCCACGAGAGAAGATGTGAAGCATGGCGTGGTGTTCTTCACAGCATTCAAAACATCTCTCTCGACTCCTGCACTCTTTCCGCACATGGGACTCCGCGAAGCAGTTGAAGCAGTAGCCATGCTTAAAAACTGCTTTTCGGCGCTGGGCGTGGCCCATTGCACGGAAAAGGGGGCACTGACGAACAACGTGCGACTGCAAACAAATTTTGCAGCGGACCTCGGGCGTCTTTTACACTGGCAATTCCACTGGCAGTTCCATCGGGATGACTGCAACCTGTGATGAATCGGTTGTGGGGCGCTCGTTTGTGAAGTGACGATTTGGGCCAGACATCTTTCTGGAGGAGAAACAAGGACAACACACAACATGCAGAAAAATAAACGAATTAGTTCTGCTCAATATTGGGAAGTAGTACGAGCTTCACAACGGGTCTAGTAAGAACGCCACTAGCCGTTCGTACGTCAACAACTCGTACTTTTTCATCGGGGCCTAAATAGACTTTCTCAACACTGCCTATTTTCCACTCATTGGGAGGCAAGCCATCTTTCCTGATAACGACCATGTCATTAACAGCAAAGTCTCTCTGAGGGTATTTTCACTTATTTCGCTTGTGAAGTTCGACCAACTACTCCTCTTTCCAACGTTTTGCGAAAGAGTGATGGAGAACTTTAAGCTTCTGCCATCTATTTGCATAGCTTAACGTCTCAATAGCCGTGTCGGGTTCCGGAGGGAAAAGCAGTGCAGAGCCTATTAAAAAGTGTTCAGGAGTCAATGGGGCCAGATCATTGGGGTTTTCAGTCATCGGACTTAGGGGCCTAGAGTTTAGGCAAGCTTCGATTCTGGCTAACATCGTAGAAAATTCTTCGAATGTAAATCTCTGGGCGTGAGACACTTTCTTTAAGTGAGTTTTGAAACTCTTGACTCCTGCCTCCCAAAGCCCTCCCATATGGGGAGCTCCAGGCGGAATGAACTTCCATTCCAGCAATTGGAAGGCGTTAAGCGAAATAAGTTTTTGCTTTACGTTGCTTATAAGTTAGGCTTGGTCTCTACCAAGAACATTGGATGCTCCAACGAAAGCAGTTCCATTATCGGAAAACATCTTTGCAGGGCAACCTCTTCGAGATATAAATCTAGTGAATGCAGCAATAAAACATTCAGTAGTCATATCATTAGTCGCTTCCAAATGAATTGCCTTAGTCTAAAAGCAGACAAATACGAGAACATAGCCCTTCGTAATTCGACAGCCTCTACCAATGTAGGACTTGATTTCATAGGGGCCTGCAAAATCAACTCCTTTGCATGTAAACGGGCGTGAAAGTGTAGTTCTTTCAGGGGAAGTGCGGCCATATTTGGGTCCACATTTTTCCTCCGAAACAATACGCATGCACGGCAGTTATGGACAACGCTTTTCACAAGAATCTTTAATTTAGGAACCCAAAATTCTAATGTCATCAACGAGTTCTCACCGTGTACCGAATACTTGTGAATATACTCCAAGTACAACTTGGTAAAGCGACCATTATAGGGTAGAATTTTGGGGAATCTTTCATTGTAAGTGAGAGTGGGAGAACGCGCAAGTTGACCATCCATCTCATAAAGCCACTAGAATCTATGAATGGGTTAAAGTTTAATAAAGGGCTCTTGCGAGAAATTTGCGCACTGTTCTCCTACGCAGCATATTCAGAGAAGTGCATACGTTGACAAAGAATCACCAGACGACCTTTCACAAAGCTGATCTCACCTTGTTGCAGTTCAAGGGAAGAATACGTCTGTGTGGCCTTATGTTTCGGGTGTATACGATTATAAAATCGAAATACATAAGCTAATTTAGGCCCCGATGAAAAAGTACGAGTTGTTGATGTACGAACGGCTAGTGGCGTTCTTACTAGACCCGTTGTGAAGCTCGTAGTATTGAGCAGAACTAATTCGTTTCTTTTTCTGCATGTTGTGTGTTGTCCTTGTTTCTCCTCCAGAAAGATGTCTGGCCCAAATCGTCGCTTCACAAACGAGCGCCCACCACCGATTCATCACAGTTTGCAGTCATCCCGATGGAACTGCCAGTGGAATTGCCAGTGGAAAAGACGCCCGAGGTCCGCTGCAAAATTTGTTTGCAGTCACACGTTGTTCGTCAGTGCCCCCGTTTCCGTGCAATGGGCCCCGCCCAGCGCCGAAAAGCAGTTTTTAAGCATGGCTACTGCTTCAACTGCTTGGCGGAGTCCCATGTGCGGAAAGAGTGCAGGAGTCGAGAGAGATGTTTTGAATGCTGTGAATGCTTCCATGCTTCACATCTTCTCTCGTGGCACTGACGGAAAGCCCCATGTCAACGATGAAGGAAGCGGTGCGTCTACAAGTACACCCCCTAGCACCAGCAACTCCACCAGCCGATCCAACAACAACAAAAGGGCAAACGGAAAATTCCTCCCAACAACAACAATCTGGCCGACAGGCAACACAACAACCCCCCAAACAATAATTAGTCCGGTTCGAAGGACCAATAAATATCTCGGTATTTACAAATAATTTTACCCGGGTGATGGGGGAGGAATAAAAAACAAATAAATTATGGTTTTTCAATTATTCAAATAAAACTCGGGGGTAGTCGTACCTTCGGGTTTGTTTGTTTATTTTCGAGAATTAAACGTAAACTAAAAAGAGAGGGAGCGCGAACTTCGCTCCGGTCATAAATGTCAACTTATTCTATTTTCTTTTTTTATTGTTCGTTATAAATTCAGTTTTGTATTTTACATTTCATTTAACTTAAAATTAACAGGGTGTCCACCTAGACATCCCGCTCCCCTTGCAGGAGTGCAACATAGGGGCAAGCAGGAGCTAGGCTGGACACCAGGACGAAAATTCAATCATACAATTCAAAATATAAGGACATGCACAAATTACAAAAGTCATATAAAGATTAAATTATAATGATGGTGGGGGGTCCGCTGCCATGGCTCGAGTCGTCCACCGTAACAGAAGGATTCTGTTCACGGGTTATGTACGCAGCACTTGTGGCCTATAGCTTCTCATCCACACGACCATTGATGTAAGGGCGACCTTAGCGTCTTGTTTGGCCAGACGTTGTTGTTGCGAGTTTGGGGTGCATGTTGTTGAGGATGCGGCCAGACATCTTTCTGGAGAGAAAAACTTGGACAACACACACACGCAGAAAAGGAAACGAATTAATTCTGCTCTATAATCGTATTTGGAAAGAGTACGAGCAACAGGTCTAGTATGAACGTCACTAGTCGTTCGGACATCGACTACTCGTACCCTTTCATCGGGGCCTAAATAGGCTTCTATGTATCTGAACGGACGTGAAAGTGTAGTTCTTTCAGGGAGAAATGCGGCCATAAATTGATTCACATTTTTCTTCCGAAACAATACACGGCAATTAATGATAACGCCTTTGACAAGATTCTTTAATTTAGGAACCCAAAATTCTAATCTCATCAATCTAAGCATTAACGAGTTCTCACCGTGTACCGAATACTTGTGAATATATTCCAAGTACAACATGGTGAAACGACCACTATAGGGTAGAATTTTGGGGAATCTTTCATTGTAAGTGAGAGTGGGAGAACGCGCAAGTCGACCATTCATCCTCATAAATCCACTAGAATCTATGAATGGGTTAAAGTTTAATAAAGGACTCTTTCGGGAAACTTGCGCACTGTTCTCCAACGCAGCATATTCAGAGAAGTGAATACGTTGACAAAGAATCACCAGACGACCTTTCACAAAGCTGATCTCACCTTGTTGCAGTTCAAGGGAAGAATGAGTCTGTGTGGCCTTATGTTTCGGGTGTATACGATTATAAAATCGAAATACATAAACTAATACTCTCATAGCTCTAGAAAAATCAGAGAAACGGGCCAAGATATCTTCTGATACAGATACTTGGATCAAATTTACTCGAACTGGACGAGTTTCGAGGTTTGTCATAATTCTAAATGTTGATTTCGGCCACTCTGAACGAGGGCGACATAACCAAGCAGGACCTTTCCACCAAAGGTCATGTGATATAAGATCATGGGCTAGAATACCTCGAGAAGCTACATCGGCAGGGTTGTCATGCAATACAACATGGTGCCAATTTTCAGTACCAACTTTATTATATATTTTCGAGACTCTATTAGCGACGAACGTAGGCCGGTGGAACGGGGGCTTCTGAAGCCACGACAAAACTATTGTGGAATCAGTCCAATAGAATGTCTGAATTGTAGGGAGTCTCAATTCAATACGAAGAGTCTCAACCATTTCTGCCAATAGAGTTGCACCGCAAAGCTCTAAACGGGACAAGGATTCAACCTTGAGTGGCGCTACTTTAGTTCTCGCTGTGAGCAAGTTAGTGACATATTCACCTGGCGCGATACAAATTCGAATGTATAGTGAGGCCGCATATGCTTTCTCAGAAGCATGACAAAATGCATGAAGTTGTACTTCCTGCTTCGGGTTGTAGCCAACCCATCGGGGGATCTCTATCCGTTCGATCTCACTATAATCATCCAAAAATGCCAGCCATCTGCTCAATGTCATGGGTTTCAAACATTCGTCCCAATCCGTTTTGTCTTTCCAGATTTGTTTAGCAGCAGTAATATTCGGGGCCAACCAACCGGCTGGATCAAACAATTTTGCAATCTCTGACAAAACGGCGCGTTTGGTGACGGTTAATCCATTAGGGGCCGAAACAAGCTTGAAAAAGAAAGTATCTTTTCCAGCGTTCCAACGTAAACCCACAGTCTTCACGGTACTGTCATCAGAGATGTTCCAGCACTCTCTGTCAAATAAGTATTCGGGGGGTATATCTTGCAATAGACATTGTCCATTAGACGTCCACTTGCGCAGATTAAACACAGCGCAGCCTAAAACTTTAATAAGTTCATCACGGCCCGTTATTGCTTCTTCTTGGGTATGAGCACCGACCAAGATATCATGGACATACATCTGTGATCTTATTATTTCAGCTGCCAGCGGATATTCAGACTCCACATCGTCAGCTAGTTTAAAAAGGGTCCGTATAGCTAAATAAGGGGCACAATTCACACCAAAGGTGACTGTACGCAGTTCGATTTCGTCATCAGGGGCTGTACGGAATACAATTCGCTGATATGAGGTCTGATCGGGATGGATTAGAATTTGGCGATACATTTTCTCAATCTCGGCACTATAGACAAATCTAAAAAGTCGCCAGCGTAATATTAGGACAATCAGATTTGCCTGTAAAACGGGCCCAGTATACAAAATATTATTAAGGCTTACGCCATTTGAAGTGGGACTGGAGGCATTAAACACCACACGTAGTTTAGTTGTGGCGCTATCGGGTTTGATCACTGCATGGTGAGGCAAATAATATGATAAATGTGGAGGTGTCGAATTATTTGACAATACCTTTGTCATTTGACTTAATTCTGAGTACTCTTGCAATACGGCATCATATTGCATTTTAAGTTCGGGGTTTTTCAACAATCTTTCTACGTTGAAATGAGTACAACACTCATTGTACGCTGTAAATGTTTAATTGAGGGTCCAGATTCTTTACTTACGGGAGCAAGATTGAATAATATTTTAAGTTGGGCGTTTACAAGAACCCTCTTGTTCTCGTAACGATCGACTAAATTTTGCCAAGCCTGACTAAAACCCTCATTAGTTATAGGACAAGTCTTTATTATATCGCGGGCTTCACCTTCCGTCCTTTGCATCAGATAAAACAATATTTGGATATTGCTGATGTGTTCATTATCTCTATAAAGGGCAGAGAACATATCTCTGAACGTGGGCCAAGATTTATAATCACCAGAAAAAATCTCAGTATCACAAGGTGGAAGGTGAATTGGGAGAGAGGAATTAGTGGACTTCTTCTTTGCCAGAAGTTTTTCTATGAAGTCCTCAATAAACGATTGTCCTCGAACATGTCTTATATACCGCCATATATTTTGACTTAACTTATTTTATATTATCTTTAGGGCCCATCGTATTACACAATTCCTCATAATTTGCAAGGAAATCTTCCCATAAACGAGACATTTCTTGTTTATGTATATTGAGGCTGTGTATTGAGTGTTCTTCAGAACCTATAGAGGTTACGAAGAACTCCAAATCAGTCACGCGATCACCGCTTCTAATAAGATTGGTGAGATCACTCAAATTTATTTAATAAATTGGGTTTAAAACAAGGAAATCGGCAAAAAATAAATATTTCTCAAAAATAGGGTCTAAAATGACTAATTTCCTAATAAAACTTTGATAAACGGGCTCACCTAATCACATTTGATTGTTGGATTGTGTGACTCTAAGGCCAAGATAAATATTTATATATATATTTTGACAAAAACTACACTACTTTTTGTCTAACCAACACCACTGTTCAACGCAAACTACGTATTAATATAATAAACAATGTGTAAGAGGATGTATTTATTTATAGGGCGAAACTACAAATTAGTTTCGAAACACTGTGAATATAACAATAAAAATTCACAAATTATTATTGCTTGTTAACACAATTTTTAATTATTTTTAATTTTCAAAACAATTTTTGAAATAAAAGTGCATTCACTTTTTTTTCACTTCGGGCCCACTGTGCGTTTTGATGAAAAAGAATAATGTAAAAAAAATGTAATTTGACCAAACTTGTATTGCAACCAATACAACACGCACACACACACACGCAAATCGACGTTCGAACAGTCTGCCGTCGTGGGTCGGGAGTGGGGGGTAACAAGCAAGTGGATGGTCGTTGGCTATCGTTAACCACAGCTTCAACAATGACAGCAACAACAAATCAGACACTGCAGTGGTGGTTCTTTTAATATTTATTTTTGTTATGACTCTTACACTTTGCTTTGGTTTATTTATTTTGACACTCTCAAAATCAAAACCTTACCTTATGTTGACTGGTTGGTTTGTGGGGAAATAAGGGAATTTATTTGCAATAATGTGTTCGGGGACAACGCTGCCAATTTGATCGTCGTGATCTTCGGGCTCTAAAAAGAGAATCACCTCGGGTAAATTATTTTATTAATAAATTAATTCGGGCGGTATTATCCGGTTCGAAGGACCAATAAATATCTCGGTATTCACAAAATAATTTTACCCGGGTGATGGGGGGAAATAAAAACACAAATAAATTATGGGTTTTTTAAATTAAAAGAAAACACGGGGGTAATAGTACCTTCGGGTTCGTTTGTTTATATTTGGAGAGTTAAACGTAAACTGAGAGAGGGGAGCGCCAACTTCGTTCCCGTCACAAACTTCAACTTATTCTATTTTCATTCTTCGTTATAAATTCATAGTTGTATTTACAATTCATAATACTTAAAACTAACAGGGTGTCCACCTAGACAACTCCAAATACCTATATAATATTTGACACTCACAAATATTATACGTTTGGAAGGATATTGTTATAAGCTATGATTCCATCCTAATATTTTTTATTTGAAAGTAATATTTCCGAAATAACGACTTAATTGTATTTCAGTATTTTTTAGTAATTTATCAGTGCCTTAATTTAGATGCAAGTTTTCTGTTTTTCAGATGTTCAATGTGCAAACAAATTTAATATGTTTGTAAAATTCGATTCAAATTTAAATCGTATAATTTTTCGTAGCTATAAATTGCTTTGATGGTTTGTCAAAAAGAGATGAATAGGAATATTTATTAAACAATAATTAATTAATGCTGCTTATGACATTCTTAAACCTGCTGTTAGACTGTAAAATATGTACAAATCCAAGATTAAGAGACCATCTGGTCTATATTAAATTTTCATACAAAACGAATATTTAACCCAATATTTTATATTAATTTTTATTCAATACTTCGTGAAAAGAAAGCAGCTTATTTACATATTATTTTTTAACAAAAAAGGCTTATTTTGATGTCAAAAAACAAAAATATCCCTTGGACAAAATTATAAGGCAATATATTCGTATATATATTACCGTTTATAAAGGAGACGATGCAAAAATTGGAACAAATGGGCCTAATCTAACAACAGGTTTAACTACAAAGTACAACACGAAATCGAGGACAAATATAAACTAAAATTCGAAAAAGTCAAAAAGTTTTAAAAATCTTTTTAAATAAAATATATTTGGAAAACTCCTTTAACAATAACTTTGTTTGTGTGAAAGCACGTATATTATTTGTGAAAGTCAGTTCGCAAATATATTTTGTTCTAATATATTAATATATACGTTCCAAATACGTACACAAATACATAATACTTACACATTTTGTTTCCAAATATATTTTCTTTCAATTCAAATATTCCCGTGTAGGTGTATGCTCACTTATTTGTTGTAATTTATAAATGGCATTCAGCACTGCATTTTTCATATATCCATAACATTTATCTTCAAATATTGCGCGATCTTAAATGAAAATAATTAAATTTATACTGAAAAGAAATCAAATATAAAAAATACACATAAATTTTATCGTACCACAATTGGTAAACACTGAAAACTAAGAGAAATATTTCAACCGTTCATATATCGTCATCTGAAATTCAAAATCGCGCAACATCAAAAAATCTAAATTAATTTTATGATTGATTATAGTCTATTAGGCTAAACTACACATTCCTAAAAAATTTTGGAGTTCAATATCAAAAATTGACCATTTTATGAGTGATATTCAAAGTGACGTTACAGCAAACCAGGTCATTAAAAAAGCGGAAAGAATCATAAAATTTTATTTTATTTAATTCAGAATGTACGCCACAACTAAATGCGCTAGATTTGTTATTTGATTTCGCCTTAATAGTCTGTAATCCCTATATTTGGTCAAAAGCTTAAAATTACTTTACTTTGTTTTTTGCTTCTCCTGAAAATCATGAACATGTGGGTTACGTTACTTTGGATTTCAGGTGACGATATAATACTTACGTTGAAATATTTGGTAGAATTTGTCACTCTTTTCCCAAAAGATCCATTCTAAAATTGTTTTACTAAAAAAATTAAAAAAGATAGTTTTATGTACAACATATTAATAACACATCCGAAGAGTTGACTAACCGCCAACGAAACGTCATGCATTGGTTGATGTTGGATTTCAAGGTCGTTTTCTTTTTCATTTGACTATTCAAAAAAATACCTTCCTTCACTTTGAAGGAATTCTTTGATCTTCAGCTCAACTCCACAGTGAGAAAAACCATAAAAAATAACATCAATAACAGATCAATCCCGCATAGGGAAACATCAAAATACACAATAATTTTACATTTCTGCATTATGCGCTGTTAGCAGTTATTTTTAATAAATATATGTATACTTTCAATTAAATTGTTTTATGTTGTGTTGTTTTGTTAAGTTTGTAATTGCCAATAAGTTGTTTATTTAAGGGTTATCTATATATATAAAAGAGAGTGTCTGTTTGTGGGTTTGTTTGTGGGTTTGTTTGTTTGTTCCGTATAGACGTCTAAACGGCTAGACCGATCATCTTGAAATTTTCACAGAATGTACATGTGAAGGGGGTGCTGAAAATAGGGTACTTGAATTTTCGATATATCAAGTGGGCGTGGACCCGCCCATAGGGGTCCAATTTTGATATTAAGAAAATTTTTTAGCTAGAGTGCTGAAATTTTTTGTGTATGCATTTAGTGGCAGATAATGTGAATTTTCCAAAAATGGGCGGAGTCGGACCAATGGGCGTGGCCCCGCCCATATAAGCCAAATTTTGAAATTCAAATATTTTGCACAATTTGTTAGCGAGAGTGCTGGAATGTTATGTATATGTATATGGTGGCAGTCTACGTGATGGCTCCAAAAATGGGCGGGATCGGACCAATGGGCGTGGCCCCGCCCACATAGAACAAATTTTGAAATTTTGATATCTTGCACAATTTGCTAGCGGGAGTGCTGCAATGTTGCGAATATGTATCTGGTGGCATTCTCCGCAATTGGTCAAAAAATGGGCGGGACCGGACCAATAGGCGTGGCCCCGTCCATATAAGCCAAATTTTGAAATTGATATATCTTGCACAATTTGTTAGTTTGAGTGTTGTAATGTTGTACATATGTATCTGATGGCAGTCCACGTGATTGATCCAAAAACGGGCGGGATCGAACCAATGGGCGTGGCACCGCCCATATACGCCAAATTTGAAAAATGTAATATATATCGCACAATTTGTTAGCGCGGGACCTGGAATTGTGTGTATATATATCCGTTGGCGATCTACGTGATTGGTCCAAAAATGGGCGGGTTCGGACCAATAGGCGTGGCCCCGCCCACATAGACCAAATTTTGAAATTTTGGTATCTTGCACAATTTGCTAGCGGGAGTGCTGTAAATTTTTGTATATGTGTCTGGTGGAAGCCTACGTGATTGGTCTAAAAATGAGCGGGATCTGACCAAAGGGCGTGGCCCCGCCCATATAACCCAAAATTGAGCTATCTTGCACAATTTAGTAGCGAGAATGCTGTAATTTTGTGTATATGTATCTGGTGGCAGTCTACGTGATTAGTCCACAAATGGGCGGGATCGACCCGGGGGGTGGCCCCGCCCACAATGACCAAATTTTGAAATTTTGATATCTTGCACAATTTGCTAGCGGGAGTGCTCCAATGTTGCGTATATGTATCTGGTGGCATTCTACGTAATTGGTCAAAAAATGGGCGGGATCGGACCAATGGGCTTGGCCCCGCCCATATAAGCCAAATTTTGATATCTTGCACAATTTGCTATCGGGAGTGCTGCAATGTTGTGTATATGTATCTGGTGGCATTCTACGTAATTGGTCAGAAAATGGGCGGGATCGGACCAATGGGCGTGGCCCCGCCCTTATAAGCCAAATTTCGAAATTGATATATCTTGCACAATTTTTTATCTAGAGTGCTGTAATGTTGTACATATGTATCTGGTGACAGTCCACGTGATTGGTCCAAAAATTGGCGGGATCAGACCAATGGGCGTGCCACCGCCCATATAAGCCAAATTTTGAAATTGAATTATATTGCTCATTTTGTTAGCGAGAGTGTTGAAATTTTGCGTACGTATATCTGGTAGCAGTCTCCGTGATTGGCTTACAAATGGGCGGAATAGGACCAGTGGGCGTGGCACAGCCCATATTTTGATATATCTTGCAAGTATTATATAGGAAATACATGAACAAAAATGCTCGGTATGCGATAATTACAGCTGCTCACTCCAATACAATCGCAATATGATAATGTGATGCATGACCAATGAAACAAGAATTTGGAAATTTTATATGTATACATTTCTATTTTCTGGACTTTCCACTGAATTCGGTATTTTTTCATTCAGTGAATTTATTACTAATACCAGTAAGGAAAGGCAGAAAGTCGGGCGGGGCCGACTATATAATACCCTACACCTCCCTAACAATGCGATAAGGGTCATTGCGATAATAATTTGGAATAATTGGTAAATGTATTTTGAACCGATAATCGCTAAATTAAGCAATATTCGTTCCTAAATTGAGAAACATTTTTCTGGAGAACTTTGTAATGATCGGAAGTAAAGTACAACTTCTATAGCGCTTTGTAACCAAATCTCGAGGAACATATATATGGAGGTTATATATAAATCTGCATCGATTTTCCTTGAATACTCATTCATGTAAAATAGAAACCTGTTTCTGACGAATTTCCTCCTGATCGGATATAAAACACAGTCTCTACAGCGCATATATGTCAAATTGGGGGTAACATATATATGGGGGATATATCTAAATCTGAACCGATTTTCTCAGAATTTTGCGGTATTCCTTCATGTAATAAGAAACCTCTTTCTGCCGAATTTCTTACTGATCAGATATAAAATACAGTTTCTACAGCGCTTGAATTTCAAATCGGGGGTATCATATATATGGGGACTATATCTAAATCTGAACCGATTTTCTTCAAATTTGACAGTATTCCTTCATGTAATAAGAAACCTCTTTCTGCCGAATTTCGTACTGATCGGATATAAATTACAGTTTCTACAGCGCTTACATGACAAATCGGGGGTAACATATATATGGGGGCTATATCTAAATCTGAACCGATTTTCTCCGAATTTGGCAGTATTCCTTCATGTAATAACAAACCTCTTTCTGCCGAATTTCGTACTGATCGGATATAAAATACAGTTTCTACAGCGCTAATTTTGACATGGGCAGCGAAGCGCACCGGGCTCAGCTAGTAATATTATATTTCACGTATCTAAACATTTTCCTATTGTCTCTTTCAGTATTACAAAACCTACTACTCACATTTTTATCGTCCATTTTTTAGTGTTCGCACAAATCTCTTCATAGGACTTACTAAAAAGATGTACTATAAAAACCTATGTACATCACCATAAATAACATGCAGCAAAAATAACTATGACGCACGCACTCTCTTATCATCAAGATCGATGATGACGCCGACGGCATAACCACATACATACACACATGTACCCGACGGTTGCATTTGTTGTTGTTACTATGCTTTAGCAAAAATAACTGTTAACAGCCCATAATAAAATAATTTTCGGTGCAATGTGAACGTATGTATACACGTATGCTTACATATTCGCCGCAATCTTTTTTTCACAATCCGCGTTCACAGACAACAGTCTCCCTCCATCGCTTGTAAATAACTGACGATTTAAAAGAAAACGAACAGCAGAATTATTTTCTATTTTCAGAGATTAGAAGAGCTCTCGCATCACCATAACAATTATTGATTTCCACATTAACAAACAAAACTGATTCTCCGAGCGAGAGAGAGATTGTATAATTCGCTCTATGTATTCTTAAAAATAATGGCAATTGTCATAACATGTATTACCAAGATAGTCTTTCCTTTAAAGGGAGCATAGCCTTAAATTTATTACTCAAATATCTCATACTGTCAATTAAGTCCGATTCGGCATTAAAACTATGACATGTCTACATCATAGTTTTAATGCAGAAAATCCTTAAAAGTAGTGAAATATCACTTAAAATAAAGCGGATTGTCACAAAAATTATGATAAGTTTCTTCAATTTAAAGGCGTACATTTAAAGAAGCGCGTACACAAAACTAATGGTTAGATAGTCATTAATTCTAATTGAAAAAACTTTAAATTAAGGAAAATTTCGTAAAAAACATGTAAATTTTCATTATTTTTATAAAAATTGGGATTGAATCGATGCCGAGGTCGCATACTTAATTCAAGAATGTGTCGTCATTAATTTTATTACTATTTTTTTTCAGTGTGGCTAAATCGTCTTAGAATTTTAACCAATCACACCCAGGAAACTGAAATCTTTTTAAAAACAAATTTTATTGATGTCCTTCTAGTATCGGAAACACATTTCACACCAAGAACATACTTCAAAATAAAAGAGTATGATTTAATTAATGATTTAATTACAGCAAATCACCCAGACGATCGTGCACACGCGGGATCAGATATTTTAATAAAGTCAAAAATAAAGTATGAAGTATTACCAGAAGTAAGGTACCCATATGTACAAGCTGCTGGGTTTAAGATCAAAACTAATAACGGTAATGATGTATCCGTATACGCTGTATATTCCCCCCCCCCCCTCTCCCAGACACACAGTGCTATGTGACATGTACATTGACTTATTTTCTTCACTTGGACCTCACCATCTAGAACCCCACCCATCCATGGTGGGGTTCTAGACTGACAAACCCTAAAGGACGCGAACTTCATAAATTTATAAATAAAAAACATTACCAAACCCTATCCTCGTAGTCCAACATACTGGCCCAGTGATCCCAATAAAATTCCTGATTTGTTACACTTTATTGTGTATAACGGAATCTCGAGAAGTTCTCTAGATGTCATAGATAGCAACGAATTAAGTTCTGACTATACACCCATAATTGCAAATTACTATGCTACACCACAAATTGTATCGAAAAATATTAAATTGTTTCACAACAAGTAAGAAAGTTTCAGTCGGGTAAACCGACTAAGGTATACCCTCACTTTGTGAG
The DNA here is from genome assembly GCA_963930755.1 of Eudasyphora cyanicolor. Taxonomy (NCBI): domain Eukaryota; kingdom Metazoa; phylum Arthropoda; class Insecta; order Diptera; family Muscidae; genus Eudasyphora; species Eudasyphora cyanicolor. The sequence continues at coordinate 149,933,867 of OZ005734.1, read as the reverse complement.
TAATGTAATATATAACATTACACCAATAAATCTGTCAATTTGTGTGGGAGGTACCAGAAGGGGTTTTCCAAATACACATATTTTTCGGTAAACAGTACATTCTTAAATACATTGCATTGTGCTGAACTATAAGCGTTTATGTGCACGGCTATATTAAAGTTACGAGCTATGTAATTTTGGTATGATTTGGTCATTTTGTGTGGGAGGTACAAAAAGGGGCGGGGTGATAACGCCCACTTTTTACAGGACTATAGGCACTATAACAGCATTACACTGTACAAAATTTCAAGTATTTGTATGCACTGGTATTTAAGTTACAAGCCGTTTACTTTTGGTACGAAACGGTCCATTTGTGTGGGAGGTACCAAAAGGGGCTGTACGATAATGCCCATTTTTTACCGGATTATAGGCTCTACAAAAACATTATACTGTAGAAAATTTCAAGCATTTTTATGCACTTGTATTAAAGTTATAAGCAGTTAAATTTTGATGCAAAATGGTCCATTTGTGTGGGAGGTACCAAAAGGGGCATGCCAACTTCACCCATTTTTCTCGAGTTAATAGCGACTTATATACTAATATTATGTGCAGAATTTCAAAAGATTCGAATAAGTAGTATAGAAGTTATTAAAGAATCAATATTTCACTAAATTTTAACCCTTTGTGTGGGAGGTACCAGAAGGAGTAGACCAATATGGCCCATCTTCGAACTCATCCGGAGATAGATCAAAATATTACCACATACCAAATTTGAAGTCAATCGGTTACTCCTTTCGAGAGTTATCGTGCGCACCAGCCAGCAGAAACACAGACAGACAGACAGACGGACGGACATTGCTCATTCGACTTAAAATGACCCAAAACGGATTTCCTCCGAACATACTTAGGGTCTTAGATCACTCCTTCGATGTGTTACACTTTTTTCCGTAGCAAATGATATATACCCTCGTCACACTAAAGTGAGGGTATAAAAATACGGATATTGATTCTTTCAAATACTGGATTGATAAGAATATAAACCTAAACATACCCCTCAAAACAAGTGATGAATTAGATGATGCTGTTGAATCGTTTACAGATCTTATTCATGAAGCCGCTTTTTATCTACACCTGAGATTTTACTATCCAATGATATTTCAAACGGTGTATTCATTTCTGCTGAAGTTAGAAATCAAATACGTGAAAAACGTAGGCTGCGTCGTATATGGCAGACAAGCAGAAATCCAGTGGATAAACGAAATTTCAATAGAGCATCGAAACTTCTGACAGCAAGACTAGACAAGTTAAAAACGACAACACCGGTAATTCCTCAGGAATTTGGATGCTAATAAACCTGGTGACCATTGCTTATGGAAAGCAACAAAATATTTATAAAGGCCAGTAAAGAGGAATATCCCTATAAGGGATGAAAACAATGATTGGTGAATATCAGACATTGCTAAAGCAGAAGCATTTTCGAAACATTTAGAAAATGTGTTTCAACCATTTCCATGCAGTAATTTTTATCGGATGAAGAAGAAATTAGGACTTTTATCGACTCTCCTTGTCAAATGGACTTACAAAATGTGAAATAAAAAACTGGGTAATGGAAAAGCTCCAGGATATGATAAAATAGACTCGCGAATTGTTAAGTGTCTGCCAAAGAAAGGAGTGATTTATCTTACGCTGCTATTTAATACAATACTGAGACTGTGTCATTTCCCCATTCAATGGAAATGCGCCGAAATAACAATGATCTTGAAGCCAAATAAAAAGGAGATTGCTTTAACATCATACCGACCGATAAGTCTGCTGCTCAAAACTGTTTGAAAGAATACTTTTGGAAAGAATTAAACCATTGCTTGAAATGCAGAATATTATCCCTGAATATCAATTTGGATTTCGCACCAGAGCAATGTCATCGCATTATTAAAGTAATAAGTGATGCCTTCGAGAGAAAAAATATTGTTCGGCTGTTTTCCTCGATGTGAAGCAAGCTTTTGATAAAGTGTAACATACAGGTCTCTTGTACAAGTTAAGGACCTATTTTCCGGCTCCGATTTATTTGCTATTAAAATCATACTTAAAAGATAGAAGTTTTTATGTAAATGTAAATCAGGAATTATCCATCATTCGTTATATACAAGCAGGAGTACCTCAAGGAAGCGCTCTCGGCCCTACGATTTATTCTATTTTTACATTTGACATGCCAACAACGGATAATATAACAATAGCAACATATGCTGATGACACCGCTTTAATATCTTCCAGCCACCTGAACACAGAAGCATCCAATTATATACATATACAACTTGATTAAATCGAAAAGTGGCTTACGAAATGGAGAATACACATTAATACTGACAAATCGGTTCATGTAACTGTCCTTCTGTATTTTTAAATGGTCTTGAAATTCCGAAAAATAATCATGTAAAGTACTTAGGACTTCACTTGGAAAGAGGTCTTACGTGGGAAACGCATATCAAAACCAAAAGGACTCATCTGAAGACATCCAAAATGTACTGGTTATTAGGACCGATCTAGAAAACAAGCTGATGTTATACAAGGCTATATTAAAACCTGTTTGGACTTACAGGATACAGCTGTGGGGTACAGCAAATAATTCCAACATAGAAATTATGCAACGATATCAATCCAAAACATTGAGATTTATTACAAATGCACCTTGGTATATTAGCAATAAATCAATTCACAAAGATCTGAAGATGAATATGATTCGTGAAGAAATAAATCTCTATAGCTCCCGTTACCTTGAAAGACTTAGCAACCATCCGAATTTATTAGCTATATCTCTCTTGGATGATAGTAATGAAGTACGTAGAAAACAAGCTGATGTTATACAAGGCTATATTAAAACCTGTTTGGACTTACAGGATACAGCTGTGGGGTACAGCAAGTAATTCCAACATAGAAATTATGCAACGATATCAATCCAAAACATTGAGATTTATTACAAATGCACCTTGGTATATTAGCAATAAATCAATTCACAAAGATCTGAAGATGAATATGATTCGTGAAGAAATAAATCTCTATAGCACCCGTTACCTTGAAAGACTTAGCAACCATCCGAATTTATTAGCTATATCTCTCTTGGATGATAGTAATGAAGTACGTAGACTTAAACGATTACACATATTTGATTTGCCCTTTAGACACTAACGTTTATAGTCAAATACAAGCTCTTAATGAAACTCTTAAACTGTAATTGATTAAGTATTATATTATTGTATTTCACAAAGGAATTGCATAGTACATTGGTACTTTGCAGCATAAGTTATGTTTTTTTAAATATTATACAATTAGCTTATTGTTATACTAACAGATTGCAACTAAATAAAAGCTACAAAAAAAAGAATTTTAAGACGATTAAGAATATATATACTTTATGGGGTCTCAGATCAATATTTAGAGGTATTACAACCGGAGTGAAAAAATGAATATACCCCCCATCCTATGGTGGAGGGTATAAAAACAATAAAACCCTTAAATACATTAATACAAAACAAATTCAAACAGTTATTTTCAATTGTACAAAAAAAAATACAAAGGATAACAAACTTGGACTTATTAATTTTAAAATCAAAAACTAAAACTAACGTAAACCTAGACCTCCATATTCTCACAACATTTAGTCCATATCGACCCGAATAAGAGATTTAAATCATTTTTTCAAAAAAAAATATTTAATTTAAAAACTAGTAAGGAAAGACAGAAAGTCGGGCGGGCGACTATATAATACCCTACACCTCCCTAACAACGCGAAAATGAGCATTGCGATAAGAATTTGGCAGTGTTTATAAATGTAATAAGAAAACTCTCTCTGTTAAATATCGTACAGATCGGATATTAAATACGGTTTCTACGGTGCTTACATATCAACTCAGGCGAAACATATATATGGAGGCTATATCTAAATCTGAACGGATTTTCTCCTAATTTGGTAGTGTTCATTCACGTAATAAGAAAACTCTCTGCCGAATTTCGTAGAGATCAGATATAAAATACGGGTTCCACAGCGCTTACATGTCAAATCGGGTGAAACATATCTATGGGGACTATATCTAAATCTGAACCGATTTTCCCCGAATTTGACAGTGTTCATTCACGTAATAAGAAAACTCTCTCTGCCGAATTTCGTAGAGATCTGATATAAAATACAGTTTCTACAGCGCTTACATGTCAAATCGGGGGTAACATATCGTCCCCTAAATAAAAGAATAGTGTATAATTTTTTTGTAGTTTCGAGAAAATCATTCTTTATATTTTAGAAAAGAATCTATGTTTTCCATTTTTTGTAATTTTAATATGTGGTGAATTAAGAAGGCTACAGCTACAGCCAGATGATATTCTATTAGTCTTTAAGTGTGTTAATACTAAATAAATGGGTTTAAAGTACCATACTACATATATACACTATTTTGTCAATTTAACTTTCCATCATTTTTCCAATTCCATCAAATTTTTACCACCTATAGAATCGATTACGTTTGCAACAATGCAATCTTATAATGCAATAAAAAAATAATGGTGTATATGCGTATACGCTATTGTTTTATTGATTTGTAATATGTCATGATCTGTCATTTGTTTTTCATTGTATTCAGTAGTGCTTACAATTTCATCATGGAGAGATATACGCAAGAACAACGTTTACAAATGATTCAGTTTTATTATCAAAATAATCGTTCTCCAATTGCAACTTTTCGTGCTCTAAGTCAATTTTTTTAAATCTAAAAGAAAAACGCTTTTCAGTCGACCTACGACAAAAAGATAGCTCTCGTTAAGAGCTAAGTCAATTTTTTTTAAAATCCAAAAAAAAAATTTCCAGTCAACCTACGACCTTGACACCCATGAGCAATATTTTAGCTCTCGTTAAGAGCTATCTTTTTGCCATTGACCGATTGTGCCTACGTGCCCCACAGCAAATGAAACAATTGAATTGTTGCGAGAAAAGTTTGGAGATTCGATTATTTCAAGAAATTGTGATATTGAATGGCCTCCAAGAAGTTGTGATTTAACACCATTAGACTATTTCTTGTGGGGTTATTTGAAGTCATTGGTCTTTCGAAATAAACCAGACTCTCTTCAAGCTTTACAAGTCAATATTGAACATGCCATTCATGACATACGATTTGATTTAGTGGAAAAAGTTCTCGAAAATTGGGTTCATCGAATTCTTTCCTGCAGAAGAAGTTTTATTTAGAAAATGACGTTTTATTTAGAACTTAATTGTATCGATTGTACTTCACATTAAATTAAAAACTTTTGAATTTCCTTAACAATAAGTGTGTTTTTTCAAAGATATCATATCACACTTATTGGAAAACCCTGTATATGGGGGCTATATCTAAATCTCAACTGATTTTGCCCAATTTCAATTGGGATCGTTCTTGGGCCTTTGCTAAATGTCATCACAATCGGACCAAAAATACGACCTGCACTTTGATCACAAGAATACATGGACAGACGGACATGGCTAAATCGACTCAGAAAGTGATTCCATGCACAATGCACAAAGTCATAATACCCTGTACCACAGTGTGGTGTAGGGTATACAAATCATAACCAGTGACATTACCCTTTAGAGTAAACCAGTGAAAAAAGACAATGTGATCAAACTTGCACAATTTAAAAATTCAACAAGTCTTAAAAATTTAACAATCTCTAAATATTTGTGACCTAATATCAAATTTGAAAACAATAAAGACACAATAAGCTGTTAAATTTTGAAAAAATATTGAAAATCTGTGACGTCTATGACTTTAGTCAGTTTGCTACATAACAAAAAGGAAACAAACAAAAGTGCACAGTAACTTGAACCTACAACAAAGTTAAAAACCCGCAAAAATATTTCAATAAAAAAAAAATTAACCCTTGGACAAATACATGGTACTGGCCAGGCATATTTCATTTTGAGCGTTAATTAAACATATTTCTAGTTTATGACTGGCCAGACCCCTATACAATTTTTATGAAATAAATTATTATTATACACATTTTGGGTTGTTGAATATTCCCAGCAAAATGCTGCCTAACCAACAAAGCGGCCCTAGTACACTGAGTTCCCGAAAAGATTGCAGAATTTGTTTCACGCAAGTCGAAAAGCTGCGTAGGAAGACACGTTTTTACTGCACCAAATGCACTAATCCTGTGTGCCAACAACATTCTAAAGCTGATTATACTTGTTTTTCATGCATTCCACAAAATGAATAAAAAATAATAATAAACAAGTATAAGCGTTAAGTTCGGCCATGCCGAATCTTATATACCCTCCACCATGGATAGCATGTGACCTCACAAAATAACTCAAACCTAATGAAAATTACACAGAAAAACCAAAAAAAAAGTATTGTAGTAGGAAAGCAGTAGGATTCACAACAAGTTAGATGCTATATATGGGAGCTATATCTAAATATGGACCGATATCGCCCATTTGCAATCCCAAACAACCTGCAACTATAAGAAACCAAATTTTATCAACCTAGCTCTATTATTACAGACTGTAGCGTGATTACAACAGACGGACGGACATGGCTAAATCGTTTTTGAATTTTACGACGATTAAGAATATATATACTTTATGGGGTCTCAGATCAATATTTAGAGGTGTTACAAACGGAGTGACAAAATGAATATACCCCCATCCTATGGTGGAGGGTATAAAAATAAAATTTTTTTACATTTAGTCTAAAGACGAAAATAATATAGGAGCATACTTAGAAATTCAAAGTTACGGTACCCTGTTTGCCATACAAATGCATGAAAACGTATAGGGGTCTGGTCAGGCATATGTGTTTGTTCGATCCTAGTAAACTATAAAATATAAAACACTGCGCAATTATTAAAGGAAAAATAAAAAGCTCGTTTAAAACACAATTCTGAACAAACGTAAAGACAAATTAATTGACAAAATTAGTGACATTTTTGCTTAATTTGTGCAAAAAAAATTTCTTTTGGAAAACAAAACAATAAAATACAACAACAAATTGTTCGCTATAAGTCAACATTTTCTTTTTTATTTTGAGGAAAAAGAATATGAAATGCATCACTAACATCTGATGGTAATATGTTCAAGGTCAACAATTGAACATACACAGCTATCAAATGCTTTTCTCCTTTACTTCAAAAATCTCAGACCAAAACATCAATTTGGAAAAAAACCAATAAGGGACATCAACAATTTCCATGACCCGAAATACCTCACAAAACCACAAGCAAAAAAATAAAAGCAAAGCAGTAATTACTCCTTTCACTCACACACACATAATTGACTTCCATTGAACGAGATATCACTCTCCATTGGGAACTACCGCTTGCTCCCATCCCCTCCTATTTACTTGTCTCCTGTCCAAAACGAGAATTGCCAGATCGGACATTCAGGAAAATTGTCCGGGGAAGTTTTTGGAAATAAATTTTGTTCCTCATCGTGAATTTTTTTCGACATTGTACACCAGGGGTGGTCCACGACATGATTTTTTAGGTTTACGACTGTCAGAAAGGTGTAAACGTCACATACGTCATAAACCCGTCTGAAATGTCGAAATCCGAGATACAACTTTATTTAAATTTTTTTGAGAAAATATATGTTTTTGATCGAATACCGATATTTACACAATGGTGTGATATATTGTACAACCCGAACATTAATTAAGTTGTGAGGACAAAAGTCCAAAATCGTCGTTTTTGTCCACATTGGATTTATTGGACAATTAACTGAACAATTTATTTGTCGTTACCGTATTAGTTAAAATCCCAAACTGAAGTATATGTGTTATTATTTTTATTTCGTACCATTGTTTATCCCTCCATTAAAATGTATAAAAATAAACATTGTATTCATTATTTGAAAGTTAAAAAAATAACGGCCAAAAAGGGTTAGAACTCTGGTGGTGAAGAGAGGAAAATGCCATGGATGAGCACTCAGCTGATCAATCGGCGGAAATAAGAATAGCTCAATGGGCAATACTGGCATACCATATGCCGAGAGGTTAATTACGTACAATGGTGGTGGGTTTTAAAGATATAAAAGGGCGAACATCTCGCGGAGGAAGTCAGTTCGCTAGGAGACAGCCAACAGGTAGGAACTAGTTAGATCGTAACGTGAGCGCTGCGATCATAAAATTATTTCCTAATACGCCTTGGCAAATCTTCGGGTTTGTGTTTGACAAACCATCTCCCTTTCCGACGGGCTTGTGTTTAACAAGCCACAGCGGACTTCGTCGGGCTTGTGTTTTACAAGCCGCCGCTGCTACCTTCGTCGGGCTTGTGTTTTACAAGCCGCCGCTGCCGCTTTCGTCGGGCTTGTGTTTTACAAGCTGCCGCCGTCGTCGGGCTTGTGTTTTACAAGCCGGCGCTGCTACCTTCGTCGGGCTTGTGCTTTACAAGCCGCTGCAGCCTTCGTCGGGCTTGTGTTTTACAAGCCGCCGCTGCAGCCTTCGTCGGGTTTGTGTTGTACAAGCCGCCGCTGTTGCCTTCGCCGGGTTTTTGGTTGACAAACCGCTGCTACTGCCTTCGTCGGGTTTGTGTTTGACAAACCGCTGCTGCTACCTTCGTCTGGCTGCTACGGGGTCCCTCGTCTTGTGGAAAGTCTTGGTGTCAACTTCGTCGTCCCGTGGCCGTGCTCCTTAGTGACGTCGTATTACTGTTGTGTGTGTGTAATTAAATTGTGCTAGTGAATAATGTTAAAAAGAAAACCCAATAAACTATTATAACGTAATTAAGAAACAAAAGAACTATCGCAGTGTTTCTCTCTCTTCCTCGTGTCCCAGAAAAAAATATAAATAGTTTGTAACGACCCTGGCCCTCCCTGAGTTTATACCCCGGCTTCAAAGCGGAAAACGTGTCGTTACAATGGCGCCCGAGCAGGGACATGAAAGAGAGAGTTAGCAAAACTACTGAAAAAAAAAGCCAACAGAAAATAAAGGACATAGTGACAAAAAGAGTGAAAAAAAGAAAAACAAACAAAGAAGAGAAACAAGTGATACAAACTATAACGGAAACTAAGAAGAGAATAAACATAAGAAAAAAAAATAAAAATAAAATTAATAATAATATTTTTAAAAACTGACAAATATTAAAAAAAAAAAAAACTGTGCAAAAATGTTAAAGACGTCGTGGGCATATGGCTTAAGGCAAGAGGAACTAGTAGCATATTTGTCGGAATACCAAATAGATGCTACGGGAAAAGTGGAAGAATTGCGGAAGAGATGGGCGAAATTTCTCGGTTCGGGTCACAGCTCAGAGGTATTATCCAGACTAATCGTTCTACAAGCCAAACATGAGGCCTCCTCGTCAACTGCGACTGCGAGAATGGAAAAAACTAATAATCTTATGGGTAATATGCAGAGTTTTGGAGCTACTAGCCCTTCATCGCCTGTGAAATTGGAAACCCCATTAGTTACGCTGTCCTCCCCTGGAAATACCAACATAGTTTTGACCACACCAATGGACCAACAGCACTTTCATCCCACATCACCGGTAAAAAATGAAGTGACGAAACCAGTAGAAGCATCCCAGAATCTTCCACAATACGGCTTAGGAAACCATACCATAGTGATTGACCAAGTACGCAAATGGGGAGTCAAATTTAATAATGGATGTGACCCCTTAGAATTTATCGAGAGACTCGAAGAATTGGCCATGATGTATGAGGTGCATTTGGACCAACTACCACGAATTATGCCAGAATTCCTGAGAGATAAGGCCCTTATATGGTTCCGAAATAATAACAGACATTGGAGTAAGTGGAAACTTTTTAAGGAGGATTTCTATAAGTTTTTCTTACCTCCGCGATATTTTGAAAAAACTGGAAGACGAGATCCGTAAACGTATCCAACGACCCAGGGAAACGTTCAGGGAATACGTACTTGCCCTCCAAAACTTGATGAGGCATACCCAACTGTCGGACGAACAGAAATTGGAGCGAATATTCCGCAATACACAGCCGGACTACCAATGGTACATTCGCAGGAAAGACTTTACGTCCTTGCCCGAACTCTTGGACTTGGCCGAAGAGTTGGAAAGCATCCCGCGACATATACATGCTGACACGGCTCGTATGAGAGGCAACCATGTTCAGCGATCTAATGCCCAACAGCGTCATCAGTTCTATCGGGGAGAAACAGAGGAACTTTGCAGCCAGAACACCAACGATAGCTCTCCTACCAACCGTGCATCTCGGCAACGCCAACATCCCCAGACCTCACTACAATTCTCAGGACAGCGATTGACGGCCACAATCAGTATCGAAGGCCAAATAATTACGGCCACTATCGACACAGGAGCAACGGGAAGTTTTATTAAGCAAACTTTCGCTGAAAAACTCAAACCAAACATTCGTTATCACCGGGAACGTTCAAACGTGATACTAGCCAATGGAGCCAGGGTACAAATCACGAAATCGACCACCTTAAAAGTGAATTTTGGTAATAGTAGTGTCGATTGTATGTTTCTGATAATGCCAGAGTTCAATGAGGATCTAGTGCTGGGACTTGAATTCATGCAAGACTTCCCCACAACCATTATGTGTGCAGGATTATCAGCACAAATCAAGAGAAGCTTCCCATCCGAACAATGTGGTGGCATCATGACCAAGAAAGATGCATCTAATGAGGTAAGCCTAAACATCTCTCGAGAATCAATCGTAAATCGAGAGAAGCAAAGAGAAATGGGCTTGGGATTAAGTCCGGAAGAACAGAGTAGAATTGATGATTTCTTGACAAGCGAACTATCCATGTTTCAGTGTATATCCGGTGTTAGTAGTATCGCCGAACACAAAATCGTAATGACGGATGATCACCCGATCAAGCTTCGATATGCTCCGCGAAATCCTGCCATGCAGGCTATAATCGACGAAGAGATCAGTAAACTCATCGAGCGAGGATGTATAGAGCCATCGACTAGCCCTTATAGCTTTCCTATCACGTTGGTGAAAAAGAAGAATGGAGAGTGGCGTACCTGCATGGATTTTCGCCAATTAAATAAACGATCGGTACCCGACGCATACCCCTTACCCCGAATCGACACAATATTAAATCGGCTGCGAAATGCTAAGTTTATAAGTAGTCTCGACTTGAAAGATGGATATTGGCAGATACCAATGGCAAAGGAAAGTAGGAAATATACCGCATTCGCAGTGACTGGCAGAGGTTTATATCAGTGGAAAGTCATGCCTTTTGGACTACATTCTGCACCAGCTACCTTTCAACGAGCGTTAGACGGAGTTATTGGCCCGGAAATGGAACCGCACGCGTTCGCATACTTAGATGATATCATCGTAATTGGAAACACTTTAGAAGAGCACCTGCAAAATTTAAAGGAGGTTTTCAGGCGACTTCGAATAGCAAATCTACGGATAAACCCAGAAAAATGTGAATTCTTTCGTCAAGAGACCAAATACCTAGGCCACGTTGTTAGTAGTGAAGGAATAAAAACAGATCCAGCAAAAGTAGCCGCGATTGCAGAGATGAACCCCCCGACAGCAATCAAGGAAGTACGTCGATTTTTGGGAGTAGCATCGAGGTATCGCCGATTTGTCCCACAATTCGCTACGATTTCCCAACCACTCACGACTTTGTTGAAGAAGGGTAAACATTGGAAATGGGGCTCTGAACAACAAGATGCGTTCGAATGTTTGAAAAAGAAATTGACAGAAGCACCAGTACTGGCGTGCCCAGATTTCGGAGAACCATTCACGTTACAGACCGACGCAAGTAATTATGGCCTTGGAGCAGTCCTAACTCAAGAACTGGAAAGGTCCGAAAGGGTCATAGCGTATGCCAGCCGTCATTTAAATGGAGCAGAAAAAAATTATTCCGCCACCGAGAAGGAATGTCTTGCTATCATCTGGGGCATTAGGCAAATGAGACCATACCTCGAAGGCTACGAGTTTGTCGTAATAACAGACCACTTATCCTTGAAATGGCTAAACTCGATCGAGAGTCCCACTGGAAGGTTAGCGCGTTGGGCTCTCGAGTTACAACAATATAAATTCACAGTACAATATAGGAAAGGCAAGCATAATGTGGTAGCCGATGCACTTTCTCGACAACCGACGGAAACCCTTAATCTCGTTAAGATAGACTCAAACGTGATTGCCTGCCCCTGGATATCGAAATTAAAAAAGGACATGCGAATTAATCCAAAAAAATATTCAGTGAAGGAATAAAAACAAAAAAAATCTGCTCAGGCAGGTGAATGATGATGATAGCACGCCATGGAAACTATGCGTCCCTCGTCCCCTCCGCGAGCGAGTACTTCAGGAAAATCATGACAGCGTTGCGGCTGGACATTTGGGCATCAGGAAAACCGCTAATATGATTGCTAATCGCTACTACTGGCCAGGGATGTTCAGGGATATTAACCGCCATGTTCGACAGTGTGAATCATGTCAACGGTATAAAGTGAGTGAACAAAAACCCGCCGGTGAAATGCTCTCAAGGATACCGGAAGAACCTTGGGCAACCATATGTGCTGACTTCGTCGGACCACTCCCGCGTTCCAAACATGGTTACACAATGCTGTTAGTAATTGTCGACCGATTTTCGAAGTGGACCGAATTGATTCCATTACGGAAGGCCACCTCGGAAGGACTCATCAAGGGATGTAGGGAACGAATTATTGCGCGTTATGGAGTGCCAAAAATGATTATTACCGATAATGGCACACAGTTTACCAGCCGAATTTTTAAGCGATTTCTGGAGGAAATGGGAATCAAACACCAATTAACAGCGCCATACACCCCTCAAGAAAATCCTACGGAAAGAGCCAACCGTACCGTCAAGACAATGATTGCACAAATTTCCGGACAGCAGCATTTCAAATGGGACGAATCACTCCCAGAAATTATGCTGGCGATGAATACGAGTGCCTCAGAGTCCACGGGCTATTCGCCAGCATATTTAACTCAAGGTCGAGAGCCCCGACTGCCCAGAGCCCTCTACGATGAAGTAACAGCAGGAACAGGCGCCCGGATAGTAAGCCCAGACGAAAGAGCACGAGAGCTAAAAGACATATTTTCTATAGTTCGTCGAAATCTCGCAAAAGCCTCAAAGGACCAACAAAGGCATTATAATCTCCGTAGAAGAGCTTGGAAACCTCGAGCCGGCGACCTTGTTTTGGTTAAACTGCACCCATTGTCTAAAGCCAATGAGAACTTCGCAGCGAAGCTTGCTCCCAAGTATGGAGGGCCCTTTGTTGTGAAGGAATTTGTGTCCCCCGTCATCGTAAGGATGGTTAGGAGGGGAACGAATGAAATTCGCGTAGCCCACCTAAGCGAGATTAAACCATACGAAGAACCAATGGCATAATATCCTGTTATATATATTTTGTTTTGCTACGTTTATATACATACATCTCATATCCCATTATTAATTATATGATATAATATAATAAACAAATACCCCAGTAAATGATACGCTATCGGCGGGTTGTACTGGAGACAACTGCATAATAGTTATGCGTATTGAAAAGAGGGGGGTAATGTGAGGACAAAAGTCCAAAATCGTCGTTTTTGTCCACATTGGATTTATTGGACAATTAACTGAACAATTTATTTGTCGTTACCGTATTAGTTAAAATCCCAAACTGAAGTATATGTGTTATTTTTATTTCGTACCATTGTTTATCCCTCCATTAAAATGTATAAAAATAAACATTGTATTCATTATTTGAAAGTTAAAAAAATAACGGCCAAAAAGGGTTGGAACTCTGGTGGTGAAGAGAGGAAAATGCGATGGATGAGCACTCAGCTGAATCAATCAAAAAGCATAGCTCAATGGGCAATACTGGCATACCATATGCCGAGAGGTTAATTACGTACAACGGTGGTGCGTTTTAAAGATATAAAAGGGCGAACATCTCGCGGAGGAAGTCAGTTCGCTAGGAGACAGCCAACAGGTAGGAACTAGTTAGATCGTAACGTGAGCGCTGCGATCATAAAATTATTTCCTAATACGCCTTGGCAAATCTTCGGGTTTGTGTTTGACAAACCATCTCCCTTTCCGACGGGCTTGTGTTTAACAAGCCACAGCGGACTTCGTCGGGCTTGTGTTTTACAAGCCGCTACTACCTTCGTCGGGCTTGTGTTTTACAAGCCGCCGCTGCTACCTTCGTCGGGCTTGTGTCTTACAAGCCGCTGCAGCCTTCGTCGGGCTTGTGTTTTACAAGCCGCCGCTACTACCTTCGTCGGGCTTGTGTTTTACAAGCCGCCGCTGCTACCTTCGTCGGGCTTGTGTCTTACAAGCCGCTGCAGCCTTCGTCGGGCTTGTGTTTTACAAGCCGCCGCTGCTACCTTCGTCGGGCTTGCATCTTACAAGCCGCTGCAGCCTTCGTCGGGCTTGTGTTTTACAAGCCGCCGCTGCAGCCTTCGTCGGGCTTGTGGTTTACAAGCCGCCGCTGCTACCTTCGTCGGGCTTGTGTTTTACAAGCCGCCGCTGCCGCTTTCGTCGGGCTTGTGTTTTACAAGCCGCCGCTGCCGCCGTCGTCGGGCTTGTGTTTTACAAGCCGCCGCTGCTACCTCCGTCGGGCTTGTGCTTTACAAGCCGCTGCAGCCTTCGTCGGGCTTGTGTTTTACAAGCCGCCGCTGCAGCCTTCGTCGGGTTTGTGTTGTACAAGCCGCCGCTGTTGTCTTCGCCGGGTTTTTGGTTGACAAACCGCTGCTACTGCCTTCGTCGGGTTTGTGTTTGACAAACCGCTGCTGCTACCTTCGTCTGGCTGCTACGGGGTCCCTCGTCTTGTGGAAAGTCTTGGTGTCAACTTCGTCGTCCCGTGGCCGTGCTCCTTAGTGACGTCGTATTACTGTTGTGTGTGTGTGTAATTAAATTGTGCTAGTGAATAATGTTAAAAAGAAAACCCAATAAACTATTATAACGTAATTAAGAAACAAAAGAACTATCGCAGTTTATACCCCGGCTTCAAAGCGGAAAACGTGTCGTTACAATGGCGCCCGAGCAGGGACATGAAAGAGAGAGTTAGCAAAACTACTGAAAAAAAAAGCCAACAGAAAATAAAGGACATAGTGACAAAAAGAGTGAAAAAAAAAAAGAAAAACAAACAAAGAAGAGAAACAAGTGATACAAACTATAACGGAAACTAAGAAGAGAATAAACATAAGAAAAAAAAAATAAAAATAAAATTAATAATAATATTTTTAAAAACTGACAAATATTTAAAAAAAAAAAAACTGTGCAAAAATGTTAAAGACGTCGTGGGCATATGGCTTAAGGCAAGAGGAACTAGTAGCATATTTGTCGGAATACCAAATAGATGCTACGGGAAAAGTGGAAGAATTGCGGAAGAGATGGGCGAAATTTCTCGGTTCGGGTCACAGCTCAGAGGTATTATCCAGACTAATCGTTCTACAAGCCAAACATGAGGCCTCCTCGTCAACTGCGACTGCGAGAATGGAAAAAACTAATAATCTTATGGGTAATATGCAGAGTTTTGGAGCTACTAGCCCTTCATCGCCTGTGAAATTGGAAACCCCATTAGTTACGCTGTCCTCCCCTGGAAATACCAACATAGTTTTGACCACACCAATGGACCAACAGCACTTTCATCCCACATCACCGGTAAAAAATGAAGTGACGAAACCAGTAGAAGCATCCCAGAATCTTCCACAATACGGCTTAGGAAACCATACCATTGTGATTGACCAAGTACGCAAATGGGGAGTCAAATTTAATAATGGATGTGACCCCTTAGAATTTATCGAGAGACTCGAAGAATTGGCCATGATGTATGAGGTGCATTTGGACCAACTACCACGAATTATGCCAGAATTCCTGAGAGATAAGGCCCTTATATGGTTCCGAAATAATAACAGACATTGGAGTAAGTGGAAACTTTTTAAGGAGGATTTCTATAAGTTTTTCTTACCTCCGCGATATTTTGAAAAACTGGAAGACGAGATCCGTAAACGTATCCAACGACCCAGGGAAACGTTCAGGGAATACGTACTTGCCCTCCAAAACTTGATGAGGCATACCCAACTGTCGGACGAACAGAAATTGGAGCGAATATTCCGCAATACACAGCCGGACTACCAAGGGTACATTCGCAGGAAAGACTTTACGTCCTTGCCCGAACTCTTGGACTTGGCCGAAGAGTTGGAAAGCATCCCGCGACATATACATGCTGACACTGCTCGTATGAGAGACAACCATGTTCAGCGATCTAATGCCCAACAGCGTCATCAGTTCTATCGGGGAGAAACAGAGGAACTTTGCAGCCAGAACACCAACGATAGCTCTCCTACCAACCGTGCATCTCGGCAACGCCAACATCCCCAGACCTCACTACAATTCTCAGGACAGCGATTGACGGCCACAATCAGTATCGAAGGCCAAATAATTACGGCCACTATCGACACAGGAGCAACGGGAAGTTTTATTAAGCAAACTTTCGCTGAAAAACTCAAACCAAACATTCGTTATCACCGGGAACGTTCAAACGTGATACTAGCCAATGGAGCCAGGGTACAAATCACGAAATCGACCACCTTAAAAGTGAATTTTGGTAATAGTAGTGTCGATTGTATGTTTCTGATAATGCCAGAGTTCAATGAGGATCTAGTGCTGGGACTTGAATTCATGCAAGACTTCCCCACAACCATTATGTGTGCAGGATTATCAGCACAAATCAAGAGAAGCTTCCCATCCGAACAATGTGGTGGCATCATGACCAGGAAAGATGCATCTAATGAGGTAAGCCTAAACATCTCTCGAGAATCAATCGTAAATCGAGAGAAGCAAAGAGAAATGGGCTTGGGATTAAGTCCGGAAGAACAGAGTAGATGATTTCTTGACAAGCGAACTATCCATGTTTCAGTGTATATCCGGTGTTAGTAGTATCGCCGAACACAAAATCGTAATGACGGATGATCACCCGATCAAGTTTCGATATGCTCAGCGAAATCCTGCCATGCAGGCTATAATCGACGAAGAGATCAGTAAACTCATCGAGCGAGGATGTATAGAGCCATCGACTAGCCCTTATAGCTTTCCTATCACGTTGGTGAAAAAGAAGAATGGAGAGTGGCGTACCTGCATGGATTTTCGCCAATTAAATAAACGATCGGTACCCGACGAATACCCCTTACCACGAATCGACACAATATTAAATCGGCTGCGAAATGCTAAGTTTATAAGTAGTCTCGACTTGGAAGATGGATATTGGCAGATACCAATGGCAAAGGAAAGTACGAAATATACCGCATTCGCAGTGATTGGCAGAGGTTTATATCAGTGGAAAGTCATGCCTTTTGGACTACATTCTGCACCAGCTACCTTTCAACGAGCGTTAGACGGAGTTATTGGCCCGGAAATGGAACCGCACGCGTTCGCATACTTAGATGATATCATCGTAATTGGAAACACTTTAGAAGAGCACCTGCAAAATTTAAAGGAGGTTTTCAGGCGACTTCGAATAGCAAATCTACGGATAAACCCAGAAAAATGTGAATTCTTTCGTCAAGAGACCAAATACCTAGGCCACGTTGTTAGTAGTGAAGGAATAAAAACAGATCCAGCAAAAGTAGCCGCGATTGCAGAGATGAACCCTCCGACAACAATCACGGAAGTACGTCGATTTTTGGGAGTAGCATCGTGGTATCGCCGATTTGTCCCACAATTCGCTACGATTTCCCAACCACTCACGACTTTGTTGAAGAAGGGTAAACATTGGAAATGGGGCTCTGAACAACAAGATGCGTTCGAATGTTTGAAAAAGAAATTGACAGAAGCACCAGTACTGGCGTGCCCAGATTTCGGAGAACCATTCACGTTACAGACCGACGCAAGTAATTATGGCCTTGGAGCAGTCCTAACTCAAGAACTGGAAGGGTCCGAAAGGGTCATAGCGTATGCCAGCCGTCATTTAAATGGAGCAGAAAAAAATTATTCCGCCACCGAGAAGGAATGTCTTGCTATCATCTGGGGCATTAGGCAAATGCGACCATACCTCGAAGGCTACGAGTTTGTCGTAATAACAGACCACTTATCCTTGAAATGGCTAAACTCGATCGAGAGTCCCACTGGAAGGTTAGCGCGTTGGGCTCTCGAGTTACAACAATATAAATTCACAGTACAATATAGGAAAGGCAAGCATAATGTGGTAGCCGATGCACTTTCTCGACAACCGACGGAAACCCTTAATCTCGTTAAGATAGACTCAAACGTGATTGCCTGCCCCTGGATATCGAAATTAAAAAAGGACATGCGAATTAATCCAAAAAAATATTCAGATTACGCGGAAGTCGAAGGTCAATTGTATCGTCATCTGCCCAGGCAGGTGAATGATGATGATAGCACGCCATGGAAACTATGCGTCCCTCGTCCCCTCCGCGAGCGAGTACTTCAGGAAAATCATGACAGCGTTGCGGCTGGACATTTGGGCATCAGGAAAACCGCTAATAAGATTGCTAATCGCTACTACTGGCCAGGGATGTTCAGGGATATTAACCGCCATGTTCGACAGTGTGAATCATGTCAACGGTATAAAGTGAGTCAACAAAAACCCGCCGGTGAAATGCTCTCAAGGATACCGGAAGAACCTTGGGCAACCATATGTGCTGACTTCGTCGGACCACTCCCGCGTTCCAAACATGGTTACACAATGCTGTTAGTAATTGTCGACCGATTTTCGAAGTGGACCGAATTGATTCCATTACGGAAGGCCACCTCGGAAGGACTCATCAAGGGATGTAGGGAACGAATTATTGCGCGTTATGGAGTGCCAAAAATGATTATTACCGATAATGGCACACAGTTTACCAGCCGAATTTTTAAGCGATTTCTGGAGGAAATGGGAATCAAACACCAATTAACAGCGCCATACACCCCTCAAGAAAATCCTACGGAAAGAGCCAACCGTACCGTCAAGACAATGATTGCACAAATTTCCGGACAGCAGCATTTCAAATGGGACGAATCACTCCCAGAAATTATGCTGGCGATGAATACGAGTGCCTCAGAGTCCACGGGTTATTCGCCAGCATATTTAACTCAAGGCCGAGAGCCCCGACTGCCCAGAGCCCTCTACGATGAAGTAACAGCAGGAACAGGCGCCCGGATAGTAAGCCCAGACGAAAGAGCACGAGAGCTAAAAGACATATTTTCTATAGTTCGTCGAAATCTCGCAAAAGCCTCAAAGGACCAACAAAGGCATTATAATCTCCGTAGAAGAGCTTGGAAACCTCGAGCCGGCGACTTTGTTTTGGTTAAACTGCACCCATTGTCTAAAGCCAATGAGAACTTCGCAGCGTAGCTTGCTCCCAAGTATGGAGGGCCCTTTGTTGTGAAGGAATTTGTGTCCCCCGTCATCGTAAGGATGGTTAGGAGGGGAACGAATGAAATTCGCGTAGCCCACCTAAGCGAGATTAAACCATACGAAGAACCAATGGCATAATATCCTGTTATATATATTTTGTTTTGCTACGTTTATATACATACATCTCATATCCCATTATTAATTATATGATATAATATAATAAACAAATACCCCAGTAAATGATACGCTATCGGCGGGTTGTACTGGAGACAACTGCATAGTTATGCGTATTGAAAAGAGGGGGGGTAATGTGAGGACAAAAGTCCAAAATCGTCGTTTTTGTCCACATTGGATTTATTGGACAATTAACTGAACAATTTATTTGTCGTTACCGTATTAGTTAAAATCCCAAACTGAAGTATATGTGTTATTATTTTTATTTCGTACCATTGTTTATCCCTCCATTAAAATGTATAAAAATAAACATTGTATTCATTATTTGAAAGTTAAAAAAATAACGGCCAAAAAGGGTTAGAACTCTGGTGGTGAAGAGAGGAAAATGCCATGGATGAGCACTCAGCTGATCAATCGGCGGAAATAAGCATAGCTCAATGGGCAATACTGGCATACCATATGCCGAGAGGTTAATTACGTACAATGGTGGTGGGTTTTAAAGATATAAAAGGGCGAACATCTCGCGGAGGAAGTCAGTTCGCTAGGAGACAGCCAACAGGTAGGAACTAGTTAGATCGTAACGTGAGCGCTGCGATCATAAAATTATTTCCTAATACGCCTTGGCAAATCTTCGGGTTTGTGTTTGACAAACCATCTCCCTTTCCGACGGGCTTGTGTTTAACAAGCCACAGCGGACTTCGTCGGGCTTGTGTTTTACAAGCCGCTACTACCTTCGTCGGGCTTGTGTTTTACAAGCCGCCGCTGCTACCTTCGTCGGGCTTGTGTCTTACAAGCCGCTGCAGCCTTCGTCGGGCTTGTGTTTTACAAGCCGCCGCTACTACCTTCGTCGGCTTGTGTTTTACAAGCCGCCGCTGCTACCTTCGTCGGGCTTGTGTCTTACAAGCCGCTGCAGCCTTCGTCGGGCTTGTGTTTTACAAGCCGCCGCTGCTACCTTCGTCGGGCTTGTGTCTTACAAGCCGCTGCAGCCTTCGTCGGGCTTGTGTTTTACAAGCCGCCGCTGCAGCCTTCGTCGGGCTTGTGGTTTACAAGCCGCCGCTGCTACCTTCGTCGGGCTTGTGTTTTACAAGCCGCCGCTGCCGCTTTCGTCGGGCTTGTGTTTTACAAGCCGCCGCTGCCGCCGTCGTCGGGCTTGTGTTTTACAAGCCGCCGCTGCTACCTTCGTCGGGCTTGTGCTTTACAAGCCGCTGCAGCCTTCGTCGGGCTTGTGTTTTACAAGCCGCCGCTGCAGCCTTCGTCGGGTTTGTGTTGTACAAGCCGCCGCTGTTGCCTTCGCCGGGTTTTTGGTTGACAAACCGCTGCTACTGCCTTCGTCGGGTTTGTGTTTGACAAACCGCTGCTGCTACCTTCGTCTGGCTGCTACGGGGTCCCTCGTCTTGTGGAAAGTCTTGGTGTCAACTTCGTCGTCCCGTGGCCGTGCTCCTTAGTGACGTCGTATTACTGTTGTGTGTGTGTGTAATTAAATTGTGCTAGTGAATAATGTTAAAAAGAAAACCCAATAAACTATTATAACGTAATTAAGAAACAAAAGAACTATCGCAGTGTTTCTCTCTCTTCCTCGTGTCCCAGAAAAAAATATAAATAGTTTGTAACGACCCTGGCCCTCCCTGAGTTTATACCCCGGCTTCAAAGCGGAAAACGTGTCGTTACAAAGTTCAAAATGGGAAATCAACTATTTCGGCGATAAATCAACTTTTTCAACAACGGCACGCACATCTTTTCAGATCATAAAAATGCACTTTTCTTCACATCTTTTGTAGACCGTTTAATTTATATTCTTGACGAACAATAAATCGTTCAGTTTCAGTTTTTTTTTGGCAAAATATTATATAAGTTCTGATTCACACGAGGCAATTTTTTTAAAGCAAGTATCAAAGTTTGTAGTTTGTCTGCCTCTCTCCAACAAACTTTGACTCCCAACCCATTTCTGTGCTTGTTGCAAAAACTAGAAGGTCTGACTTATTCTGGAATATGGCAAAAAGTCGACATAACGCATTGTCATCATTTGCTCTAAAATTACTGATGATCCCAGCGTCCACTGCATAATTAGAAGGCATTTTCTCTCTAGGCACACTAATAGCTCAAAAAACCACATTGTACCCCAAAAATTTAAGTATTTCACTGTTATGTAACAAAAATATATTTTTTTGGTATAGGGTATGTCCAGCAACATTATAGAAAATATTAAGGCCAACATTTTTGTGGAACATATTAACCCTCTAGCTCCCCCACATAACTATAATTTTTGGCCCCATTTTAACAAATCGTAAAAAACACCCCTTAAAAGGGGGAGGGCGGGGATGAAATGTTCTACAAAAATGTTCGCCATAAAATTTTACTCTATGTGTCGGAACACACCAAATCCCAAATCTTAACACAAAAACCCAAAAAACGGTCAAATTCCAGTCAACAACGCTCTTTATTGGTATCTTTATTGCTTCGACCACTAGATCGTACGACTAACATTGCTGCACGAACAGGAATTTCAACGTTTCTTGATGTTTGTGTTATGTTTTGAGCTTTGGTGTGTTCCGACACATATAGTAAAATTTTATGGCGAACATTTTTGTAGAACATTTCATCCCGCCCTAACCATTTTAAGGGGTGTTTTTTACGATTTGTTAAAATTGGGCCAAAAATTACAGTTAAGTGGGGAGCTAGAGGGTTAAAATGTTCCACAAAAATATTGGCCTTAATATTTTCTATAAAGTTGCTGAACATACCCTATACCAAAAAAATATATTTTTGTTACATAACAGTGAAATACTTACATTTTTGGGGTACAATGTGGTTCTTTGAGCTATTTAGGGTTCAGATTGTATTGATATGTTCTCAAAAGTTGTTCAGATTTACGTTGGGTACAATTTTGCCAAGCATTGCTAGTGAAAAATTAAGAGTCCCCGGAAGTTATGCTGAAAAAAGTAAAAAAAAATATTTTTTTCCTTCACTTTTTCCAAAAAAAGTACCGGAAAAAATGTTAAGAAACTTTATTCAGCATATTCTTAGCTACATTAATGCCAAACATAGTTAAGCAGTATCACCAAGTCTGAATTAGTTGTTGGACAAATGCTGATGACACCTTTTTCGAGGGGCCCACTGATTTTCAGAAATTTGGAGGCCCATAAACAAAAATTGGTCACCAATTTCGCCAAACCGAGTATAGGGTTATACTACCCTTTAATAGTAGAATCGAACCTATACTGTCAAGTCCGTGTATTTTTTTCACTGTTGCACAGTGTTATTTACTGTTAGTGACAAAGTCAAGTTTCCGACATTAGGTTCACGACGTTGTATACGTATGTCGAATACGTCTCAAATGTATGTCATATACGCCACAGTTTAAGACGGACCATCCCTTTTGTACACAGTACCGAATAATAGGCTTTGACCTTTCGACATTCAGTAACTTTTTGACATCTAAACAAAATGGATCTCCTTAACAAATTCACCAATTCGTATGACGACCTCATTGATTTTAAGGAAGTTAAACCAGTAGCAAATCCAAAGATAACGTTCATGCATTACAAATTCTGTGAGAACATTTAGACTACTTGTGGTCTCAAGCTAAACGTCGTCATGGGGGCTGTAGGGATCACAAAATTGCAGAAGGAGAAAGCCCAATTGACCTCAAAAGTTGCGTGAATTAAATACAACTGTTCTAATTAATTACAAAATTTCTATCAGCAGAATAAATGCCAAAATAGACGTGGCAAATTCCACTACACAGACCCTAGTTCTATAAATTGATCAATCATTTTATGAAACCGTCGTTGGAAAACCATATTCTATAAAACGTTCACTTTCTGATCCAGACATTTTCTATGGCCATCATTTAGAGATCTCTTCTCTGCCGTTTATATACAAAACCCCCAACTTAGTGACTTCTTGAAAACTGTATCACCTGAACCAAAAAACAGGATGTGAGGTTTGAGGGAATTTCACATTTCCCTTTGACAAATAATGGGTTTGAAATTGCGTGGAAAACCTTGTTAGACCGATACGAGAAAGAAGTTTGTTGTGATATGCACTCATCGAACGACTTCGACAATTCCATAACACAGCAGTATACAACATTAGAATCAGTTGGCAATCTGCAACAGTCAAGTCACTCTAGACAAGACTTTTGAAAACACAATCCAAAGGACAAACGAATAATTTCTTACAGATCAAACCTGTGGCAGAATACCAAACCTAGTGGATCCAAATGCAGACCTATCTCAACCAATAGACCTTTGAATGTTATTGCAACATCTTGCCAAATTTGTAAAGATGTACATTTTACAAGGAATTGTCCAAAATTTTTGGAGAAAAGCATTAATGAGCGAATTCATGTGATCAAAACAACGCATACTTGTTGTAATTGCCTTCTTAACGACCATAGCGCCAAGGAGTGCAAAAGTAAATTCAGCTAACGAAATTGCAACATCAGACACAATACTCTTTTACATAAGAGTAGTGGGACACAAACCACCGTACCGAAAAATGATGCCAAAGTACGACCTAGCACAAGTACACAGGCTCTTACCACAACTATACAGTCCACATCGAACATTGATCCCATAAACATCACAACTTTGACTCTACGCGATGACATTAGACGTACAATCGAAAGTCAGGCGCTAGAGACATTGCTTTCCCCAGCCAGTGTGGAAATAGAATCAAACAGTCAGAGACAGGAGACCAGAGCGATCATAGACTTAGGATCCCAAGTGATTTTCATCTCTGACAAACTGGAAAATAAACATAGAGAATAAACTGTTGGCAACATCTTCAATTCTCAATCATATTGCACCAGTATAAATATAGTTTTAATTATCGAATTAACCTAGTATTAAGTACAATTAATTTGAAATGTATCATAACACATAATAGACCTAATTAAATGCAATGGAACGACCCATAGGCAAATGATGAACATACGAGTATGTACAAATTTTGTTTGACCTATTTATCGTTGAACAGGGTGGCTGATGAATATTGCTACATTAAGAAACTCAAATAACTTTTTTTTCAGTGTATGGAATTCAGTTTTCTTTTATTCATGTTAAAGCTCATTACATTTAATTACAGGACTTGTAGACTTCCTGTTTGCAATAACCCCACAAGAAAAAGTCAGGTGCAGTAGGGTCAGGCGACCTGGGGGGCCAACGGAATGTGGAGTTTCTGGATATCAGCTTATTGGGAAATTTCCGCCGCAATTCTGTCATAACAGGCCGGGCTATGTGAGGAGAAATTCTCATTCGGCGTAATTCTGGATAGAAAAACTCTCTCAACATGCTCAAATAACGGCCTCCAGTAACTGTAACGGTGTGACCGTTTTCTTAGAAGAAGTAGGGCCCGACAATGCAGCGTGATGAAACTGCACACCACATGTGACACGAAGTGGATGCAATTCCGTCCCATGGAGTATCTGTGGGTTGGAAGCACTCCATATTCGACAATTTTGTTTGTTTATGTTGACGTTTAAATCGAAATGGGCCTCGTCAAACATGAAAAGACAGTTTAACACGTTTCCGTCCTCTTCCACCATTTGAAGCATCTTCTTGCAAAATTCCAAGCGAATCGGGAAGTCTGCTGAGTTCACTTTGTTGGTCATTTGAATTTTATATGGGAATAACTCCAAATCTTTGTGCATAATCGACTGTAAATACTGTCTGCTTATACCTATTTGAGCAGATAAGGTTCTTGTCGAAAATCTTGGATTGTTTTGTATGGCATCAGCTACAGCAGCGATTGTTTCCTCCGTCCGAACTGAAGGGTTTCGATGGTAAGGTCTTCTGTTGACTGTCCCATGTTTGGAAAAATTGTTAACAAGTCTCTTTATGGTCCATCTGCTCGGAGGATTGCCGCCAAACGTGCCCCTATACTCTCTTTGAACCGAAACTACGGACTTCAGTGCGTAATAGCGGCGGACAATCCAAATTCTTGTTTCAGTGTCCCAGTTATCCATTTTTGTTAAATCTAAATCTTGTTGCTTTTGTCATGTCAATGACTTCTTCTCAAACTACCAAAAGTTTCAGAAAATAAATCAGTTATTTTCCAACAGATCAAACAGTCGTCAGAACATAAGTGAAAAAAAACACACAAAACAAATAAAAACATTGTATTTAAACATAAGTGAATGAAAAGAAAAACAATAAAACCCTAAATTCATTGATGCAAAACAAATTTCAACAATTATTTTCAATTGGACAAATCAAAGAAAAACAAAGTGTAACAAACTTAGACTTATTAATTTTAAAACTAACTTAAATAATAATCCATAATCTCCCAAACAGCTACTGAACCCATCCTTTTGAAATTTGTAACACTCCTTCGTTACATATATAATTTACGAGGTAACGCTGTCTAGATTTTAAATATTTGTTCATTTGTCTTATTTAACAATAACCAATTAAACGATTTTTTCTCGCAAAAATCGTGAAAAATTTAAATTTCTAAAAAAATCTCGACTGCCTTACCTGGCTATAACGATATCTAACTAAATAAATTTATTTTTTAATATCAGATGATTAAACATTGAGTTATGAGGGGCACCGAAATTCAACTTTTTCGAGACGCTTCCGCATAAATGCTGTCGTTGCCATATTTTTTAATATTTTTTTATGAAAATTTTACTCAATAAACTTTGAAAGTTATACTTTATGTACCATCGGTTTCAATGAAGCAATTTTAACCGTTTCGTCACAACAAAAAATCATAAAATGTACCTTTTTTGCACGAATTAACCTTTATTACCTCAATTTTAATTTGGCAATTTTCTCTGACGATGGAAACTTCTGTTACAAAATTTTTCAAGCTTTTTTGATGAAACCATTTTTATTATGTAAACAAGTAAAAGCGGCGTTAAGTTCGGTCGTGCCGAATCTTATATACCCTCCAGCATGGATCGCACATGGGGGATATATCAAAAAATTTACCGATTTGGCCCATTCGCAATCATACATTCAGATAAGAAGCTCAAGTATTATACATTGTAGCGTGATTACAACAGACGGAGGGACATGTCAAAATACTCTTAGAATTTTACGACGATTAATAACAGGCATGTTTTCGTGACAAACTAGCGATTTTAGTTTAGCACTTTTCAACGAAAACAACTGACATCCACTAACAGGCGCATAAGCAGGAAGTGGATTTCCACTATCTGGTAGCAATGGTGTCATAAGATTCGTGAAATGTATTTATAAAACATAAATTTACTATTCTTTGTTCAATAGTTTACACTCTTTTTGCAGATATTAAAATAATTTTCCATTTTGTTCTTCTTCTTCCCGTTAATTCACAATAATTGACAACAATCTCAGCAAAAATGAGATGCCATACTGCGAAATATAATATGCCCAATCTGGCAACACCATACTCGATTAAGACAGGAACACAAGCACCAAACTTCATCGGGAA
Organism: Eudasyphora cyanicolor; assembly: GCA_963930755.1. NCBI lineage: Eukaryota > Metazoa > Arthropoda > Insecta > Diptera > Muscidae > Eudasyphora > Eudasyphora cyanicolor. The sequence goes on along the minus strand of OZ005734.1, from coordinate 149,907,002 downwards.
CTAATAATGCTTAAAAGTGCTTAGCTCCCCATACAAATTAAGCACTTATGGTGTAACGAAAACACACCTAATATGGTAGTGTATTAAAGATACGACTTTTAATGAGATATTACGCAATGTGTTCAATATTACTGGCAATTCTGATAACGTTTGTAACGCCTTAAAAGAGAAGATATAGATAGTCCCATTGTTTATTAATAGACCTCGGATTTTTGCATATCTTTCAATTTTCATCCGATTTGAACCAAAATTTGTATTTAGACGTTTCATCACTCAAATTTAAATAATTTGAGTGCATATCAAAAATATGCAAAATATATCGCACCTGTTCCACAAAAGGGTAACAACTCAAAATTTAAAAAATTTCAGTGGAAGCCAAAAACTGTTTCCGTTAATATTAATGGTATGTTACAGAAAAAGAATATGTCGTTGCAATAAAATATCATAGAAAAAATAATAACGCTATTTTCCTTTTTGTTTTTTTATTGATTTTAGAAAAATAACAACTTTTTTGAATTGTTACTCTTTTCATGAAAAAAGTTTGTATAGAAATATATAAATAAATATGAAAAATCTTACTCGGATTATAAGTTGAAAAGGGCACAACTAAAAATATTACTGTGGCAGCACCAAGACAAAAACTTCTTGGAAGCAGAGCAGCGAAAAAACCTGATAGCAGAGCAGCAGAAGCGCTTTTAAAATTTTCAAAGTTTTTTCATGCATCATTTTGCCAAAATATTCTACGTTTTTGCTTATGCATTCCAGACACAACTTGAGGCAACGAGAATACTCTAATTACAACGAGGAATCGCTCCTATATGGAATTTTTCAACAGTAGCAGTATAAACTTGTCGGAAATGGAAAATTTAATTCAGCAAATAGAGGCGCTACAACGTGAAGTACACTCTCTTCGACAGTCATCAGTGAACGCATATGAAGGACAGCGACCGAACCTGCATAAAGTGCATATTCCAAAATTCAACAGACAAAATCCGAAAGTATTTTTTGCTCAGGTTGAACGTTCCTTTTCTCTCTGTGGTGTTTCAACGGATACGGGCAAATTTGATGTTGTTTCTGTGCGCCTTGAAGACGACATACTCTTGTCGGTTGAAGACCTCATAACAAATCCGCCGAATGACGACAAATATTCTACATTGAAGGAGAGACTAATTTCGAAATTTGCTGAGTCTTCCGAGTCTAAATTGCAACGTTTATTGCAAGGTAGTGAGACAACAGGTATGAAGCCGTCGGAAATGCTATCCCACATGAGACGTTTGGCACCTGGTAAAGGAAATGAAACAATTATTCGGACACTATTTCTGTGGCAAATGCCAGATTCGATTCGCCCTCTATTAACTGTGTGGGAAGAGGAGGATTTAGACAAACTAGCTAAAAACGCAGAAAAAATGTTGGATGCTATAGGAAATACTGTGTGTGCTGTCTCCGAGGCACAACCACATTCTGATACCAACATTTCGATTGACGCAATTAATCCTCCTGTGTCTTTAGCTGATATTTGCAAGACTTTAACGGATCTTTCTACTAAAGTGGACACCTTTCAAGCGAGCAATAAAAGCAGATACGGTCATCATCGATCCAGATCTCACAGCCATTCACGTTCAAATAATAGACCTCCTAACAACAAATTGCTTTCTGCCAAACATTGTAAACCGAATTGTCCCCGCTACAACACTAGTTCGAGAAAATTAATAGGGCTGTCGTCAGTTAACACGACTGGCGATAGCGGCAATGACAACCCAGTAAAGGAGAATCGTCTACATATCTACACACATGTACAAAGTCACGATTTTTAATTGATTCCGGATCAGTGGGGTCAGTTGTACCCCCATCCTTAATCAGAACAACTCTAAAGCCGTCCGGCATGAGACTTCTTGCTGCAAACAGCAGTGAAATACAAACTTATGGTAATTGTGTTCTTAAATTAGACCTAGGACTACGTCATGAACTCAAGTGGTTGTTTACCATTGCCGATGTTCAGTCGCCCATTTTAGGGGCAGACTTTCTAATTCATTACAATTTGATGATTGATTTAAAACGGAAATGCCTCATCGATAATACAACAAATTTGACAAGTCGTGGTGAAATTCGTAAAACCAAGGATTTTAGTATTTCAACATTATCGCCATCGACAGGACCATTCCATGAATTACTGAAAGAGTTTATTGACATCACAACTACTACTTTGACGCGTAAATGACGAGTGATGCAATTATTGTTCACAACATCGAAACAATAGGAAACCCTGTTGCAGACCGCCCACGAAGACTTTCTGGAGAGAAACTTGCAGCTGCTAAAGCGGAAATTGACTTCCTATTGGACAATGGTATATGTCGTCCCTCCAAAAGTCCTTGGGCTAGCCCGCTCCATATGGTATCGAAAAAAGATGGTGGTTGGCGAGCGTGTGGAGATTACCGAAAGCTGAATTCGAAAACTGTGCCTGACAGATACCCAATTGCCAACATCAACGATTTTTGTGAGAAATTATATGGTAAGTCATTTTTTTCTACACTTGACCTTGTTAAGCCTTATTACCAAATACCAATGGCTGCGGAAGACATTGAAAAGACAGCTGTGTGCACCCTTTTCGGACTTGTGGAATTTGTATATATGCCATTCGGGTTGAGAAACGCCACACAAACCTTTCAGAGGTTTATGGACTCCGTTTTAAGAGGTCTTGATTTTGTTTATTGTTATATTGACGATATGATTGTTATGTCTGAGTCTACTGAAGAACACCAAATACATTTACGGCAGATTTTTGACCGCCTTCGACAATACGGTCTAACAATCAACGTCAATAAATGTAAATTTGGACAATCTGAAGTACAGTTTATTGGTTACATCATCAACGGCAAGGGCTGTACACCTCCAACAGATCGTGTTGCCGCTATTGAAAATTACACCAAACCTGAAACTATTTGCGAGCTTCGCAGATTCCTCGGTGTCGTCAATTTTTATCGTCGTACAAGCACCACTCAATGAATTCCTTAAGGACTCCAAGAAAAATGATAAGAGGAAGGTTCCTTGGACACTTGAAGCTGAAAATGCCTTTGCATCTTGTAAACGCAGCCTTCGTGAAGCAACTATGCTAGCTCATCCAGCACCCAATTCAGATTTGGCCGTTACAACCGACGCATAAGACATTGCCATTGGAGCTGTATTGGAACAAAAAGCAAATGGAATTTGGCAGCAACTCGGATTTTTCTCTCGAAAATTATCTGCGGCAGAGAGAAATTATAGCACATATGACAGAGAGTTGCTTGTTATCTACGAGGCTATAAGATATTTTCGCCATTTGCTGGAGGAAAGACATTTCATAGTTCGGACCGATCACAAACCGCTCGTCTATGCATTTTCGCAAAAACCAGAAAAAGCCTCGCCTCGACAATTGAGGCATCTTGATTTCATTTTGCAATTCACGACAGAAATTTTGTACTTGTCCGGTTCTGAAAACGCAGTGGCAGATGCAGTGTCCCGCCTTAACGCAATTTCAATGCCAACATCAGTCACTCTAATGGAACTGCAATCAGCTAAAGAGATGGACGAAGAGTTGAAAACTATTTTGGATCTCCCAAATTCTTTAAAACTACAAATAGTACATTTTGATACGACAGCGGTATAATGTGACATATCCACAGGATATGTTCGCATGTACAGGGTGGCTGATATGTATTGCAACCAATTTCAGGTTTCTATCATTTCTAAACTGGTAGTCTGATAGCTGACAGATTTATTTCAGTGACAGTTAATTTTATTGTTTACAAGCTTACAAAAGCATTTTGATCTATTGCAGTCAGAAAAAAATTATTCGTGATGGAATTCAAGCGTGATAGTGTGATTGCTTTATATTTGGGTGGAAAACACAATTGGCTATCGTTAGAGCCCTCCAGCATTTAAATGTGAATAAATATTTTGTTTCTCGTATCATTGCTCGTTACCTTGATACTGGCAATGTTGCATCGCGTCCAAAAAGTGGACGAAAAAAAACGGTAACAACACCAGAAATGATCCGAAAAGTGAAGGCCAGATTTGATCGAAATCCACGCCCCAGTGGTAGAAAAATTGCTCGTGAGCTGAACATATCGCGAGAACGGATACAACACATATTAAAAAATGAGCTTGGACTAAAGCCATTGAAGTTCCAAAAAGTGCAAGAGCTCACCGATGCACAAAAAAAAGTTAGACTGGAAAGAGCCAAGGAGTTGCTTCGCTTGCACGAAAGTGGCCAGTTACCGAATTTGGTTTTCTCCGATGAGAAGCCATTCCAAATTGAGCAGTTTCAAAATAAATGCCGAATATTATCGGGAAAATGTCCTAAAGACAGTATTGAAGCCCTGGGCAGACAAACATTTCGGCCGCAGACCATGGACATTCCAACAGGACTCAGCACCATCGCACTCAGCACGCGTCAACCAAGAATGGCTTAAGAAGGAGGTTCCTCGCTTCATTTCTACCGCACAATGGCCACCAAGATCTCCGGATCTCAATCCGTTGGACTTTTGCGCCTGGGGCATTTTAGAGAGTAAGGTTCGAACTAAAAAATGCCAAAGTATCGATCATCTCAAGACGGCGCTTCGCCGGAAATGGGCCAAAATACCGAAGAGCCACTTTCGTGCAGCTTGTGATGGCTTTGTCGGCCGTTTGAAGGCCATAATTCGTGCCAAAGGTGGCCAATTCGAACAAATCTAAACTGTTTCTAAAATTTTATGTTATTTCCGACATTTTCGCTTTTGAACAATAAAATTTAAAAAAAAAAATTAAAAAATATAGCGCTTTACTTTGTTGCATTACATATCAGCCACCCTGTATGTTCCCGAGTCACTACGTCAACAAATCTTCAATTCAATTCATAATCTTTCGCACCCTGGCGGCCATGCTAGTCTTCAACAGATACGTGAGAAATACGTATGGCCTGCAATGAAGAAACAAATCCTAAATTGGTCTCGGAATTACATATCGTGCCAAAGAGCAAAAATCACCAGACACAACCGCCTTACTCCAGACAAGATAGATGTCCCAGACAATCGTTTCGATCATGTTCATTTGGACATAGTGATAATGCCGTTAGTACAGGGTTATAGATATTTCCTCACCATGATCGATCGATTTTCACGATGGCCTGAAGCTGTGCCTCTGAGGGATATGTCGGCCCAGACGGTCGCGACTGCATTTTGGTCCAACTGGATTACGCTTTGGTTGTCCTAAGACAATTACGACAGACCAGGGCACACAATTCGAGTCCGAGTTATTCAAGGCTCTAGCGAATTTAATTGGTTCTAAACGTACTCGAACGACGGCTTATCATCCACAATCGAATGGAATGATTGAGAGATGGCACAGATCTTTTAAAGCAGCTTTAATGTGTCATTCACAAGTATCCTGGGTCGATATACTTCCAACTGTTTTGTTGGGATTAAGGACAGCTGTCAAGGAGGATCTTCAAGCTTCGCCTTCCGATCTTCTTTATGGTGGACACTTACGGTTATCTCAAGAGTTCTTCACCGAATCAGAAATTCCTGCCGATTCATCTGAATTTTTAAGGAAACTTCGTGAATATTTCAACTTTTTGCGACCAATTCCAGTGTCTCACCACAATAAAAGCAAAATGTTTATTTTGAAGAACCTCGACGATTGCACTCACGTTTTTCTTCGGACGGACGCAATACGAGGACCACTTGAACCACCTTACACTGGACCGTTTGAGATAGTCCAACGAATTTCAGATCGGTTATATACGATACGAATTAAGAACAAGGACGTGAACATATTGGTAGATCGACTCAAGCCAGCTTCATCATCAATAATACTGAGCCTGAACATCCACAAACAATAGCAACACCTCTACCGAGTGCTCAAACAACAGCAACACCTATACCGAGTCCTCAAACATTCTCTCAAGACTCATCAACATCATCTCAGAGTACGCAGTCCACCGAACTTCCAGTTGTGCGAAACACACCTACTAGGAGAATATCGTTCCAAGCGGATCAGGTATCGGATCCTGACTTGGTCACTGGAGAGGGAGTGGCTGTGGAAGCACCAAGACCGCCGTGTTCGAATGACAAACAATCTGGCAACGTTGTAACGAACCAGAGGAGGAGAAAACAACAGCTTATACCAAGAAAAGTTTCCACAGTAAAGGGTAGAATTTTTAGTAATACGAGTACTTCGTAAGATTTGTAAAATAGTTTCAATAATAATAAATAGTTGTTAAGTATAAATACAAACGTCTTATTACTACAACGACAACTATATTACTCTTTAGATGATAAATCAACGGTCCCATTTGCGTAAACACTTGGAGACAATTCAAAATGTAACTCTTTAGTTGAATCTAAAGACGTTATTCTGTAAACACAGAGAGAGTCATAACGGTTTTTTATTATGAAAAAGAAGAAAAATCAACGGACATGTTTTGCAGTGGGTAGAAATTGCCATTGTACGTTGTTGTCTTGCAAAAAAGCAAAATTTAAAAATTTTCAGTTGTTACCCTTTTGTGGAACAGGTGCGATATGCACAAAATATGCAAAAATATGCAAAATATGCAAAATTTTTTGGCGATATATGAGTCAAAAATGAAAAATATCAGAGAGATATGTCAATACTATTTAAAAAATCATGTCACAAAAATGAGAAATGGGTGATTTCAAAAATCATCCAAAAAAATTGCAAAAATATATGAAAAGTATGGGGTAATTCCACACGAAACCAATCCACTCTGAATATTTATGTATATATATATATATATATATTTGGATGCAATTTTACATGCGTATACTACACGAAAATGCGGAATTATGGCATTTTACCGTTTGACTAATTTCATAGTGGTTTAGATTTGACAGGGTGCCAAAGTTGGTAATCTACAAGATTTTTTACAAATTTAGCTATTTTGAAGTCGACATAACAATTGAATGAAATATCAGATTTGAATGATATACATAAAAACCATTTGAAAGATTTTAACATCCCCTCTTAGAATTATAAATAAAGTTACCAATTTTTGTGTATAAAGTACTCAAAAGGACGAAAATGTCCTTAAACCTTGATTATTCTGAAAATCGTATCTTAATTTTTTTTGTTATATTTTTCAAAATTACCCACATATTTTCTTAAAAAATTTAAAAATTTCAGCAGTAGTCTCTATGGGTTAAAAAATGTGAATTAATTAATGTCCGTCCGTCAGTTCGACTAAATGGTTCTAACGATAACTTTGGAAAGGAGTGACCGAATGACTTAAAATTTCGTACGTATATGGGAAGTTCTTCTCAAGTGTGACCTGTGACAAAACTAGAACTGTTCTCAAATTCTCAGAAAATGTTGCCCTAGTATGTAGGAGTAATGAACCACACTATTAAAAAAATTAAATGAAAATTGGAGGCAGGGGCGAAATCAAACAAAGTTTAGAAAAGTTGATTTTTTCCTTTGTAATGGTTTTTTGAAGTTAATTTTAGTGCAACAAAGGATAAGAAATTAAAAATAGAAAATATAATTTCTTGAAGCCTTTTCCGCGTACTTTTCCTAGAAAATACAAATTTTATTTAAAACAGTTTATTTCGGTCACTTTTCACGGAAATAAAAATATAAATAGCGATATCTTAATTTTTATTCCTTCAATTTTTTATAAAAAATGGTCAACACCGTACTGTGTAATTTTTGGAGTGGGCACAACTTTGGTTCAGAAGTTATATTAATAACTGAAAATCTTCACCAAATTACAAAGAAAAATTATTTGAAAAAAAATCAACAAACAAAATATAGTTGAAAACACATACAAATATTTTTACTTTGTAGTTTGGTGAAGATTTTCAGTTATTATAATGTAACATTTGAACCAAAGTCGTCCCCACTCCAAAAATTACACCATCGGTAGAGTACATATTGTTATGACATCTACCAAAGAGGGGAACAGACGATTACCCTTCGAATGATTCTCTTTGTGGCAATATCACTTTCAGTCGAAGTTTTCCATTCCCCATAATAAACAATTGTATAAAACTTCCACTGAAAATAACTTACGAGTCAAGTTGCCGCATGGTAAACAATTATTCTAAACTTCTACTGAAGTTTCCAATTCCCCATTATAAACAATATAAATAATTCAGCTGACGTTGAAAATAACATAAGAGTCAAGTTGCATTAATATCAACAATCGTATCGACACTCACTGCATACTATTATGAATTGAGTCGCACAGTATACATAAATATGTTTAGCTTTAATACTCACTATGAACAATTAATAAAGAAAAGAAACCAGTCTTTGGATAACATCGCAACTGTTAAGTGTTTTATTTCGCTACAACTTCGGTTCCGGGATTCACTTAGAACAAATTGGTTTCAACTTATGAAATAAGTTAATCAATTTAATCTAAAATTGGCGCAGTCGGTAGGATAGTCACTAAAAAAATTAAAACATCCGTGAAAAGTGAAAGTTTAAATTTTAAAAATAAGTGATTATCCGTAAATAAAAATCTACGATTCAAAAAAACTTAATGCTGTGAAAAAGGATAAAGAACACTGTAAAAAGAACTCTCTGAACAAGAAATTCATCACAGTGTAAAATAAAATGGCTCTAAACGCACCAAATGGAAATTTAGCAGCCGCAGCAGCCAGTCCACCACAAGGCAGAACGCTCGATATTAATCCACTAACGTATCTTGAAAAGATACAAGGATTTGATGGACGTAAGGAGGATCTGTCGACATTCTGCACGAATGTAGACGATATCATCCCAACCCTAACGTTATACAACGAGCAAGCACAACGCATGTGCATCAATATTGTCAAAAGCAAATTGACAGGAAGAGCAAGGAGAGCAATGGAAATCCACCCACATTTAAATAATTGGGCCGACATAAAAATAATGTTGGAAACTAATTTCGGGGGATTTCAGACTGCAGATCAGTTATACGAGGATCTGAGAGCAGCACAATACAGAGGAAATACTATGGATTTTTACAACTTTATATTACACAAATTAGCACTATTAGACCAGAAAAGCAGACAGGAAGAAAATTTTTATCACAAGACTACCCGTCTATATGAGGATTGTCTTATGTGCGTTAAAACCATCAACGATGGAAGAAGCAGTCCATGAGCTGAGCCAATCAGGATTCCTAAAGGAAGAAATCTGCAGAAAAACCTAATCAGAAAACTCAAAATACTAAACAAAATCACCAGAACCAACAAAACAACAATTGGAGACCAAAAATATATAACCCACAACAAGCATGGCAGCAAAAACCACCACAGCAACAACAACAATTTAAACCAGAACCGATGGACCTCGGAACAGCCCAGACCAGAGGACAGAACCATTTCCAGGAGCAGCCAACTTGTTCAGGAAATAGTAAGGATATTAATTTAAGTTATGTACAAGAAGTCGAACCGTTAGGGGAAGAGACATGTGAAAATTTTCCGTTAATAGCCTCACAACACACATCGGGTTACCCTATATCTTACTCAGAAGCCCAACAAGACGGCTTAGACTACTAATAGACACGGGTTCAACCGAAAATTTATTAAATAAAGATCAATGCCCACCAAATTTCATAAATGATTTAACAAACCCTATAACTATTAAAACAGCTGCAGGAATTATATCTATTAATCACAATGGAATAATACCAAAGGAAAAGGTACAAATACCACTGAGAAATGACACCGTTTTTAGACTACATAATTTTCATAAATTTTTCAACGGAATTCTAGGTCATCAGACTCTTAAGGAAAATGAAGCAATTATCAACTATAAAGGCAATGTAATGACTATTAATGACAAAATTTTTAAGCTCTATTACGAGGGAGATAATGAGGATAATGAAATTGGCGATTTACCGGAAGTTCATCACATAGAAGTTTTAGAAGTATTAGATCAGGTACGGACTGAACATTTAAATGCCGAAGAAACGGCAGCTATAAAAATACTGATACAGAATAATGAAGAAATTTTTTATAAAAAAAGGGGACGACTTATCCTTTACAAATGAAGTCAAACATAAAATAGACATCGGACTTTCAGGACCAATTTATACGAAGAGCTATAGATACCTGTCAATACATACAGAAGAGGTAGAAAGGCAAATTGACGAAATGCTTTAACAGGGGATAATTACCCACAGCAATTCACCATATAATGCACCTATCTGGGTTGTGCCCAAAAAGGAAGACAAACTAGGGAACCGAGAATGGAGAATAGTAATAGACTATAGGAAACTAAATATGGCAACGAGAGAAGACAAATACCCAATACCACGAATAGACGACATTTTGGACAAATTAGGACGAGCAAATTACTTCACAACCCTCGATTTAACGAAAGGTTTTTATCAAATAGAAGTAGAACCGGAAGATCGCGAAAAGACCGCATTTACGACACATAACGGACATTACGAATTTAGACGCATGCCCTTTGGATTGAAAAATGCTCCGGCAACATTCCAATGGATGATGAACAATGTTTTGAGGGAACATGTAAATAGGATATGTGTTATTTACATGGACGACATTTTGATATTTTCTACATCCTTGCAGGATCATCTGACAAGCCTTAGAAAAATATTTCAGACATTAAGACAGGCGAATTTAAAGGTATCACTAAACAAGAGCGATTTTCTTAAGAAGGAGACAGATTTTTTAGAACACGTAGTCACTAGAGACGGAATAAAACCTAATCCAAATAAAGTGGAAGGAATTAGGAGACAAACTATCCCAAAGACTATAAAAGGAATTCAAAGCTTTTTAGGACTAAGTGGATATTACAGAAAATTTATACCTGATTATGCAAAGATAGCAAAGCCTATGACACTACGATTGCAGAGGAACTCCATAATCAACGTAGGACACAAAGACTATAAAGAATCTTTCGAGAAACTTAGAACAATACTAATGTCAGATATGGTACTAAAATATCCAAATTTTGAAGAACAATTTCAAGTAACTACTGATGCAAGCGATTATGCATTAGGAGCTGTTTTATCTCAGTCACAAGGACCCATAGCTTTTGTTTCTAGAACACTGAACAAACACGAGATAAATTACTCGACTATAGAAAAACAATTATTAGCTATAGTATGCGCTGTGAAACAATTCAGACACTACCTTTACGGAAGGAAATTTTCCTTAAAGACTGATCACAAACCAGTCAGACCGAGGCAAACCTCAAAGAGCCAAATTCAAAGTTAATAAGATGGAAAATCAAACTGAATGAGTACGAATTTGACATCCAACACGTAGAAGGGAAAGAAAATAAAGTGGCTGACGCACTTTCAAGAATACGGGAAACTAACGTATTTGAAGGACGGAACGAACACATTTGTACAATTTGTAAAAAATCGTATAAGGCTAGAAGATATCTACTGAGACATTTAAAGGCACATGGAGACAAAAGTAGTAGAACATGCAAAATTTGTGACGTCACATTATCTTATAAAGATACACTAAAAACACATTATTTAGGAAAACACGGTCTACACACGAAGACGGCACAGATTATTTCAAAATTTCTGAGAAGCCATTGCAATCATTTGATTACCAGATTATAATAAAACATGACAACGAGAACAAAACCGTAGAAGAAACAATCTTCGGAAAACACAGAATTACTTATCATTTCAAGAAATGTACATCTCAAATAGTAGCGCAAATATTATCAGATGCAGCAGCACATGAAAATGTAGGATTATACTGTGAAAATTTGAACAATTTAATCCAATTACAGACAGAATATAGGAAATGGAATGAAAATCCAAATAACTTAAAAATTATGAATATACAACTAACTTCAAAGTTACAAAGCGAGGCAAAATATGAAGAATTGCTAGAAAGAATAGCTAAACATCACAGATTCGATAATAATCATACAGGCATAGAAAAAACTTACCAGGAGTTAAGACAAGTACTTTACTACCCTAATTTGAAGAAGGAAATAAATAAATTTATAATTACTGTCTAACATGCAATTTCAAAATAGAAAGAAAACCTATAAGACTACCATTCGAGAAGACTGAAACGCCAAAAGCACCACATGAACACTATCATACAGATATATGGTTTTTAAGTAGAAATGTTAGATATATCACCATGATAGATAAATTTTCCAAATATGCCATGATAGAGGAAATACCAGATAAAAATTCACTACAACTAATAAAAACGTTTACAAAACTTTTCCTATGTATATATGAAATTTCCTAAAAAACTAACATTAGATAACGAATCTGCTTTCAAAACTTCACTTTTTACCGACTTTTTAAAGAAAAAAGGTATACAATATCACATCACAACTCCCATGAGACACACTGGAAATTCGGATATAGAAAGATTTCATAGTTCTTTAAATGAACATATTAGAATATTCAAAGCTAGGGAAGATAATTCCGATATTGCCTACAACATCGACTTACCATATCAGACTCTTGAAGCTTATAATAATACAATTGGTTAAATACCACGGAAGAAAACCCAATAAATTTACATTTTAGATTAGACATAGAATTATGTAGAAGAGGTATTTGAGAAAATTGAGTTGAAAAAAAAATGCTAGAATATAAATAGAAACAAGAACCGAAAGGATGAAGATATAAACACGAAATTCATGAAGAACGACAGAACGAAAAAACACGCTAGTAATATAAAGAAAATAAAAGCAAGCAAATTAAATGACAAAAAATATAAGAAGGATTTAAAAACGACACTACATAAATATCAATTCATTAAAAGAAAAAATCTTTCCAGATCTTTGGAAGTACTTGTTAACAATCCAGGATTAGCACAGAAATTAATAATAACTGATTTAAACGAAGGTAATGGATACACCATCATACAACTGGGCGAGACGCAGCTCATTCAAGATTATACAAAAATTCTGCACATATTCAAACCTGACCAGTACTTGGAATATTTAGACCAATTAGAAAAAGAAATTCTGATGATAGATGACCCTTACTTAATACATCAATTAAAACACACTAAAACTAAACTAACTAGTATAATACCAAAATACAGACAAAAAAGAGGACTAATTAACATATTTGGAACAGGACTAAAATATCTTTACGGAACTACGGACAATGACGACAGAGAGGAAATAGAAGAAAAGCTGAGAATAATTGCAACAAATGACCATAACTTAATAGAACAGTCTAATAAACAAATTCGAATTAACCGACACTTTGACGAACAGTTGAACAATCTTACAATCCTTAGAAATGAACAATCAAAATGAATTTCACATCAATATGTCCTTCTGAACCAAACAATGACAGATTTCCAAACGATCAGCCTGAAATACGAATTGGATCACTTAAAGAAAATAATTGAACAAATCAGAGAACTGATTTAAGAGATTAACGACCTTAATATCACTATTACTAAATTGGAAAATATGGAATTAAAAGTAGCAACTAAAGAAACAGATATTATATTTATAATAACTATCTCAAATTTCAGCCAAGAAATTTACAAAGAACTAATTATACAACCTATACCCAACAAAACCAATTAACAACTGGTACTAAGTAATTACAAATATTTAACTAATAACAATAAAATATATGAAGTAACCAAAAAAATAAAAGATATCAAATATATAGATAACCAATGTATAAAAAACATACTTAATAAGGAAACTATGTATTGTCTGTACGAAGAAAATCCGAAATCGGAAATAATTGAAATAGGAGTAAATGTTATAATAACTATTAATATAAGACAAAATGTAACACAAACATGTAATCAGTTCCCAACAGAACTTAAAGGAAACTACTTAATATACATTGAAAATTGTAAAATTAAACTAGATAGATGGTACGATAAAAAATTCTACCAAGACACCATAATTATACCTAATCCAATAAGAAAAATAAAAATGTTAAATAACACTCATATATCCTTAAAAGAATTGCATTACAACCACATAAAAAATACCAACATGATAAATGAATTAACATATAAACAGAAAACACAAAATTATGTGACCTATATAATGATAATCATAATATTGATAATAATTATTGCATTAATAATATACTTACATTTTAAGTGCAACAAAGACAATCATACAGAAATCTCTGTAAGTGTCCCTCAAGTTTCTTTAGGAAATGAGGTCCATTCTAAGTCTGGGGGTGTTATGACATCTACCAAAGAGGGGAACAGAAGATTACCCTTCGAATGATTCTCTTTGTGGCAATATCACTTTCAGTTGAAGTTTTCCATTCCCCATAATAAACAATTGTATAAAACTCCCACTGAAAATAACTTACGAGTCAAGTTGCCGCATGGTAAGCAATTATTCTAAACTTCTACTGAAGTCCAATTCCAATTCCCCATTATAAACAATATAAATAATTCAGCTGACGTTGAAAATAACATAAGAGTCAAGTTGCATTAATATCAACAATCGTATCGCCACTCACTGCATACTATTATGAATTGAGTCGCACAGTATACATAAATATGTTTAGCTTTAATACTCACTATGAACAATTAATAAAGAAAAGAAACCAATCTTTGGATAACATCGCAACTGTTAAGTGTTTTATTTCGCTACAACTTCGGTTCCGGGATTCACTTAGAACAAATTGGTTTCAACTTAATCAATTTAATCTAAAATTATATGGACCTTTTTTATAAAAAATTTAAGGAATAAGAATTAAATCGATTCAGAGATATCTTAATTTATATTTTTAATTTCCGTGAAAAGTGACCGAAATAAACTGTTTTAGATAAAATTAGTATATTTTTGAAAAGTACGCGGAAAAAATATTTTCTATTTTCAAATTCTTATGCTTTGTAGCAATCAAATTAACTTCAAAAAACCATTACAGATGAAAAAAATATTTTTTTGAACTTTGACCTCGACCCTGCCTCCAATTTTCATTTGATTTTTTTTATAGTGCGGGTCATTACTCCCAAATACTAGGGCAACATTTTCTGAGAATTTGAGATCTATTTTTTGACCTGTGACACTTGAGAAAGAACTTCCCATATTTAGATTCCTTGTTAGTTCCTATAAGGAACATAGGGCCGTAACGAAATCATTCCAGTTCCGCTTATAGCTGATAAGGTCTTTATTTCAGTCCACGCTTTGCTGGCTTTGTTCGCTTCAATGTAGAGCTGTCTGCGCCATGTGTGACTCGGTCTCCCTCTTCTGCGGCTTCCTTGAAGATTTCAATCTAGGGCGTTTCTAGTGATGTCAGCGAGGTCTTCGCAGCGCATGACCGACCCATTAATACCAGTGCATTAAAACTCTTTATTTATATATTAACTTCAATGAGTTTCTCATTTTTTACATTTCACAAAATTGTTACCATTTGTTTGGGAAGTACTAGAAGAGGCGTGACAATAACGCCTACTTTGTACTGGACTGTAGGTACTATAAAAATATTACACTGCAAAAAATTTCAAGTATTTGTATGCACTGGTAATAATGTTATAAGCTGTTAACTTTTTTTAACAATTGGGATGTACCAAAAGGGGCGTAGGCGTCGTACAGATTATAGAGACGGTAAAATTATTATTATGTGTAGTATAAAAGTTATAAGAGTTTTAACATGCCCAAAAATGTTAACCATTTGAGTAGGCCAATGTTGTCCATCAAACATAAACTAGGTTTGAAAAAAATATTACCCCGTACGAAATTTATATCATTCGGTCACTCCTTTCCAGATTTATCGAGCACCATTCAGTCGAACTGACAGACGGACGGACATTTATAAATTCATATTTTTGTAACCCATGGACTAAGTTATACTTCTGTTCCATCACCAAAATCAGAAATACTATCAATGATATATTCCAAAAAATTTACCTATTATCTAAGAAATTGCATCACCGTACCAACAAATCGCAATTGGCTGCTTAAATTATTTGAAATTAAAAATTTATTTCACAAAAAAACAAAAAGGTCGAAAATTCACACCAAAAAACATATTTAGCTATTCATTTCTACAAAGATTTTGTGGAAAAACATTGAAACATGGTATCAATAAGATTGCAATAGCCTGAAATAGCTTATTTTTATCTCCACCTACACTTTCTCGATTTATCTCTATGTTGACAATATGCCAAAGATTTTCAATGGGATTCAAGTCTACGGTTCAGCTGGCCATTCCAGAACGTTAACCCCTTCTTTTCCAACTCAATCATTGAACCATTTCGCGGTATTATTCGGGTGGTTGTCGTGTTTAAATAGCCGTAATAGAGCAACATTCCACTCAGAAACATGGCATTCTCCAAGATTTCGCAGTACATAAACCTGTAAATAACTCCGTTTATTGTATAGTGGGGTCCAACCACGATACCGGAAAAGGATCCCAGACCATTACATTGCCGCATCCATGATTTACATACCCTTTACATACACGTATATACTGTATATCAAAAAGTTATATCGACTTCAAAATAGTAAAATTTGTAAAAAAAGTTTAGATGTCCAATTTGCATCCTATAAAAACTAAACTGCTTTAAATTTAGTCATAATTCCGTAGGGTCTTGTAGTATACGCGTGCAAAATTTCATCCAAATCTAAATTCATAAATATTCAGAGTGGGTCGGTTTCCTTTGGAATTATCCCAATCTTTCCATATATTTAGGCACTTTTTTGGATTATTTTTGAAATCATCCATTTTTGGGTGATGATTTTTTAAATAGTATTGATATATCCTTCTAAAATTTCGCATTTTTGATTTATATATCGAACATTTTTGTTGGCATATTTTGCATATTTTTTTTGCATATTTTGCACATTTTTTGTATATTACAAATATGCTAATATGCAAAAAAAAAAGAGAAATATGCACCTGTTTTCCGATTCCTTTTTCTTTGAAACGAATTTTGGTCCACTCAGAATTTTTCTATGAAACCGCAAAAAAATATGAATTGCGAGGTCCGAGGTCTATTTATTAAACCGATCGGCATATAATCACTTTTTTAACCGATTTAGCCATGCCAATATATTCCAGTGAACAAAGTGCATGTTGCAAATATGAAGTGATCTTCACGAAAATTAGAACATATAGCCCCTATATAAAGGTTAATATTCGCTCTGAAGAACACACTTTTCCATTGATCTGACGGAAATTTAAGCATTTATACTAATCGTCCTTGTAAAATAAGGCACATCGGTCCATGATTCGATATATCCTCCACATAAAGTTCCCTTCCTATTTAACTTCTTGATCTCTAGGGAACTCAGTTTTAACCGATGTTGCTGAAATTTAGGTATTGTTACTTTATTTTGGACTTAATTGTTCCCAGTGAAAATTGAACACATCGCTTCATGTCTTAATAAGCCTCATTGAAGGTCAGAAACGAATTTGACTTCTTGGCAACGTATATCCTACGTTTTTTCTCCGATGTGCCCGTAATTTAGAAATTTACATTTAACCTGCAACCATTCATAGTAAATATTAATGGATTCACATGGCCCCTAAATATTTTTTCATGCATTGATTAGAAAACAATGGTGGAGAGTATTGTACAGACGGAAGTACTGCAGTATATCCCAAATCTGCTATGAAGTGGCAAAAAATCTGAAGAATTTTAAAATGTATTTATTGCAGTATTTTGATTTTTGTCTATAATTGTACAATTTGTTTATGATATCAGAAATAGTTTTTCTGATAAAACTGTAAACGGCCTGATAGTACTTAAACCAAAAATAATAAATAATAAGATATGTCACCCCGGAGCGAGTAAGTTGTCAGGTACGAACGAATAGAAATTTCAACGAGTAGGTCTTCAAAGAGTGAGGTTTCTGCGGATTTCGGACCGATTTTCCCAAATTTTTTGAAATTGTCACTATTAAAAAATTAATATTAATCGATTAGAGCAAAAAAAGTTTAAACTATGTTCGTGCAAAACTGCTTTTTCGCGTGTGACATTTCATTCCTATTCGTTCGTAACTGACAGATTTTGATGTTTCGTCCGGACGGCACATCTGTACAATTTAAGGTCTGTGACTAAAACCACATTTCTCGAAGAAACAAATATATTATTTTTACATTATTTTCCTAACAATGAAGTTTGTTGTTGTTTATTTCATATTCCTTTTACGACTTTCTTCTTTAAGTACTTTATAAGTGTACACGGAGAAAAAATGCGAAACAAAACATGTTGAAGAGCAAAACATAAATAAATATATTGTTGTTCTAATAATATTGAAATACTTAAACAAGTTACAGAACTAATTTGTATTTTTTAATTTTGTTAATCTACATTAATTTTTAAATTTATTAATTTGCAGCTGTTGATGCTAAAGCTCATTGTTTTATAGTCATTTCTTTATTTTCTCTTCAAACTCAAAAATTTTTTCAAACTCAATGTTTTTCAGCATCGAGCCAATAACCTAAACAGCCGCGTGTGTAATTACGGGTGCGATAGCGAAACAGTGGGAGAAACTGCAAAGGTACCCAAATGAGAAGAAGACAAGTAGTTTTCTGAAACTAAACAAGATCGAGATTAGTAAGATGATGAGTGTTCTAACGGGACACTCAATATGTTCGTGCAAAAATGTTTTTTCGCGTGTGACATTTCATTCCAATTCGTTCGTAACTGACAGATTTTGACGTTTCGTCCGGACGGCACATCTGTACAATTTAAGGTCTGTGACTAAAACCATATCAGTCGCCGCCAGTGGTAGCGAACGGACGTGTTATTGCAGAGCGGATAGTTTTTTTTCAACCTATTACGCAATACTTATTTACCTACCTACTACGCAACCACAAGGTGTTGTTCTTAAAGTGGGGGTTGAATTTGTTGCATCGGTCTCAGGACAGACATTTTGGAAGTAGTCTGGAAGGCCAACATCGACGTACCTACTACGGGCAAATACTGGCTATGGGGGTCTCTCCAAAATATTTATGATTAATCCTGATGAAGTCAATGATATTACGGTGCAGGGAAAAATAAACCCAGTACCGGCGGAAAGCGTTGATTTACTCGCGAGTCACGTGTCGTCGTAATCAAACAATCGTGAGCAAGTAACTTCTACGGGGTTGGGTGCCTCGGATTCCGTAGTCGAAACAGATACAAGAGCACATCTAGCCTTTGGCAAAATAAACGATGAGGAAGGTAAAGAAAACCCAAGGGGGGGCTCTAAGCAACCCCAGCTTTTAAAAGCTAGTGGGAACTCGGACTCTGAGTCATCAAGTGATAACAATATTACTATTGTTGAAAATCGGAAAAGACTGTCAGGGGCACAAAGAAGGAAACTGAATAAGATGAACCGGCAAAAGATATTACAGGATGAATCTGACTCTTCTACATCTACTACATGCGAAATCAACTAAGAAGAAAAAAAGCTCACCGACATCCAGCGCTTCGGAGAAACCTATTCAATCTACAAAGAAGGAGTTTCTAGTCCGAATCTGTTAATAGTGGGAGGTGATGTTGATCCTGTTGTTGCGAAGGTGAGTAAGTCCACCAAACCATCCATAAAAGAAGGAGCCTCAAACAAAAAGACCCATTCTAAAGGAAAAAGCAAGGTGGCTATAAGAAAGGGTAGGGAAACACCATCTTATTCCCAAATAGCCAAAAAACATATTCAGGACGAACTACATTATGCCATAATTGATAGCAGTAGTGCGTCTGGCAGAATTCCCGAAGAGCAAAAGAGCATCTTCGAAGATTTGTTCTACACAAAGGTATTGGACCACATTCTCGAATCTAATGATGGACCAACAATCCAAGTAATGAGTTGCACGTTTGAGAGGGGCGTTTTGATGCTGAAACTGGCATAACAATGCTGTGTCGATGTCCTCGGAAAACTAGTGGAGAGCATCCCCTCACCTTGGGACGGCGCAAAGCTGAAACTGGTAAGGAAAAGCGACATCACTGTACTCATAAAAACATCTTTCTATGTCAGAGGATGGACAAGTAAGGTACCGTCAGGGCGCATACTCGGCGTCATTGGCAAACAAGATTCGAACCTTAAAGTGGGGAAGTGGGAAGTCTTCCACAGGAAAAATGATCCCGATGGTTCTCTCCTGGTGGTAGGCATAGACCCGTATTCCAGGGATAGCCTTGTCAAGACAAAAGGCATGTCATTTTTCGGGATTTGGAAAATCTTCTTTAAGATTGGAAAAACCCCCATTGGCAGGACAGTTAAGTCGAGCCCAAACATGAACGTACCGCCTACAGTGGCAAACGAAAATAGTGAACAGAAAGAAGCGAGTGAAAACCAAAAAGTGAGGTGGAAGTGGTCGATAACATCGCCAATTTGCCGATAACATCATCAATTTTGCAGAAAGTTCCCAGCAAAGGTGGTGATAAGGATATTAAGAGGAACACAAAAACTCAAAACAAAGAGGGAGCGACAAAAAACAACACCGCCTTCCAAAAAGAGGTCGATAACATTACCAAATTGCCGATAATATCACCAATTTTGCAGAATGTTCCCAGCAATAGTGATGATAGGAATAGGTACATAAAGAATCAAAACAAAGATGGAACAACAAAAAGTAACACCGCCTCCCAAAGAGGTCTACTTGAAGAGTGTGTAATAGGTAGTAAACGAAAGGAGGAGATAGACTCACTACCAAATAAAGAGGGAGTGCAACCAAATAGACGACTCCCAAAGGAAACTTTTACTGGAAAGACAATGATTGAGGTCATCCAGATAAACCTCCACCGGAGCGAAACGGCATCCATTGCTCTGATGAACATAATAAATAAACGCAGGGTTCATGTTGCTTTGGTCCAGTAACAAAGTTACTGGATTAAACCATATGAACCATATGAATCTTTTCTACGCTAACACAGGCACTCGTCCAAGAACTTGTATTCTGTGCCATAAAAACGTATGCTATCTTTTCTCTCCAGAGTTGTCCACATCGGACGCAACTGTGCTGATGCAAGGTAATGGAAGTATGTACCTGGCGTCAGTATATCTGCCATTCGATGCGCCGACATTGCCATCTACGTCGGAATTACAACGTCTGGTAAGGGAATCCAAAAATACAAGTAATGTGTTACTAGCTGGTTGTGATGCCAACTCACACCATATTGCTTGGGGTAGTACTGACACCAATAAAAGGGGACCAGCCCTTATAGAATTTTTGAATACTAACGATCTCCCAACTCTCAACATAGGGAACAAGGCGA
Source organism: Eudasyphora cyanicolor (assembly GCA_963930755.1). Classification (NCBI taxonomy): domain Eukaryota; kingdom Metazoa; phylum Arthropoda; class Insecta; order Diptera; family Muscidae; genus Eudasyphora; species Eudasyphora cyanicolor. The sequence goes on along the minus strand of OZ005734.1, from coordinate 149,885,877 downwards.
CCTTTGTTAACAAAATCGGAAAACCTCATTGATGAGATCCATGAGTGGAGGGTTTCGGATGAACACTCCTATTTGGACCACCGTTATATAAGGTTTAAAATTGCACGGCCACCGCCTAACCCAATAAGTCTCCGCAATAAGGCTAAAACCGGCTGGACCAAATTCGGCAATCTACTTAGAAATCGATTGGGCCAGCCTAAACACGATTATCCAAGTACAGAAGTCATTGATATCAATGTGAGCAGGATTACGAAGGCTCTTGTAAAATCATTCGAAGATAGTTTGCCCGCTTCGAGAAAGGAAATCTGCCTATGAGAAACCCTGGATGCCAGGGCAAATTCGCTCGATTGGCAAGGATGTCCGCAGACTTTACAACAGAGCTCGACGTAAAAAGCTATCAGTATATTGGGATGACTACCACAGAAGGCTCAAAGAATACAATAAAATCATTAGACTGGCGAAAAGTTACTCCTGGAGACTTTTCTGTGAGCAGGTAGACAGCGTTAACAGCATGTCCAAAATAAAAACGTTCCTCTAAAAAACTCATATCCAAACCGAAACACTGGTGGATGAAACGGGTAAAAGGTTGGAAACTATAGATGATACCGTAAGGCTTTTGATGAAAACTCATTTTCCGAGTGGTAATGCTGGGCCAACAGAGGAACAGTTACAGACCAAAAATGTAATGCACCAAGTACCTATTACGGATGTTATGGTAAAAGAAGCAATAAAAAGCTTCTCTCCTTTTAAGGCTGCGGGACCGGACGGAATATTTCCAGCGCTTCTTCAGAATGAGGTGGATCTGGTATCAACTCATCTTGTTGGAGTTTTCACTGCATGCCTAACTCATGCATATACCCCCAAAAATTGGCAGGAATCAAGGGTGGTCTTCATACCTAAGCCTGGCAAGGCGAGTTATACGATCCCAAAGGCTTATCGACCTATTAGCCTAACTTCTTTCCCTTTAAAAACAATGGAGCGAATAATTGACGACATGATCAAAAGTAAGATAGCCGATGACAAGCTAAAATTCAAGCAACACGCATATGTTAAAGGAAGATCAGTGGAAACAGCTCTACATGAGGTAGTACACCACATAGAACAGTCCTTCAGTGAAAAATTGTACACACTTGCCGTTTGTATAGACATTGAGGGCGCTTTTAACAACGTTCAGACCGATACACTTATCCAGGCCTTAGACGAGTTTCAGGTTGACCGGGCGTTGATAAACTGGATCAACAATATGCTAAGGAATAGGTGGATTATTTGTGGGTCATATGACGTAAAAATCAGAGACAAGGTAAATCGTGGTATACCTCAGGGGGGCATTTTATCGCCTCTCCTATGGGTTACGACGATACACAGTCTCCTTAAAGCCCTCACCAATGAAGGACTTAAACCAGTATGTTATGCAGACGACGTTATAATACTTCTAAGGGGCACACATCCAAACCAACTATGCAGAAGAGCTGAGGAGGCACTTAACATAGCACATAACTGGGCACATCCAAGGGGACTAAATGTCAATCCAGACAAAACAGAAATATGTCTATTTACAAGGAAAAGGAAGATTCATCCTTTTACCGTGCCTCGTTTCCTGGATAAGAATATTGCCATGTCTAAAAAGATAAAATACTTGGGAGTAATCTTGGATCAGAAACTGCACTGGAAAGATCATATTGAAGAAAGAGTTACAAAGGCCCACAGATGTTGGTCGTTGTGCAGAAGAGCTATAGGTTCAAAATGGGGACTACGTCCAAATATGACACACTGGCTTTACATGAGCGTGATTAGACCAATAATAACCTACGCCTGTGTAGTGTGGTGGACATCAATGGACAAAAAGTACAACGTAATACCATTGCAAAAAGTGCAACGTATGTGCTGTCTAGGCATAAGCGGAGCAATTAGAACCGCACATCCAACCAATAGATATCCGTATAAAGTATGAGGCAGCCCTCACAGCAAGACGTCTACAAGTGATGGGCGAATGGATAAATCGAGACCACAAGTCGTACCATCAGAAGATATTACAATCACTGGTCGGTCATATTCAAACAATTCAGCTCATGCGCCAGTGGGAACCAGCTGCTACACTGATGGGTCCAGGCTAGGAGGAAGGACGGGTCTGGGACTTTTTATTGATGAACCAGAAGTCGAACTTTACTTCCGCCTCCGCCTCCCCGCCAGAAGTTCGAGCAATCACGGAGTGTGTTAACTGGCTCAGTAATACCACAAAGCCTAAATATGCCAACATATTCACAGATAGCCAAATGGCGATCAAAGCAATAACATCGGAAAAGGTCAAATCCAGAACAGTGTTAGACTGTAAAAGAACGATAAATAATTACTCAGTCCATGGTCAACTGCGTATTTTCTGGGTACCGGGACACAACGGAGTGATTGGAAATGAACGAGCAAACAGCTTGGCTTCAAAGGGCAGAGAACTTCGAGTAACAAACTTGGAAAATTGGAAACCTTTCGAAGCCACGAAGGATGAGTTGAAGCACTGGGCAGTGATGGCTCACAAAACTGTGTGGAATAGAGCAACTGCAAAGATACTGTGGGGTGACCCAAATGAGAAGAAAACCAGTAGTTTTCTGAAACTAAACAAGATCGAGATTAGTAAGATGATAAGTGTTCTAACGGGACACTCATGCTTACAGGCACATCTTCATCGCATAGGACTAGCAGAAAACGACGAGTGCAGGGCATGCAGGGAAAACATCGAAACGATAGAACATTTTCTGTGTCACTGCCCAGCTTTCACACATGCAAGATCCCGATATTTCGGTTCCGACATATTGCCAGACTTGACTCATCTCAGAGGATATGACTGGAAGATACTGAGAAAATACGTGTCTAGTACCGATTTTCTGTAATCCATGGGGTATGAAAATCATAAATAAGGAGCGCACAACAGGCCGAACCACTGGCTTAAGTGTATGTCCATGGACATGAGACGTTTTAAACGTCTCCTCTATTCAACCTAACCTAACCTAAAACCACATTTCTCGTAGAAAAAAATATATTATTTTTACATTATTTTCCTAACAATGAAGTTTGTTGTTGTTTATTTCATATTCCTTTTACGAATTTCTTCTTTAAGTACTTTATAAGTGTACACGGAGAAAAAATGCGAAACAAAATATATTGAAGAGCAAAACATAAATAAATATATTGTTGTTCTAATAATATTGAAATACTTAAACAAGTTACAGAACTAATTTGTATTTTTTAAGTTTGTTAATCGAAAATAATTTTTAAATTTATTTATTTGCAGTTGTTGATGCTAAAGCTCATTGTTTTATATTTGTGTGTATAATGTGTTTTCAGCGTCGAGCCAATAACCTAAACACCCGCGTGTGTAATTACGGGTGCGATAGCGAAACAGTGGGAGAAACTGCAAAGGTACTGTGGGGTGACCCAAATGAGAAGAAAACAAGTAGTTTTCTGAAACTAAACAAGATCGAGATTAGTAAGATGATGAGTGTTCTAACGGGACACTCAATCTCACAAGCACATCGCAAAGTACTAGGTGAAAACTATGAACGCAGGGCATTCAGGGAAAACATTGAAACAATGGAATATTTTCTGAGCCAATGCCCGGTTTTCACACATGCAATATCCTGATATTGCGAATCCAACACATTACCTGACTTGACTCATCTCAGAGGAGGTGTCTAGTACTGATTTTTTGTAACTCGTGAGGTTTTAAAATACCTCTCTTCAACCTAACCTATAACTATACTCGTATACCAGTTATTTCCACGCTTCTGTTTCATCTTTGACCGTATATAATTATTTATTTAAGTTATTACCTGAATTACACAATTTTTTAAAAATTAAGTGCAAAATACAAAAATTTGACTAGCAACTGTTTCGTGACTATGTCTTAATTCCATTCACAGCAAATTTGTTGTATTGGCACCACGCACAGTGGGATGGCTTCATAAATGTTTGTGCAAAACTATATGGATTGGTTATAGAGCTTTGAAAGTTTGCAGCGATTATTATATTGACCAAATTAGGAAAAAATGTAATTTCATAAAAATCGGCCAAAAATATGTTAATTTTTAGAGGCTTATAGATTTGGACATATCTTCTTAACGGTTTATGACATTCCCATAATATATGGAGAAATGCTGTTTTTAAAATATATTAAAGTCAAATGATATTTACAAGAAAATTATGCATACTTGTATATGGGCAATTCCACGGTGCGAACGTGACCGTTGTACACATTCAAAGTGATAAAAAGGTAAAAATAAAACATATTTTAGATTCATCTTTTACATAACCTTTTATGTCGTTAAAGTACTATCACTGGTGTTTTAGTCTTTTTCAGGCAAAATATTGATTAGAAATTAATGACAAAAAAGGAGCGGTTCGAACGCGACAAAAATTGAAGTAGCTTTCGTGAACATCTTTAAAAGCATGAGATTCAGCGAAATCACAAAGAATATGTTGAAGATGAAAACTTTAATATGTTTAAAAATAATAAAGTTTTTGAATCCTTTTTGTTTGGTAGAAATATATTTGGTAGTTTTTTTATTTAATTTTGAAGTTGGTTCGAACGTAACAGGTCGAACGTGAAATTTTTGCCATAACTATTTTTAAATAAAACAAGTAAAGACGGATTAAGTTCGGTCATGTCAAATCTTATATACCCTCCACCATGGATCGCATATGAATGGTTTCGGGTACAAATAAACACAATTTACCAAATTTCAGCTCAATTCGTTGAAATTTGAGGTTTCTATGGCGTAACGAAGACAAATCTAGAGGGACCTTCCCAGCAAAAAAAGAGCACCCAAAGAAGCAATAAAAATCCCCAACTTATGATCCGGAAGTTGTTCTAATTTGGATTTTCACCAATGAATTTAACAAGGGGTTGTCGCGCCGGGGAAGTACTTCTTTGTCACCACTTTTGCACAACTCTTTTAACGCACTGTAAGATTTGCTTTTTTTGTGTTGTATTTATTTGATGAATGTATGTCATTCTTATTAACTTCTTTGGGTCCAGAGATTTCATATTTTAAAGGAATACAAATGTTGACATAGGGAAGGGAACGTATAAATAATATACTATTGGCCAAAGAGATTAACGATCATATATACATATGTATGTTTGTTTAGGACATTTGAAGATGTCTGTAATCTGTATGGTGTAGATGGCTCTTGAAAAGTGTGACCCCATAGTGTAATTAACATTCTCACAAAAAAAAAAAAGTTTTCCGTAGCCCCGGTTCAGAGAATAGTAAAGTACCACAGTGTGGTACAGTATGTATGGTATGGTATATTTAATTACCATAATTTCTTTTAAAATTATTTAATTATAACCTACACCACACTGTGGTACAATTTATTATGATTTTATGCATTTGTTTCTAACACTAAAAATGAGAAGAGATATATAGAACCATCGTTTATTCTACCGATCGACTTAGAATCAATTTCTGAACCGATTTAGCTACGTTAATTTGTGCATGCGTTCTTGTAATCTATGTGCAGGTCACAAATATAGTCCGATCTCAAAGAAATTTTGTACATATCTTTATTTTGGGACAAGACAATTCGTATTAAAATTGAAAGACAATCCGTATTTCTTTCGTCTACGGCGAACGATCAAAAATCTCTTAACTATTTGAATATCAGTTTAGAACCAGATATCGTAATATATATGAATGTACCTTCGATTTAGCTTATACCCTCTATAGAAGATATAATTTCCTTTCGATGTTCATGAAATTTGGTAAAGAGTGTCTTATTTTAACAGTTAATATCTGTGTGAACAATATCGGTTCAAATTTACATATAGCCCCACATACTCGCATGGATGTGTACCTTCCGATTTAGCATCTAAGCATCTAAGCCTCAAGGACAAATGGAGTCATGTACAATCAGCTATTATGGCTGACTACCTCGATGTCCGTAGAGAAATGCCGGGCAAACCACCAATCTGCAACGATGCAGTATGGCATCAGGGGAGAGTAAAGCTCTTATATTTCGGTGATGCCAGATCAGTAGACCTGTATAAGGCTGCTCTGAGTCGAGCGGGTGAGGTGTGGCCGGGTGCCCAGTTGGATGTTGGCGAAAAAAACAACATCCCTAGTCACCCTAGAGCCATCACCTGGGTTACAGAAGAGCCCTCCAACCCGGCTGACATCTTAGAAATAATAAAAGATTCCAATCCTGGTCTGCCGGCCCATAATTGGAGAATCAGCAAGGTGGGTGAGGCGGATGGTAAAAAGCGGCAGGTCAATCTTATCCTAAACGCTGAATCCACCTCCCATATACAAGGTGCGAGTGCAACCCTACAATATGGCTTCGAGACTATAGTCTTGAAGATATACAAGCAGGATATAGCTCCCACTGCAGAAGGTGAGTCGTCCACCGTGGCACTTCCTGGAAGTGCGGAGGTACCCACGCCTATTATTTCTGGTGACTCCAACTCTAACAGAAGATCTGTAACGTCCTTCTCTGAGGACAAAAGCTCTACTTCGGACACAGAGAGGCTGAGTGAGGGGAGTCTCCGGACTCTTTGACGCATCTGGCGGGGACATGCTTCTCGACGATACGGACGAAGAGTTCGATAACACCCTTGTCGGGGTGGATGTTAATCTGTCAATTACCAATGATGGTAAGAATTCTACAGATTAACCTCCATCACGCTAAAGCAGCCTCAGCGGCTCTATTGCTGCGCCTGTCCACAGGCGCAGTAGACATCGTCCTGATACAGGAGCCCTACGTAGTGGGAGGAAGGGTGTGCGGTATTAGGACACCCAACTTTAAACTGCTTGTGGCCAACTGTGAAGGCACTCCAAGAACCTGCATTTTGGCCAGGAAAGATCTAAGTATCTTTCTCCTGACTAATTTAAGTGGTAAAGACCAAACAGCTGCTAGCCTGGAGATCGGTAATCGCATATTTTGGGTGGTCTCCAGCTACTTGCCTTATGAATCTGTAGTACCGACTGCTCTATTCAGGGAAGTAGTGGAAGAAGCAACGTCTGACGAGATCGAGCTGATTATTGGCGCAGACACGAACGCTCATCATACTATCTGGGGTAGTACGGATATAAACAATAGGGGTGATTCGCTTCTTGACTTTATTCTAACTACCAACCTTAGTATTTGTAACATAGGTAATAAACCGACCTTTACAATTAAAGACAGACAGGAGACAGACGACATAACGTTTGCTACTGACCGGCTGTCAGACAAAATTATTGGGTGGAATGTACTGGACGACCACTCATTCTCAGATCACCATTATATTGAGTTCAAACTCGCGGAAAAAGCGCCTAAACCTGCCGTCCACAGAAATGTAAGGAAGACAAAGTCGCACCTGTATGAGAAGAATTTCAAGAAAGTCCTCAACTCTAAACTTCTGTACGAACCGAATGACAAAGTCGGTCTGGATAATCTGGTCGATCATATCACCACATCATTCAATAGTTCCCTTGAAGAAGCCTGTCCGAAAACAAGGTACAAGGGTAAAACTAAACCCCAATGGTGGACTTCTGAGCTAACGGCTATGAAAAAGACCTGCAACAAGCTATTCAATAAGGCTAAATCTACTGGGGTCGCTAATGATTGGGATGCCTATAAAGAGCAACTCAAGATCTATAAGAAGGAGCTTAGAAAGGCGCAAAGGCGCTCTTGGTATACCTTCTGTGGTGAAGTGGAAAAGGTCTCCGACGCCGCTAGGCTGAGGAAGATATTATCTGCTTCACCCTGTACAGTGGGATATTTACAGGATGAGGCAAATAACTGGACCAAAAACAGCGAGCAGTCGCTCAATGTACTGCTCGACACACATTTCCCGGGCAACTCTGTAACAGAACCCGAGGATCAGCAGGACCAACAAGAGTGCGAGTGGACTGCGAGCGTCGCTAGCTTCTTGACTGAGAGATCCAGAATAAGCTGGGCTATTAACAGTTTTGAGCCCTTCAAGTCACCTGGCCAGATGGCATCACTCCAGCAGAAATGCAGAAAATGTTAAAGTACATTATCCCCTGGCTGGAGAAAATTTATGTAGGCTGTATCAGGCTTTCATACGTCCCTAATCGGTGGAGGGATACCAAAGTGGTATTCATACCTAAAGCGGGAAAGATATCACACACTAGGCCAAAAGACTTCAGACCAATTAGCCTATCCTCCTTCCTATTGAAAGGTCTGGAAAGACTTTTAGATCATTACATTAGGGAAAACCTGGATACAAAACTCCTGTCGGGGAACCAACATGCCTACAATAAGGGCAAGTCTACAGAATCAGCCCTGCACGAACTTGTGAGCACTATCGAATCGTCCCTGCATTTCAAGGAATTCACCATGGTGGCATTTCTTGACATAGAAGGGGCTTTTAACAACATTCACTCAGATGCGGTAATTGCGGCACTCTCACATCTAAAAGTTAACAATAGTTTGATTAGACTAATTCAAAGTCTGCTCACCAGAAGACGCATAACAGCATGTCTAGGGTCCACAACTCTAACAAGGCATGTAAATAGAGGGACCCCGCAAGGAGGAGTACTGTCTCCACTAATTTGGAACCTAGCGGTGAATGAAATCCTGCTAGATCTAGAACGTTGTGGCTGCAAGGTCGTGGCAATCGCAGTGAGTGGCAAATTCGTAAACGTCCTCAGAGACATCCTACAGGTGGCTCTGAACAAGTTGGTTAGATGGGCCAGAAGCAGCGGTTTGGGCGTTAACCCCAACAAGACAGAATTGGTTCTCTTTACTAGGATGAATAATGTCCCACATGTGGACCCTCCACCTCGGATAAATGGAACAGATCTAGTCTTTTCTGAAAGTGCAAAATTTTTAGGAATAATTCTAGATAGGAAAATGTTATTTAGACTTAACGTATTGGAACGTGTAAGGAAGGCCAACGTCGCCTTATATTCCTGCAAAAAGGCTGTAGGGTCGCGGTGGGGACTCTCTCCTAAAATCGTCCACTGGATATATATAGCAGTAGTTCGTCCAATACTGTTATACGGTATTGTGGTATGGTGGACGGCAACTGACAAACTAACCATTACCAACCTACTAACAAAGGTTCAGAGAACTGCCTGCCTGAGCATAAGCGGAGCCTTAAGGACTACAGCGACCGAGTCTCTACAAGCCCTACTCCATATACTGCCGATTAATATTGTGGCGAGAGAAGTTGCAACCAAAGCGGCAATAAGATTAAACTGCCTATCACTGTGGAGGTACAAGAACTATGGTCACATGAGGATATCAAAGTGTAGTGCTATGGTAACCGACCGAGTGGACTATATACCAACTGTGTACACCTTCGAGAGAAATTACATCACTATGATTCCCGCCAGAGATGAATGGGTTGGAAGAATACCAGGTAATATAAACCATCTCCACTTTTACACGGATGGTTCGAAGCTTGATGAAAAGGTTGGCTTCGGAGTACACTGTGAAGAACTTAGTCTGGATATAGCTCACAGACTACCAGATACCTGCAGTGTCTATCAAGCCGAAATAATGGCAATATGGGAAGTCGCCAAGTGGCTGAGTCGCAACATAGTAACCAACACTGGCGTTGTCATTTACTCGGACAGCCAGGCTGCCATCAATTCTCTGGAGGCAACATCCCTAAATTCACAAACAGCCCTCGACTGCCGCAGATCTCTTAACGAGATGGCTGAGCAGTTTAATATACACCTCATATGGGTGCCTGGGCATAGGGATATCCCGGGGAACTGCAAAGCCGATGAACTTGCTAGGAAAGGGACGACATTACAAATTCTCGAAGAATTTGCATATATTGGTGCGCCACTATCCACGTGCAAGCTTTGGCTTAGGCAAGAGGCAATCAGGCAGTCCAACGAAAGATGGACAGAAATCGGCACCTGCAGGGTAGCTAGACAAATCTGGCCAAGGTATGACCTGAGAAGGTCAAAATATCTTCTCGCACTAGAGAGGAAACGATTGTCTACGTTAGTACAGGTTCTGACGGGACACTGCTTGATCGGCGAACACGCCAAAAGATTGGGTATTGACTCCAATGACTTCTGCCGAAGCTGTGGAGATGAGGAAGAAGTGGAGAGCATTGATCACTTGCTTTGCGACTGTCCCGCTTTGAGTAAACGACGACTGGACATACTGGGGTCGGCCTTTTTAGGCAGCCTAACAGATCTTTCTAGTACTGATATTCGTACTATCGATAAATTTATATATCAAACAGGTTGGTTTCGATGAGGGGCATTTCAGCCCGTGGTAACACTAGGGACCTAAACTGGTCTATGTGAGCTTGTAAAAAAAAATACGGCTGCCACCCTAACCTAAACCTAGCATCTAAGCTCTATAGAAATCATATTTATTTTAACAGTTAATATATGTGTGAACAATATCGGTTCAAATTTACATATAGCCCCACATACTCGCATGGATGTGTACATTCCGATTTAGCATCTAAGCTCCATGGAAGTCATATTTTAGCCAAATGTACTATATTTTGCACAAAGAATTTTATAATCCGAGAATAAACGGTCACTAGCAAGGTTGGAAAAATTTGAATTCATGTTTTACATCAGAGCATTATTAAATTTGGCAGAGATTAGTTTATAGAATCACGAACAATGCGAAATTTAATAAAAAAATGGATACCCTTCAGATAAAGGCCAAATTTAAATACAGACCCATATAGAATTTTGCATCTAAAATAGGTGTCAAACACGATTTATAAAAATCAAAACAGCAACAAGAGAACAACTACAAAGGTTAAATAGATGAATACAGTACAATGTGAGTTACGCCTTTTGTTCTTTATCAAAAACGAGCACTTGATGTTACGTCTTATTTTCTTGAATAAAATCGTGATTTTTTGACGAAAAACGAATTTTAATTTTTTGAGGGTTACGCTCTGGGCATTTCTGGTGACGCTATATTAACATTTTTGGAAAGTATAAAGTGTTGTTCATAAATTCAGTTTTTATCGCAAACCAATGTACTACAATTCCAAAATTTAACATAACTTTGAAATGACTTTGTTATTTTAATCGGCTATGAAAAAGTCGACTTGTAGGTCCGATTTATCGACCTAGTCGACTGAAACGAAATTTAATTGATGAAAAAGTCGACTAGCTTCCAGAACCACTCACTAACTCTGATATAGCCGCCATATAAATATATATTTCTTCCCTTTAGCACTATAGACGCAGTATTTTACATATATATGATAGCCCTCATACATATGTTCCTTCCGATCTGGACTTTTATCACTTCACAAGATTCATTTTACATCCAATCGTTTTAAAATTATGCATTCTTGGGTTACTAATTTATATTCCGAAATTACATTTTGGTTAGTTATTTAGAAGAACTTCATTAAATGCCGAAAAAATGTTCATACTTATGATTTGGAAGTACTTATAATGTTATTCTTTTGGAAGTACTTCTTTTATTTTTTGCTGGGTTTCTATATAAAAACATGGACCTATGGCTAACGTCGATCGTGTGAAGGATTCCGGGTATAAATAAACACCATTTACCAATTTTCAGCCCGATCCGTTGACATTTGTTGTGGTATCGTACTGTCTTTGGGGTCGAGGAATTCATTTTTGATATTTATTTTTACCTCAACTCACGCTAGATGGCGCTGTCATACAAATGGTGCAATTTCTTGTCGATTTTCATACAAAAAACTGTGTATTTATTTTTTAGGCTTAAAAATCAATTTTTGATATTGCCATCATTAAAAACAAGTAAGAAAGTTTCAGTCGGGTAAAGGTATATATTCAGGTATACCCTCACTTTGTGAGTAATGTAATATTGAATATTACTCGAATTATTCTGTCAATTTGTGTGGGAGGTAGAAGGGGTTTATCAAATACACCTTTTTTTGCTGAACATTAGATACTTTAAATTCATTGCACTGTGCCGACTTATAAGCATTTATGTGCACTGGTATAAACGTTATGAGACATTAAATTGTGGTATGATTTGGGCATTTTGTGTGGGAGGTACAAAGAGGGGCGTGGCAATAACGCCCATTTTTCACAGGGCTATAGACACTATAAAAACATTACACTGTACAAAATTTCAAGTATTTTTATACACTGATTTTAATGTTATAAGCTGTTAACTGTTGGTGCAAAAAGGTACCTTTGTGTGGGAGGTACCAAAAGGGGCGTGACAACAACACCCATTTTTCCCTGGACTGTAGGCAATATAAAAGCATAATACTGCACAAAATTTCAAGTATTTTTATACACACAGCATCTAAGCTCCATAGAAGTCATATTTATTTTAACAGTTAATATCTGTGTGAACAATATCGGTTCAAATTTACATATAGCCCCACATACTCGCATGGATGTGTACCTTCCGATCAGGCAATGAAGCCGACCAAAATTATCGGCGGCGGCGGCGCATGTAAAAATAACGATCGGCGGCGGCGGCTGATCGGCTGAGCCGATCAAATTTCAACAATCGGCTGAGTAGATAAAGTTCCAACAAACGATGGCGCACGAATGTAATTCTTATGTGAAGATGGCGCTTTAAGATATTTCCAATTAGATGAAAAAACTTAAAATTAACCCAAAAGTTTAAGAAAAGTTATGTTTATTTTGTAGTTATGTCGAAAATCGGTTCAATAAATCTCTACTTATTAGTCTTTGTTGTGAAATAGAATTTATTGTGAATGACGTAGTGCCAGTTGTGTTCTCTTTAGAACGACGTAGACTTTGTAAAAATTGTTTCGACCGCTCAAGAGCTTTTGTAATTTCTGTAAAAACCAAAAACGCATTTTCAATAAATTTTTTAATTTTTTTAAAATATAAATGATAGCAAGATCCATTTATAAACTTTTTATAAATTTTTACGCAAAACAAACTTCTTTAAAAATTCTGACCCTATTGTTTTACTTAGTAGTCACTTTCTTAATATTCATGGTTGCATAAAATAAATCTTTTTGACTCACTTAGTCCAGATTTACACTAGTATATTTTTTCAGCAGATTATCCGCTAATTCTCTTTTAAACTTGCCTCTGCGTTTAGACAAGTAATTTTATTTCGGATATTCCTGTGTGGATTGTTGTTGTTCAAAGTGCGAGTGAAAAACACAAAACGTTCAGCCCGATAAGCCCGAGTACGGGAGAGTTTTTTCCCCCTCTTGCCGACTGCCTCTCTTTTCTACAAAACGCCGATAATCTGCTGAACATTCAGCCAGTGTTAATCGGGACTGAATAAAGTTCGGCGGCTGAGTTTCAGCCGATGTGAGCCGCTAAAATCGGCGGCGGCGCCGGCTGGAAAAAAATGGTCGGCTGCGGCGCGCCGCCGATTTGCGCCGCGTCGGCTTCATAGCCTGCTTCCGATTTAGCATCTAAGCTCCATAGAAGTCATATTTTAGCCAAATGTACTATATTTTGCACAAAGAATTTTATAATCCGAGAATAAACGGTCACTAGCAAGGTTGAAAAAATTTGATTTCATGTTTTACATCAGAGCATTATTAAATTTGGCAGAGATTAGTTTATAGAATCACGAACACTGCGAAATTTGATAAAAAAAAATGGATACCCTTCAGATAAAGGCCAAATTTAAATACAGACCCATATAGAATTTTGCATCTAAAATAGGTGTCAAACACGATTTATAAAAATCAAAACAGCAACAAGAGAACAACTACAAAGGTTAAATAGATGAATACAGTACAATGTGAGTTACGCCTTTTGTTCTTTATCAAAAACGAGCACTTGATGTTACGTCTTATTTTCTTGAATAAAATCGTGATTTTTTGACGAAAAACGAATTTTAATTTTTTGAGGGTTACGCTCTGGGCATTTCTGGTGACGCTATATTAACATTTTTGGAAAGTATAAAGTGTTGTTCATAAATTCAGTTTTTATCGCAATCCAATGTACTACAATTCCAAAATTTAACATATTTCGAAGAAAATCAGCAAACTTTGAAATGACTTTGTTATTTTAATCGGCTATGAAAAAGTCGGCTTGTAGGTTCGATTTATCGACCTAGTCGACTGAAACGAAATTTAATTGATGAAAAAGTCGACTAACTTCCAGAACCATTCACTAACTCTGATATAGCCGCCATATAAATATATATTTCTTCCCTTTAGCACTATAGACGCAGTATTTTACATATATATGATAGCCCTCATACATATGTTCCTTCCGATCTGGACTTTTATCACTTCACAAGATTAATTTTACATCCAATCGTTTTAAAATTATGCATTCTTGGGTTAATAATTTATATTCCGAAATAACATTTTGGTTAGTTATTTAGAAGAACTTCATTAAATGCCGAAAAAATGTTCATACTTATGAATTGGAAGTACTTATAATGTTATTCTTTTGGAAGTACTTCTTTTATTTTTTGCTGGGTTTCTATATAAAAACATGGACCTATGGCTAACGTCGATCGTGTGAAGGATTCCGGGTATAAATAAACACCATTTACCAATTTTCAGCCCGATCCGTTGACATTTGTTGTGGTATCGTACTGTCTTTGGGGTCGAGGAATTCATTTTTAATATTTATTTTTACCTACAACTCACGCTAGATGGCGCTGTCATACAAATGGTGCAATTTCTTGTCGATTTTCATACAAAAAACTGTGTATTTATTTTTTAGGCTTAAAAATCAATTTTTGATATTGCCATCATTAAAAACAAGTAAGAAAGTTTCAGTCGGGTAAAGGTATATATTCAGGTATACCCTCACTTTGTGAGTAATGTAATATTGAATATTACTCGAATTATTCTGTCAATTTGTGTGGGAGGTAGAAGGGGTTTATCAAATACACCTTTTTTTGCTGAACATTAGATACTTTAAATTCATTGCACTGTGCCGACTTATAAGCATTTATGTGCACTGGTATAAACGTTATGAGACATTAAATTGTGGTATGATTTGGGCATTTTGTGTGGGAGGTACAAAGAGGGGCGTGGCAATAACGCCCATTTTTCACAGGGCTATAGACACTATAAAAACATTACACTGTACAAAATTTCAAGTATTTTTATACACTGATTTTAATGTTATAAGCTGTTAACTGTTGGTGCAAAAAGGTACCTTTGTGTGGGAGGTACCAAAAGGGGCGTGACAACAACACCCATTTTTCCCTGGACTGTAGGCAATATAAAAGCATAATACTGCACAACATTTCAAGTATTTGTATACACTGTTATTAATGTTATAAGCTGTTAACTTTTGGTGCAAAATGGTGCATTTGTGTGGGAGGTACCAAAAGAGACGTGGCGACTTCGCCCATTTTTCTCGAGTTGATAACGACTAATAAGCTAATACTATGTGTGGAATTTCAAAAGATTCGAATACGTAGTATAGCAGTTATTAAAGAATCAATATTTCACAACATTTTAACCCTTTGTGGGGGAGGTACTAAAAGGAGTGGACCAATATGGCCCATCTTCGAACTTAGCCGGAGATAGAAAAAAATATTACCACATACCAAATTTGAGGTCAATCGGTTACTCCTTTCGAGAGTTTCGTGCGCACCAGCCAGCAGACAGACAGACGGACGGACATTGCTCATTCGACTTAAAATGACCCAAAACGGTCACTCCTTCGACGTGTTACACTTTTTTCCGTAGCAAATGATATATACCCTCGTCACACTAAAGTGAGGGTATAAAAACATAAAACATATAAACAGTATTACAAAAATTCAATTTTTATGAAAAAAAAATTGTGTTTTTATTGGAAAAAAAAATATTTTTTATTACTTTTTTTATAAAACTTTTTTATTTAAAAGTATATATACTAGCTGGACGCGGCCCACTTCGTTGCCCCTGATTTCAGATTTCCGAAATCCAAGGACGGTGGGCCATTCGGGATCACGTTCCTGTCCCAACGTTCTGATAGGGACAATAGGAGTCGAGTGTTTTAAGTGCGTACCCGCCGCAATGGCCTTACCGCACTGTGCTCTTAACACAGGGTGAATACAATGCGTCTACCAACGCCCCCACACACAAGTGTATGAGTACCAATTCGACTTCATGTTTTTGGCATGTCGTCCCCTTTGGTTAAGGGCGGAGTCTACCTAAAACTCCTTCCATTCTATGGGTCATGGCACTCGGTTGAAAATGCAACTCCACATCGAGCTTGCGCTCTCCCCGCGATTTGGGTCTAAACCACAGCCACCACGAAATGCTGCCCAAGGGGCCACACCAACAGCCAGGCTGGAACCGAAGTTCCAGGGGCTCCTGGCTCCCGTGGTACCAGATTATAGTCTCCGGTCGGACTTCGTAGCCGAAGCTACTACCAGTTGGTCCTCCAAAAAAGGTCCTGGACTGGTGGCCTATGTTAACATTTTTTGTAAATAGACGAACAACTATACAAAATAATGAACAACATACAACAATAATTAACACAGCCGTGACACAGTGACCCACAAAAACATAAAACAACAGTAAACACGAACACCCTCACGGATGAACGACAACAAACATCAAACATACAGTAACAACAATTACCTCAACACCAGGAACATCGCAGGCATCAACAACGTCAGCATCAGGGCGCAGATGGAGGAATCCGTGCCGCGCTTCGCGATCACAAAACGACAACAACCGACTGGGCAGGCTATGCCGACAATAGTGCAATCGGCCACCTCCGCTAAATGTCTCTCAGTCGTCTCCTGTTAAACACAATCCGAGCAAAAATGCTTATCGCCCTTAACGTCCGACCGTCCTCTACAGCCCTACTGAAATCCCACACCCCCTGGGAGTGGAAGATTCCCATACTAGCTAAATCCCTAACATAATCGTAGTGCGAGTGCTCCGTAAGTACATGCCGCCAATCCTCAGGTCCACTCCCACAACTACAGTCCGGACTATCGGACAGGCCTCTCGCATGCAAAAATGCACTGAGAGAGCCATGTCCCGTCAGTAAAAAGCCGAGACTTAGACCAAAGCCAAAGTCTGGGCGCTCCCTAACAAACGTCGCGTCGCGTATAAAAGCGTACGTCGCCCGCCCCTTATCGCTCTCTGTCCATCTTGTCCGCCACCTAGACACAAGGCACTCATCCAAGAGTTCCTTGTTCCTCCTAACATCCCCTTCTACCAGCTGATCAGTAGGAAACCTAAACTTGGAAGTGGCAGGCCCCTCTTCATCCGGAATGTGATGCCGCAACGCAACACCTCCAGATCAAGTGGGAGTGCACCCAGCAACACTTGCAATGCGTCTGTAGACACCGTACGACATACTGGCATACAAGCCAACATCGCCACACTCTGGGACGATAAGACCATGCGAAGGCCATGAGCAGTCAGTACTGTCTCGCACCACATAGATGCACCATAAGTTACATAGGTAACAAACAGTCCATGATATATGGTGCGGACAGTACGCCTGCTAAGGCCCCAGTCTCTCCTAAGCATGCATTTGACTCTCCCCACAATCTCGGTCAACTTGGCTCTAACTGCACTCAAATGAGGAAGGAAGTTCATCTTCTCACCCATGGTAATACCCAGGTATTTCACCTCACTCCTATACCGGATACTATCCTCGCCAGAACGAATGAGTGGAGGACGCCCCGCAGACAATTTGCCCTTGAGCAATATTGTCGAGGACTTCTCCACCGACACCTCGACGCCAACACGTGCACTCCACTCACCGACAGTACGCATGGCCGCCGCACCTTTTCCCTCCAGCTCAGCACGAGACTGGCCTTCGATCAAGATGGAGAGGTCATCAGCGTATGCACACAGCTTGTAAGAGGCGGCAAGCGACTGTAGCAAGGGATCCATCATGAGGTTCCACATAAATGGACCACAAATAGAACCCTGGGGGCAGCCGCGTGTCACCTCCTTCCAAACTATGCCGGTGGCAGCCACCACACAAAATTTTCTATCCTCAAAATAGCTTTGCCAAAGCCTAAGCTTACAACAACCAATATGGACTAATCTCTGGAGCACGCTGTCCCAAAGGAGATTGTCAAATACACCTCGGAAATCGACAAATATACCCAGCACATACTTGGCTGTCGACTCGCTAACGCTACGACTTACATGCATTATAGCATCCTCGGTAGATCGGTTAGACTTAAATCCAAACTGCAGTCGCTCAGAGAGAGTGCTCTAATCGATGCGCTGCTTCAGCCGTGACACCATTATTCTGTCGAGAACTTTTCCAAGCTCCGAGAGAAGACTGATGCCCCGATAAGAGCGAGGATCACTCCTCACCTTATCGGGAGACTTAAGCAGCACAACAACTCGGGCAATCTTCCAAGCTCCTGGGAATAAGCCATCTACTAAGCACCTCTGATAGATACTATCCAGGTACTCTGGTATTGCCTTCCAGATGGCTTTCACCATCTCTCCAGTAATACCGCCTGTACCTGGTGACTTCCTACTTTTCACCCGATAGACACTGTCCGAAATCTCATGTCTTTCCAGGATTGAAGGGTCAGTTATAGCCTCACGAGGAGGAGAATAACTAACCGGATCCGCACCCGGAAAGAGAACCCCCAACAGCTCATCCACGCTTTCCCTCCAAGAACGTAACGTCCCCTCGGCCCGACTAAAACACGCGATGTCTCCCTGCTTGTCACGCCCTCGACATATTCTATAAGCCAACCCCCATGGGTCATCCCTATTGTCCTGTACGATACTCCTAAGATGTCCCTCTTCACTCCTAATCAGCATGTCCTTGTACGTACGAAGGCCAGCACGATATTCAGCTTTCCGCGTAGCCATCAACTCACATTGGAATGCCTGACCCTCTGGAATCTCTTCCTAAGGCGTCATTCCGCCGCATCATCTCCAACTCCTGGGTCCACCACTTGATTCTGCTCGGTAGAGTCTCGCTACGTCAACCAAGTTGCACATCATTCACCGCGCACAGACATCCATCCAATCGGCTGACCTGGTCATCTAACGTCAGTGACCTAAACTCAGCTATTGGCGTCTCCAAGACCGCCTCCCTAACACAATCCGAATAACGTCGCCAGTCCACGTCCCGATCCCGCCACCATAGCACCGGTGACACGCTGGCACTTCCTCCTGAAGGCGCACCACAAACCTGTGCCACAAAATATAGGCACCTCCAGACTCCAGTAGCTTTTCTGATACACGCGGCGTACACTCCAGCGCAACGTCTGTGTCACCAGTTGGGCTTACCCGCCAAGCCTTGGAGGCGAGGCGGACGCTCTTCTCGACCGCGGCGAACTCCATCTCCGGGCCGATATTCACCTCACCAGTCGCACCATCCTTCCTGATTATTGCCGACCAGGAATTGACCGTTAGATAGATTGATTACAACAGACGGACGGACGGGCGCATGCTTGAACTTTACACTTACGGTGTCGAACGTGAAAAACTTGAAATGGATACAGAAAAAAATTCTATATAATTTTTTAAACAGATTTTTTTGAATGTTGGTATTTTATACAAATTCTATATGTACCAATAGTTTGATGCACTTTCTTTGAATATTTCAGGTCTACTGACAACAAATGCTTCTTTTCGGTGTCGAACGTGACAATAGAATTTGTAGTAGAGATAAGCCAAAAATTACCGTTATTCCTCATTCTTTTTGCTTCGACACTTTTATTTAAGACTACTTTTGCTCTTAGAAAGATTATTTATAATAAGCCTCTTTTAACATAAGCCTCTAGTTACGAGGTTAATTTTAAAGAAATGTGGAATAAAAATGAGTAAATGAACCGAAACTAAAATCTTCCACTACGCAAGTGTATTTTCTTAAAATTTTGAGTAAATACATGTGAAATTTTTCAATATTATTAAAATTGGAATATTTTTGTATAATAATAAATAACATTAATGTGATTTTAATAACATTAATTTTTTTGATCACGGTAGACCTTTTGGTGGAATTACCCATATGGGGGAAAACTGAATTGTATTGACATTTTAGTCATATCTTGCTTAGCACCCTTACGTAAACTATACCTAAATTTTTAAAAAATAAAATAATTTTTTACTAAAAACCATAAATACTCATTTCATATTTAAACACTATTCTACAATATAGCAACATTCGACTTATGAAATTAAGTGGTCGAAAACAAGACAAAGTCTCCATATATAAGAAGTGAACAGTAATTAATGTTGAATTCTTCATATTTTTAAATTAAAATTACAGCAATTATAGTGGAGGAAAACAAGAAGAACATTATAACAATTAATTTATCGAAAACAATGATATCACAGTGCGACAAACTTTTTTTCCCTCCCAAGAACGGGACTGTATAGAAATAAAACTATAGGCCAACAGTAGATAAACTGCATACTCAGTTTTTTATTTCGTGATCATTTGTCCTTTTTATAGGATTTTGAAAATTTATTTATTTGCACTTACAACAATGCGAATTGATAAATATGGGTATCAAATAAAAGGGGATAATTCCCTTCTATTTAATAAAATTTTTGGAAAAAATTCCAAGGGCGAAATCTACAAAAAAATGTCCTTTTAAACTTTAGTCCTTTAATATCCTTCAAAGTTGTTCAATTAAAAATCGTTAAAAAATACATGTTACGGAACTCTAACTGACACAACACATATTACAATTTCAGCCTTCTATCTTTAACGGTTAAGGAATAACAATTATTTGAATTTCACAGCCTATATGGCATATTTAGGACACCGATACAAAACAAAATATTTTATTCCCTCCCACGAAAGGCACTATATAAAATTTAAAATATAGGGCACTAGTAGGAAAATAACGTACTAACTTCCTTATTTCGTGATCGTTTGTCTTTTTCACGGGACTTTTAAAATTACAAGGTTAACAATTTTGATATAACTTGTTTACACATTTTAAAATGTGAATAACATCAATATTCATATCAAATGAAATGGGAAAATTCCTGCAATTCACTAAAATTTTAGGAAAAATTTTCCAAGGACGAGTAATATTTAAAAATTTACTTTTAACTGTCATCCATTAATATCCTTTAAAGTTGTGAGTAGAACAATTTCATCAAACAAAATCAGCCTTCTATCAGTGTGAGTTAAGGAATGGCAATTATTTTAAATTTGCAATCTTAAGACAAATATCAAAAAAAATATCGTAAAGAAAACGCAAAGTATTTAAAACTGAAAGGAAAATACACGCACACCGTACAAAGACAATATGCTACGTGCGTTTATTCAATATATTAATATTTTTCATGTTTACATATATTGTATGCATTTTATATATTTTAAATGTTTATGTTAAATAATATTCTTTCAGTTGGTTGAAATGAACTCTTTTGCATTGCCGTTATTGTTGGTAATCTGAATCGCGACATATAGACCACAGGTATTCCGACAGCATATGAAAATCATTTTTTCCACTAAATCGCTTTTCAATGGTGGCGAGGTCTTGGTGAAACCGTTCACCGTGTTCGTCGCTGAAATTTCCCAAATTTTCGGGGAAGAAACCGAGATGGCTCGCAAGAAAGTGTATTTTTTGCGACATGTTAACACCCATTTCTCGGAAACTTTCCAGCATGTTGCGAACAATGCCTTCATAATTTTCATCTTTTTTGTTCCCTAGGAAATTCTATACTACGCTCTGGAAACATACCAATGCCCTTTTCTCAACAGGTGAGAGACAACAGGTATCGGTGTCCTAAATAGCATAGGCTATGAAATTCAAATATTTGTTATTCCTTAACCGTTAAAGATAGAAAGGTGAAATTTTAATTTGTTTTGTGTCAGTTAGAGTTCTGTAACATGTATTTTTTACGATTTTGAATTGCATAACTTTTAAGGATATTAAAGGATTATAGTTTGAAAGGAAATTTTTTGTAGCCTTCGTCCTTGGAATTTTTTTCCAAAAATTTTATTAAATAGCGGGAATTCTCCCCTTTCATTTGATACCCATATTTATCAATTCGCATTATTGTAAGTGCAAATAAAAATATTTAAAAATTGTTGTCCTTGAAATTTTCAAAGTCCTGTAAAAAGGACAAACGATCACGAAATAAAAAACTGAGTATGCAGCTTATCTACTGTTGGGCTATAGTTTTATTCTTATATAGTCTCGTTCTTGGGAGGGAAGTCGTGTCGCACGGTGTATTACTCAGAATTATACGATTAATAACAATACGGTACCTATTGATAAACCTGCCTTGCTTACTGGTATTTCTACTAGTCGTAATACTGAGATTTTACCACCTGGCTAAGTTTGGCCGTTACCTGCTGCCACCCAATTTGGCACACACAAATATTATATACTAGCTGGACCCGGTACACTTCGTTGCCCCAGATTTCCGATCCCGTCCCTTTTTGGACTAATCATGTAGACTGTCACCAAATACACACACAAATTTACAGCGCTCTCGCAATCAAATTGTTCAAAAATATCAACAAGTAAGAAAGTTCAGTCGAGTAAACCGACTAATGAATCCCCTCACCTTGAGTCTCAAAAAAATATTAGTAAATTTATTTACTTTTTTGTTTAATTTACTTTATTATAAATTTAAATTGAATTTAATAGCTTTAAAGTAAGCACTGGTATTAAAGTTAATAGCTGTTAACTTTTGATACAAAAAGGTCCATTTGTGTGGGATATTCCAAAAGGGGCGGGCCAATAACGCTAATTTTCCTCTGAACTCTACGTACTATAAAAGCATTACACTGTAAAAAATTTCAAGCATTTGTATGCACTGGTATTAAAGTTATAAGCTTTTGTAAAAAATGGTCCATTTGTGTGGGAGGTACCTGAAGTCGCTTGAATCGACTTCAAAAAATTTAAACGACTTATTTATTCAAATTCAAAAATGGAATGAAAAGTTTTGAAAACAATTTGATATATGTGTATGAAACAATTTAACACAGAAAACCTGATAACAATAAAATTGATATTACTGTAGAATATACTCGTACATATATAAATATGATATGTAGTGAGACACTACATCAGTCCCCCACCTGTAGGAAAACGATATAATAAACAATAATATAATGTATAATAATTTAAATAATATTATAAGTTTTGTTAGCTTTAACGTGTTGCGATAGCGGTACGTCCGTTGTGTAAATATTGCCGGTTTCAGTAAGTCTATGTTCACTGTTCTAATCATATTACCACATAGGATTTTGAATGTGTTTTTCGCCCTTTCTACTACTTTGAATGGTCCATCATAGGGTTGTTCGTAGCTTTAACGTGTTGCGATAGCGGTACGTCCGTTGTGTAAATATTGCCGGTTTCAGTAAGTCTATGTTCACTGTTCTAATCATATTACCACATAGGATTTTGAATGTGTTTTTCGCCCTTTCTACTACTTTGAATGGTCCATCATAGGGTTGTTCGAGACCATCAGGTCTTTGTACATTAACAAATACGAATTCACACATAAGAAGATCTGGTGGGACGAAGTGTCGAACATTATTATTGTGGTGAATTACTTTGCTTCTTACTGAAACAAAGTGTTGTCTCAATCTTCGAAGCATTTCGTCTGAATTTTCATCTGAAGTGTCCGTATTAGCTACTACATCTCCAGGAAGTCTTAAAGTTTGTCCATAGACAAGCTCCGAAGAACTACATCCGAGATCTTCTTTAATACTTGACCGAATCCCTAATAAAACAATTGGTAACTGGTCGGACCAATTCCTTGTATTTCCACTTGTCGTTAAAGCGGCCTTGAGTTGCCTGTGAAAACGCTCTACCATTCCGTTCGCCTGTGGGTGGTAGCAGGATGTGTGAATTTTGTGAGATCCAATTAATTTAGTCACATCGCTAAAGAGCTTCGATGTAAATTGTGTGCCTTGATCTACAGTTATCCTAAGAGGAACGCCGAAACGAGGAATATAATTATTCACAAAAACTCGAGCTATAG
Organism: Eudasyphora cyanicolor; assembly: GCA_963930755.1. Classification (NCBI taxonomy): domain Eukaryota; kingdom Metazoa; phylum Arthropoda; class Insecta; order Diptera; family Muscidae; genus Eudasyphora; species Eudasyphora cyanicolor. The sequence continues at coordinate 149,862,080 of OZ005734.1, read as the reverse complement.
TGTGTGATGAAATATCTCGAATCGGATAAGCCTATGGCAATCGAGTGAATCGATCGACTATTGTCAGTATATATTTATTTCCGTTAGATACTGGGAAGGGGCCAACTATATCCATATGTATATGTTCGAATTGACCAGAGGGAATACCAATATTCTGAATCGTGGCCTTCGAATGGAACTGGACTTTAGATTTCTGGCAGCTTATGTAGTTCGTTGCCCATGAATTGATATCCTTCTCATAAATGGCCAGAAGTATCTCCCTTGAATGAGTTCTCTAGTAGCCCGCACCCCTGCGTGTGATAATGAATGAACATTGGTGAAGACTACTCTCCTCAATGATTGTGCAACAAACGGTCTGGGTTTTCCACCCGAAATATCTCACCAAATATCTGCATTAATTATTGAATTTAATGTCTTTTGCAAGTTGTTCTTAGTGGAATTGTTCGAAATAAGTTTCCTCAACTCCTCAACTTATTCTTGTTCCTTATTTAGAATGTCATTATCAATATTGTACGGGGAAATTACGTCTAGTTCGGGCAGTCTTGACAAGGTATCTGCGACAGTGTTGTTTTTGCCATTAATGTAGAATATCTTCGAAGTGAACTGAGCTATATATTCCAAGTGTCTTGTTTGACGTGGGGATCTGTCCGCCTTAGAGTCAATAACAAATGTTAGTGGCTTGTGATCGGTATATATAACAAAATCTCTACCCTCTAAAAAATGTTTGAAGTGTTCTCGATCGAAAGTTTAATATTTACTTTCTGACTCGGAAAGTTTGCGAGAAAAGTAGACTAGTGGTTCAGTTAGCCCGTTTTTAGTCTGCTGTAAAACTGCACCGATATCTATATTAGAAGCATCAACGGCCAAACTAAGATCAGCCATTTTATTAAAATGTGTCAATAAAGTTTGTGTGGAGAACTTCCGTTTTAGTGTCTCAAAATATTCTTCGGCTTCCTTTGTCCAAGTAAGTTGTTTCGATTTTGTAGCTGAAGCCTTAGTAATGATGCCATGTAGCGGTGCTAAATATTTGGCTATCATAGGTACATACCTATGATAATAATTTATCATTCCAATGAATTTCTGCAGTTTAGTTATCGAAATGGGCTTCTGATATGAAAGAATAGCATCAACCCTATCATTAGCCGGTTTAATTCCTTCAGAAGAAATTTGATAACCTAGAAATTCGAGATTGGAAATACCGAAGATACATTTAGAAGGCTTAATGCTCAAACCGTATTCTTCAAGTCGCTGAAAGACAATCTTATGATGTTCTAAATGTTGAATCTCATCTTCACTTGCATTTAGAATATCATCGATATAAATGAATACGAAATCTATTCCAAAGGAAACTTCATTAATAAATCTTTGGAAGGTTTGTGAGCTGTTTCTTAAGCCAAATGGCATGCGCAAGAACTCAAACATTCCAAAGGGTGTAATAAAGGCTGTCTTGTGGATGTCCTCCTCAGCCATAGGAATCTGATGGTAAGCCCTCCTTAAATCCAGTTGGAAAACATGTGCCTTCCTTCGAATTCAATTGATAGGTCCTGAATATGAGATAGTGGGTACCTGTCGGGAACTGTGATACAATTTAATCGACGGTAGTCCCCGCATGGTCTCCAGCTGTTGTGTTCCTTTTTAGGAACCAGATGGAGTGGGGACAGGCTATGAAGCCGACGCGGCGCAAATCGGCGGCGCGCCGTAGCCGGATATTTTTTTCCAGTCGGCGCCGCCGCCGATTTTAGCGGCTCACATCGCCGATGTTTATTTGGTGAGTCAAGAAAATATCATCAAAATTTAGAAAGTGACTGCTACTTTGGAGTTAATTTTAGCGTACAAAGTATATAAATAATTTCTGAATGGTAATAAAAGATATGGCTATCATTTATTAAAAAAAATATTCCAAAAATTTTATGGGGATTTTAAATTAAAAAATTAGGAACCGATTTTTACAAAGTCTACGTTGTTTTAAAGAGAACACGAGAGGACTTTTTCTGTAGAATTTTTTTCTAAACAAATTGTATAATTTTTTTTAAAAGATTGAGTTTAAAAAATTTGTTTCCCTCGATTTCCTTCAAATTCACACTGAATATTCTCACGAATTGAAAACAGTGTTTGGGTTTTTAGTGGCTTAATATTTGTAAATGTTATGGATGAAAACTAAGGCAGGTCTGGCATTTTTTAATTTTATCTTCTGTTTCTGGAAAACAGTACATGTCAAATTTTATGCAAGGGATTTTAAAATTCAAATGTGCTGAAATAAAAGAAAAACGTACAAAATGAACAGACAAATCTTAGTATTTTGTTCATAACTTTTACAAATATTGAGGCCCAAGACCATCGGATCTACACTTCGGAACGACACAATTCCTGTTTGGCCTAGGGTCGTCAACTCAGTAACAAATGTATCAATCGTTTGCCTTATTCAAACAAATTTATTGAAGATTAATTGAACGGAACTTATTCGGCTCAGCCGATTGTTGAAATTTGATCGGCTCAGCCGAACAGCCGCCGATCGCTATTTTTCCATGCGCCGCCGCCGCCGATGATTTTAGTCGGCTTCATTGCCTGAGTGGGGAACACATATGGGATCGAGATGGCCTACAAATTCGACTATCTACCAAAAATTTAAATTCCGATTTAGCTACTTCCAATTTGATGGGATCGAATCAACGGGGTTTAGAGAATGGAGGGTTGCCCTTAAGATCAATTCTATGAACCGTTGTATGTCTGATAGGTCTTGAGTAATCAGGTTCAGCAGTAATGGAGGGAAATTGATATAACAAGGATTCAAACATATTCCTAGAGATTTTAGGTGAGAATACATCAGAAATGCCTGTTGTCGCAGATGCCGCACATTCACTATTTCTGATTAGCTTGTGCTTCATGTCTATGACAATGTTGAATCTTTCGGAAAAATCTGCACCTAATATCGCATGGCTGACATCAGCAATAATAAATGAGAAATTAAATGTCTGATTAAGTCCTAGGTCAAGTGTTAAAGATCTCGTCCCAAAAGATCTAATTATGGAACCATTAGCTGCCGTGAGATTAATATTTGCATCAACTTCAGATTTGTTAATTTTTGAAACAGGAATGACAGACACCGCGGCACCAGTATCAATCAGAAATTTAAATTTATTAAAATTATCAAAAATAAAAAGATATAAATACTTCCATTATTTGCCGCAATAATAATGGAATTGTTTAATTTAAATTACTTTGGTTGTTATGTGAAACATAATCGCAAGGTTAAATGCATATTAGGGCTTTGTTTCCAAATTTCTGTAGATAACAGCAGAGTCTGCGTCTCCCGTTTGATACACTATTGCGAAGATTTTTAGCGTTCCCTTCCAAATTTATGTTCTTGATTTCCTCCACATCAATTGACAGTTTGTTTAAACGTTTTTCTAATTCAGATGTAACTTTGATTAGATTCTCAGTCAATTGATATGATGGCGAAGAGTTGTTGCTAATAGCGGATGTCTGATGTTTAACCGACAAATCATAAATTTTATCAGCCATAGATAGTTTTTCATTGAGGTTTGATAAATTTGACGCGGTTAAGTGCATTTGCACAGCTGGTGGTAATTTACGCATCTATAATTTATTAAAATTTATTAAAATTATCAAAAATAAAAAGATATAAATACTTCCATTATTTGCCGCAATAATAATGGAATTGTTTAATTTAAATTACTTTGGTTGTTATGTGAAACATAATCGCAAGGTTAAATGCATATTAGGGCTTTGTTTCCAAATTTCTGTAGATACCAGCAGAGTCTGCGTCTCCCGTTTGATACACTATTGCGAAGATTTTTAGCGTTCCCTTCCAAATTTATGTTCTTGATTTCCTCCACATCAATTGACAGTTTGTTTAAACGTTTTTCTAATTCAGATGTAACTTTGATTAGATTCTCAGTCAATTGATATGATGGCGAAGAGTTGTTGCTAATAGCGGATGTCTGATGTTTAACCGACAAATCATAAATTTTATCAGCCATAGATAGTTTTTCATTGAGGTTTGATAAATTTGACGCGGTTAAGTGCATTTGCACAGCTGGTGGTAATTTACGCATCTATAATTTGTACAATAAATCAGAATTTATAAGTGAATTAGTAGAAGAAAGGACACTTAAATCGCGGTAGAATTCACCTATTTCAGAATTTTCAATAATGTCTTTCAATCTAATGGAGGCTTCTGAATGACGTCAATTATCTTGACTAGAATATCCTCCGATAGAGAAGTAACAATTAATTGATATTTTGTCCCATCGTCAATGACTCCTCTCAATGCAAAATTCATTTCAATTTGTGTGAACCATGTCTCAGGGTATGAAACACAAAATTGTGGCAATTTAATTGGAACATTGGACAAGGCCGTGTTGGAGTCTGATACTGTATTAAATTCTGTCATGTTTTCGATGCTATTGGTTTCTGTGGATGATGATTCTTGTAAATTATCGCTTAATTCTGCAGTTTTAATCGAGCGTGTAACTACCATAATACTTAACTATTATTTGGGAGGACTAACATACTTAAAGATATTAATATATAAGTACAATAAAGCATTAATTACATAAAAAAATGTAAGTACGTATAATCCGTGATGTAGAATAATTACCCAATTTTACGATTAACCTGATTTATGACTGCTCTCTTTCAAAATTGGTAGCAATCGATTTCAATAAATATAAACTTATCTGGTAGTCATTGATTATTCTGCATAATTGTATTGATTAATCTATCATCATCAGTTGCGGTTGGTATTTTGTATTTTGATAAATTGCTTAAAACTTTCTTTGATACTCTTGCGTTTAACAAGAAATTGTAAGTAAAAAATGTAAGTACGTATAATCCGTGATGTAGAATAATTACCCAATTTTACGATTAACCTGATTTATGACTGCTCTCTTTCAAAATTGGTAGCAATCGATTTCAATAAATATAAACTTATCTGGTAGTCATTGATTATTCTGCATAATTGTATTGATTAATCCATCATCATCAGTTGCGGTTCATCAGTTGCGGTTGGTATTTTGTATTTTGAGAAATTGCTTAAAACTTTCTTTGATACTCTTGCGTTTAACAAGAAATTGCTTAAAACCTTCTTTGATACTTTTGTTTGACCGGTAGTTATCAGATTAGATGCAATAATTTGATGTCCTGTCAATATTATCATTCAGGAAGAAAATATATTTAGCTCGTCATCTTTCGACTCGTTAAGGATTCGCTAGTAATGGTAATATATCCAAAGCCAATGTCCCGTAGGTTTTAGGTTCGTATATGCAGGAATGCCAATGAAGTCGCTTCAATCGATTTCAAAAAATTTAAACGACTTATTTATTCAAATTCAAAAATGGAATGAAAAGTTTTGAAAACAATTTGATATATGTGTATGAAACAATTTAACACAGAAAATCTGATAACAACAAAATTGATATTACTGTAGAATATACTCGTACATATATATATATATGATATGTAGTGAGACACTACAGTACCAAAAGAAGCGTGGTAATAATACCCATTTTCACTGTATTGTAGGTACTATTAAACCATTGCACTGTACAAAATTTCAAGTCTTTGTATGCACTGGTAATAAAGTTATAAGCTGGTAACTTTTGGTTCAAAATTGTCCGTTTGTGAGGCAGGTACCAAAAGGGGCGTAGCAACTTGGCCCATTTTTCTCGAGGTAATAGTGACTAATAAACTAATACTATGTGTAGAATTTCAGAGGATTCAAATAAGTAGTATAGAAGTTATTAAATAATCAATATTTCACCAAATGTTAACCATTTGTGGGGGAGGTACTAGAAGGAGTGGACCAATATGGCCCATGTTCGAACTTAGACGCATATACACAAATGCATATACACAAAATTAGAGTACGGCCGCTAAAAATGTGCAAGATATATAAATTCCTAAATTTGGCTTATATGGGCAGGGCCTCTCTAGCGCGAGGAGATATTTTGACCTTCTCAGGTCATACCATGGCCAGATTTGTCTAGCTACCCTACAGGTTCTGATTTCTTTCTTTCTTTCGTTGGATTGCGTGATTGCATTTTGCCTAAGCCATAGTGGATATTGGCGAATATATGCAAATTCTTCGAGAATTTGTAATGTCGGCCCTTTCCTAGGCTATCTAGCAATTTCAGCCATGGACTGTTATACATATTTAGTGAAGCATCTTTGGTTGTTCTATATATTTAGTGAAGGACCTTTATACAGTTTCACTACACATTGAAAAAAAATCGCTCCTGTAGTATATTCGGGCCTGTTCTGTAATCACGCGATTTGATATCACGGTGATTTCGAAACACCATCGATTTTAAAATCATTATTCGTGCTCGTAAATGGTACGATTTATTGTTTAAAGTAAACAACAATCAATTTAAACCAACTGTACCAAAATCGGACGATTTTCGAACCCTCCAAGAGTGATTTTAAAAACGGTGATAATACTAAACCACCGTGATATCAAATCGCGTGATTTCAGAACAGGCCCGATTGTCCCAAACATATTCTGCTTGAATATGGGCCACGCCCATTTGGTCCTATCCCGCCCATTTTTGGACCAATCACGTAGACTACCACCACATACATATGCACAAAATTACAGCACCCACACTATCAAATTGTGCAAGATATATCAATTTCAAAACTTAGCTAACAATGGCGGGGCAACGCACATTGGTCCGATCTCAATCATTTTTGGACCAATCACGTATACTACAACCAGATTCATATGCACAAAATTACAGCACTCTCGCTAACAAACTTTGCAAGATATCTCAATTTTAAAATTTGGTTTATATGGGCTGGGCCACGCTCAGTGATCCGATCCCGCCCCTTTTTGGACCATTCGCGTAGACTGCCACCAGACACATATATACAACACCAGCTGGACCCGGTGCACTTCGTTGCCCCAGATTGAGATTTCCGATCCCGTCCATTTTTGAACCAATCACAAATCCTGCCACCAAATACGTATACATAAAATAACAACACTCTCGCTAACAAATTGTGCAAGATATCTAAATTTCAAAATTTGGCTTATATGGGCGGGGCCACGCCCATTGGTCCTATCCCGCCCATTTTTGGACCAATCGCGTAGATCGCCAACGGATATATATGCACAAAATTCCAGCTCTCTCGATAACAAATTGTGCAAGATATCACACTTTTAAAATTTGGCTTATATTGGCGGTGCCACGACCATTGGTCCGATCCGGCCCATTTTTGGACCAATCACGTGGACTGCCACCAGATACATATGTACAACATTACAGCACTCTAGCTAACAAATTGTGCAAGATATATCAATTTCAAAATTTGGCTTATATGGGTGGGGCCATGCCCATTGGTCCGATCCCGCCCATTTTTTTACCATTTACGTAGAATTCCATCAGATACATAGTCGCAACATTGCAGCACTCCCGCTGGCAAATTGTGCAAGATATCAAAATTTGGTCTATGTGGTCGGGGCCACGCCATATACACAAAATTGCAGCACTCTCGCTAACAAATTGTGCAAAATATCTCAATTTCAAAATTTGGCTTATATTGGCGGGGCCACGCCCATTTGTCCGATTCCGCCCATTTTTGGTCCGATTCCCCCCATAATCTGCCACTAAATGCATACACAAAAAATTTCAGCACTCTAGCAAAAAAATTTTCTCAACATCAAAATTGGACCCATATGGGCGGGTCCACGCCCACTTGATATATCGAAAATTCAGTTACCCTATTTTCAGCACCCCCTACACATGTACATTCTGTGAAAATTTCAAGATGATCGGTCTAGCCGTTTAGACGTCTATACGGAACAAACAAACAAACCCACAAACAGACACTCTCTTTTATATAAAACTAGCTGGACCCGGTCCACTTCGTTGCCCCAGACTTCAGATTTCCGATTCCGTAAATTTTTTAACCAATTACGTAGCCTGCCATCAAATACATATTTACAAAATTACAACACTCTCGCTAACAAATTGTTCAAGGTATTTCAATTTCAGAAATTTGCTTATAAGGGTGGGGCCACGCCCATTGTCCGATCCCAACCCTTTTTGACCATTCACGTAGACTATCACCAGATCGATATGCAAAAAATTACAGCACTCTCGATAAAAAATTGTGCAAGATATGATTCTCAATTTCAAAATTTGGCTTATACTCGCATAGGCGGGGCAACGTCCATTGGTCTGACCCCGCCTATTTTTGGTCGAATCACGTAGACTGTCATCAGGTACATATACCCAAAACTGGAGCGCTCACTTAAACAAATTGTGCAAGATATCTCAATTGAAAAATTAGGCTCCTATGGGCGGTGCTTTTTTGTGTAATCACGTAGACTGCGTGAGATCCACAAAATCACAGCACTCTCGCTAACAAATTGTGCATGATATCTCAATTTCAAAATTTGGTTTATATGGGCGGGGCCAGGCCCATTTATCCGATCTCGCCACTTTTTAGAACATTCACGTAGGCTATTATCAGATACATATGCACAAAATTACAGAACTATAGCTAAAAAATTGTGTAAGACAAAAATTTAGTTTATATGGGCAGGGCCACGGCCATTGATCCGATCCCGACCCTTTTTGGACCAATAACGTAGACTACTACCAGACATCACTCTCGCTAAAAATTGTGCAAGATATGTGTCTCAATTTCAAAATTTGGCTTATATAGGCGGGGCCACGTCCATTGGTCTGATCCCGCCAATTTTTGGGCGAATCGCGTAGACTCTCATCAGATACATATCGTCGGTTTAATGCTATTTTGGTCCATACGCCATTTTTGTGTTTTTTGAGTTAGGAGTTGATAATATGGGTTCCAAGCATGCTCTTTCAACATCTGCAATCATTTTTTTCCTATCTCGCCTAGTTTTCGAGATATTGGTAGGGTAAATTTGTTTTACTCTGAATAACGGGAAATAATTTCAATATTTTTGTTCTATGTCTCAATTTTTCTATCGCCCTATATTTTTTACTCAGTATTTTACGTTCTTTCGATCACAATATGTAAATTAGTGTCCTTCCATACCGACCCTTTTTGTGGTCCATGTAATAGAAATACGAAAAAATATTAAAATAAAAGTGGATATGGACCAAAATGCCAAGTACAAAAATTGTTAGAACTTGCTTATTTTTGGATGTAATGGCATAGAAATGCATTAGAATCACACAAACACTGTTGGGAACCCTATGAAATAAAAAGTGTGTAACTCTTCAGTTCCGTTTTTACTCAAACAATAAATTGCGTTTTTCTCCGATCATACAAAATGGCGTATGGAACAAAATAGCAATGAGCCGACGATATGTCCAAAACTGCAGCACTCTCGATAATAAATTGTGCAAGATATTTCAATTTCAAAATTTGGCTTATATGGACGTGGCCACGCCCATTGGTCTGATCCCGCCCATTTTTGGAAAAATCACGTGGACTGCCACCAGATACATATGTACAACATTACAGCACTCTAGCTAAGCGGCATCTATCATTTTTAGACCAATCACGTAGACTACCACCAGATATATATACATGAAATTACAGCACTCTCGGTAAAAAATTGTGCAATATATCTCAATTTCAAAATTTGGCTTATATGAGCGGGGCCACGCCTATTGGTCCGAACCCGCCCATTTTTGGACCAATCATGTAGGTCGCCAACGGATATATATATACAAAATTCCAGGTCTCTCGGTAACAAATTGTGCAAGATATCACATTTTTAAAATTTGGCTTATATGGGCGGTGCCACGCCCATTGGTCCGATCCCGCCCATTTTTTGGAAAAATCACGTGGACTGCCACCAGATACATATGTACAACATTACAGCACTCTAGCTAACAAATTGTGCAAGATATATCAATTTCAAAATTTGGCTTATATGGGCGGGGCCACGCCCATTGGGTCGATCCCGCCCATTTTTGGACCAATCACGTAGACTGCCACCGTTTGCATATACACAAAATTCCAGCACTATCGCTAACAAATTGTGCAAAATATCTCAATTTCAAAATTTGGCTTATATGGGCGGGGCCACGCCCATTAGTCCGATTCCGCCCATTTTTGGAAAATTCACATAATCTGCCACTTAATGCATACATACAAAATTTCAGCACTCTACACTGATAGAAAAAGCTTCGTCATGACGAATATATAAATATTACAAATAATCTTCTAGTTTTAAACAATTTAAAATGGTATGGAAAATAAAATTATTTGACTGCATTGCTAGGTTCAGTTGTGAATATTCGTTTCGAGACGCAGTTCTTATCAGGTAAGGCTGAAATCAAACAAACGAGAAGTATTCATTACTTCTGCTATTTTAAATCAAAAATAATCACATCAAGGAATGTATTTGCCAACAGACCACAAGCACAAATGTTTCACACTTATACAGCTTGTCGAGCTGCATGTACGAGTATGCATGTGTCTGATGTTTTGTTAAACAAACACCAGTTACGCCGTGCCAGTGCGGTTTGTTTGAACCAATCGGTGCTGCGTGGAACACACACGTGGACGAACATAACAACGTCGCATGTCTTACTTTGTTTTGCTGTAGGAGTTGACGTTGCCGTAAAGGGCCAATAAGTCGATCGTTCTCATGATGAATGGATAATCTTATTGACGAACGGTGTTCGTCATTAATTATTAGATTTTTTAAATTGATCTTTTACAACAAATTATTTAACTAAGGTAATTAGAACGCATATAGAACAGTACATTTAAGCAGAAACTATAATTTGATTGCTTCGTTTGATCATATTTTCAGCAAAATGGCCGAATAAATCTTTTCGTCGTGGGAATGAAACCTTATCGTTCTCTCGACGAATTTCGAAATCACCAAAAACATGACATGATGATCGTGTTCGTTCTATTGACGTACAAAAACATCGCACGTACGAAACTTTTCGTCACCAGTACGAAGATATATTGACGAAACTGATTCGTCGTGGTGACGAACGGTTTTTCTATCAGTGTAGCTAAAAAATTTTCTCAATACCTCAATTTGACCCATATGGGCGGGTCCACGCCCACTTGATATATCGAAAATTCAAGTACCCTATTTTCAGCACCCCCTACACATGTACATTCTGTGAAAATTTCAAGATGATCGGTCAAGCCGTTTAGACGTCTATACGGAACAAACACACAAACCCACAAACAGACACTCTCTTTTATATATATAGATTGTGCAAGATATATCAATTTCAAAATTTGGCTTATATGGGCAGGGCCACGCCCACTTGGTACATCGAAAATTCAAGTACCCTATTTTCACCAACATGTACATTCTGTGAAAATTTCAAGAAGAGAGGACGCCTATACGGGTTAAACAAACCAACAAACACGCATTCTTCCTTATATATAGCTGGACCCGGTCCACTTCGTTGCCCCAGAATTAGATATCCGATCCCGTCCACGAATACTGACGCCAAATACATAAAATATCAGCATTCCCCGAAATAATTGTTTAAAATATATCAATTTTAAAACATGGCTCATATGGGCGGAGTCACACCTTTTGGTCCGATCCCGTCCATTTTTGGACCAAAAACCTAGACTGTCACCAGAAACGTTTACGCAAAATTTTAGCACTCTCTTTAAGAAATTGTGTGTGATATCTCAATTTCAAAATTTGGCCAATTTGGACGGGCCACCAGAAACGTATAGGCAAAATTTTAGCACTATCTTTAGCAAATTGTGTAAGATATCTCAATATAAAAATTTGACTTATATGGGCGGGGCCACGCCCATTGGTCCGATCCCACATATTTAAGGACTAATCTCGTAAACTGCCACCAGGTACATTAACACAAAATTACAACACTCTCGCTAACAAATTGTTCTAGATATCTCAATTTCAAAATTTTACCTATATCAATTTCAAAATTTGGCGTATATGGACGGGTCCACGCCCATTGGTTCGATCCCTCCCATTTTGCTACCAATCACGTAGGCTGTCATCAGATACATACATATACGCAAAATGTCAGCACTCTTGCTAACAAATTGTGTAAGATATTTTAATTTCAAAATTTGACCTATAGGGGCGGGGCCATGCCCATTAGTCCGATCCCGCCCTTTTTTGAACAAATCGCGTAGAATGCCACCAGATACTTACACACAAAATTACAGAACTCTCGCTAATAAATTGTGCAAGATATCTCAATTTCAAAATTTGGCCTATATGGGCGGGTCCACGCCCTTTGGTCTGATCCCGCTCATTTTTAGACCAATCACGTAGACTGGCACCAGATACATATGTATAACATTACAACACTCTAGCTAACAAATTGTTCACGATACATCAATTTCAAAATGTTGCTTATATGGGCGTGGACACGCCCTTTGGTCCGATCCCGGCTATTTTTGGAACATTCACGTAGACTACCACCACATACATATGTATGTAAGAAATTACAGCACTCTCGCTAAAAAAAATTCCAAGATATCTTAATTCAAAAATTTAACTTATATGGGCGGTGCCACGCCCATAGGTCCGTTTCCGGCCATTTTTGGACCAATCACCTAGACTACCACCAGATACATATGCACAAAATTACAGCACTCTCGCAAAAAATTTGAGCAAGATATATCAATTTCAAAATTTGGCTTATGTGGCCGGTACCACGCCCATTGGACGGATCCCGACCATTTTTTGACCAATCAAGTAGACTACCTACCACCAGATACGTATGCACAAAATTACAGCATTCTCGCTAACAAAATGTGCAAGATATCTCAATTTCAAAGTTTGGCCTATATGGGCGGGGCCACGCTCACTGGTCCGATTTCTCCCATTTTTGGAAAATTCACATAATCTGCCACTAAATGCATAAACATAAAAATTTCAGCACTCTAGCTAAAAAATTTTCTCAATATCAAAATTGAACCCATATGGGCGGGTCCACGCGCACTTGATATATCGAAAATTCAAGTACCCTATATTCAGCACCCCCTACACATGTACATTCAGTGAAAATTTCAAGATGATCGGTCCAGCCGTTTAGACGTCTATACGGAACAAACAAACAAATCCACAAACAGACACTCACTTTTATATATATAGATAGCTGGACCCGGTCCACTTCGTTGCCCCAGACTTCAGATTTTCGATTCCGTCCATTTTTTAACCAATTACGTAGACTGCCATCAAATGCATATTTACAAAATTACAACACTCTCGCTAACAAATTGTTCAAGGTATTTCAATTTCAGAAATTTGCTTGTAAGGACGCCCATTGGTCCGATCCCAACCTTTTTGGACCATTCACGTAGACTATCACCAGATCCATATGCAAAATATTACAGCACTCTCGCTAAAAAATTGTGCAAGATATGACTCACAATTTCAAAATTTGGCTTATACTCGTATAGGCGGGCAATGTCCATTGGTCTGATCCCGCCTATTTTTGGGCGAATCACGTAGACTGTCATCAGATACATATACCCAAAACTGCAGCGCTCACTTAACAAATTGTGCAAGGTATCTCAATTTCAAAATTAGGCTTCTATGGGCGGTGCTGCCCGTTTTTTTGTAATCACGTAGACAAACTTTTTAGACCATTCACGTAGGCTATTATCAGATACATATGCGCAAAATTACAGAACTCTCGCTAAAAATTGTGTAAGAAATCTCAATTTCAAAATTTAGTTTATATGGGCGGGGCCACGGCCATTGATCCGATCCCGACCCTCTTTGGACCAATAACGTAGACTACCACCAGACATCACTCTCGCTAAAAATTGTGCAAGATATGTGTCTCAATTTCAAAATTTGGCTTATATAGGCGGGGTCACGTCCATTGGTCTGATCCCGCCAATTTTTCGGCGAATCGCGTAGACTGTCATCAGATACATATGTCCAAAACTGCAGCACTCGCGATAATAAATTGTGCAAGATATTTCAATTTCAAAATTTGGCTTATATGGACGTGGCCACGGCCATTGCACAGTGGGCTAAAATGAAAAACAAATGGGCATAATTCTGCCATTTCAAAACCACTTATCGTATGGCGATGAAATTTTAGGTGTGTATACAAGAGGTGTTAGAGAGTTTAAGTTCGGAACCTGGGCCCCCTATCTCATACAGGGGCGGAGCTACAGGGCCCTAAAGTTGACCACCTCGGGTATACAAAATTTTCATCGGCTTCTAACTTTTGAATGGCGTGTCCGGTTTTAGTGGCGTGGACCTGGACCAGACCTACAATAAACATTTTATAGGTTGAAGATATCTTAAATAGTTTCCGAGATATGTGGATTTTAAATTTGAATTTTTCATTTTTGCGCCGACTTTGCCTTGGAGTTTAGCCAATATCTCAGTCAAAAGTTTACCGATTTTGTTCGCGTGTTTTTTTATGGATTGCCAATAAAATTTACAATATCATGAAAATTTGGGTTATATGGGCGGAATCGATAAGATATATGAAGAATTAAGAAAGTTATGGCCCTATAAAATCAATTTTTTGAAAAAATTTCATTGTTGGAGATTTTTTGGCGAAAAAAGTCCAATTCGTATTTAGGTCTTGTAGAAAAAGTTTGTTACAGAAAGTATATCAAATTTATACTAATTTTAAGGGAGACGTTTCACAGAATATGTTAGAGAAAATCCGAAGCCAAAATTTTAATTGGTGTGGATGCCACCCTTCTCCGATTTGGACCTTTTTTTACATAAATTTTAAAAGTTTGATCGATTTTCTCCAATCGCAAAGCTAAATTGTAAAATTTTTCTTTTTAATTATTTCTATTAGGGTGTAACAAAATCGACTGCAAAGGGAATCCCGAGCGCGGCTTTTCATATCGAAGATATAGGACTAAAAGTAAAAATCCCATTTTTGGGGATTTTTGATGTATTTTTTGGGAATTGAGGGATTTTTCATTAGAATTTTCCACATGTTGCATTTGATTATTATTTCATATATCAAAATAAAGAAGTTTAAAAAAAATTCATCGAAATATATAAGTTTTTTAAGAATTTTATGCCGTAATTACGTTTCTGTCTATAAGCAAATCGTGGGGGCTATATCTAAATCTGAACCGATTTTCTCCGAATTTGGCAGTATTCCTTTGAGTAATAATAATTTCTGCCGAATTTCGCACTGATCGGATATAAAATAACATTTTTACAGCGCTTACATGTCAAATCGGGGGTAACTTATATATGGGGGATATATCTAAATCTGAATCGATTTCTTCCAAACAAACAAAGTGTTCATTAGTATAAAAGGAAACCTCTTTCTGCCGAATTCCATACTGATCGGATATAAAATACAGTTTTTACAGCGCTTATATATCGGGGGTAACATATACGAGGGTATATGGGGACTATATCTAAATCAGAACCGATTTTCTCCGATTTTAACAGTGTCCATTCATATAATAAGAAACCTCTTTCTGCCGAATTTCATACTGATCGGATATAAAATAAAGTTTTTTCAGCGCTTACATGTCAAATCGGGGCTAACATATATATGGGGGCTATATCTAAATCTGAACCGATTTTAGCCAAATTCAATAGCGATTGTCCTTGGGCCAAAAAAAGATATGTGTAAAGTTTCGTCGAAATTGGACCATAATTGCGACCTGTACTTTGATTACAAGAATACATGTACAGACAGACAGACGGACAGAAACGTAATTACGGCATAAAATTCTTAAAAATGTATATATTTCGATGAATTTTTTTTAAAGTTCTTTATTTTGATATTAGAAATAATAATCAAATGCAACATGTGGAAATTTCTAATGAAAAACCCCTCAATTCCCAAAAAATACATCAAAAATCCCCAAAAATTGGATTTTTTACTTTTAGTCCTATATCGTCGATATGAAAAGCCGCGCTCGGGATTCCCTTTGCAGTAGATTTTAATACACCCTAATTCAAATAAATCAAAAGAAAAATTTAACAATTTAGATTTGCGATTGGAGAAAATCGATCAAGCTTTTAAAATTTATGTAAAAAAAAGGTCCAAATCGGAGAAGGGTGGCAACCACACCAATTAAAATTTTGGCTTCGAATTTTCTCTAACATATTCTGTGAAACGTCTCCTTTAAAATGAGTATAAACTTGATATACTTTGTGTAACAAACTTTTTCTACAAGACCTAAATACGAATTGGACTTTTTTCGCCAAAAAATCTCCAAAAACGAAATTTTTCAAAAATTTGATTTTATATGGCCATAACTTTCTTATTTCTTCACATATCTTATCGATTCTTTTCATGATATTGTAAATTTTATTAGCAATCCACAGAAAGACACGCGAACAAAATCGGTAAACTTTTGACTGAGATATTTGCTAAACTCCAAGGCAAAGTCGACGAAAAAATGAAAAATTCAAATTTAAAATCCACATATTTCGGAAACCATTCAGGATATCTTCAACCTATAAAATGTTTATTGTAGGTCTGGTCCAGGAGTATCACCAGGAGAAAAAAACGCCACTAAAACGGGACACGTCATTCAAAAGTTAGAAGCCGATGAAAATTTTGTATACCCGAGGTGGATTCTTCTTCTTCTGCCGTGTTAGCAAAGAAGTGTTTTTGCCTTAGCTCCGCATTCTCGCGAAAAAACAATTTGTTTACGAAACCTTTAAGGTAAAAAACCGGTTAAAAGTGTAAACTAAAGTCAGCTTTTCCCAGGTAAGTTGGAGTATTTCGATTCTGCTGGCACTTTCTGCAGGAAAATTTTATTAAAATTTTTCTAAATCTTGTGCCGGTAGACATTTTTGTCTGGAAATTGTAATTTCCATAGTTTTCTGTATTGTTGTTTCGCATTAGTGTGAAAGAAATAGAACTGAGTAAAGTGTTTTGTTTGTTGTAGTACCAGTGTCTGATAGTAGGTACGAGACGGAATGGAACACCAGGCACTCGTTCAGTGGTGGTGGGTAACCTACTTTTACCGAGTAACAGTTGGTTACTTTATGTTAGGTGTAATTAGTACACGTCTCTAGTTAGTCGTAACGCAGGGTGACGCAACGTTATAGTACGTAACGGAACGTAACTCCGCGTTACGCGTATCGTAATTTATTGTAAAACTGTGAAATTAAAAAAAAATATTAAACAGAAATTATAAACGCTAATTAAATAGAAAATGAGTGATAACTGCAGCTTAAGGTTGGCCGATGCCATTATGGCAGATGATTCGGCATCCAATGCCTCCTCAACCGCCTCGAAGAACTCCGTGAAGAACGCACGTCTCAGCATAAGGAGACTTAGCAAGAAAGAAAGCCTTAACGAGAGCGAAAGAAATAGATTGGCCTCTGCAAAGAAGGTCGTAGAGGAACATGAAAGGGCGAAAGGCAGTGACAATGGATCTCTGATTGACGCCATGAGGGTTGTTGGCGTGTCAGGAGATACCCGCTCGGAATGTCTGTCTTCAACAGATAGTGTCTTCTTCTTGAAGGTGAAAGAAGCCTTTAAATTGAAGCAGAAGCTGTCTGCTAAAGACGATGATAAGCTCACTACAGACGAAAGGCGACGACTCTTAAAGGCCAAAGAGACGATGGAGAAATGGCAACGTACCAACAAAGAAATATTGGAAGGTAATGAAACAGGTAACAAAACTGCATACAATAAAAAGAACTTTCACCCTACCAACTGCGATTCCTTAGCCACAGCTAGGGAAACACAGTTCCCAGAGGATGGAACAGATGAGCCATGCTCGTCAAACCATCTCAAGGTCAGGGGAAAGATAAACTTCACGAGGACCTTGTGTGCTTCCAGCCCATCGGCAGCCTCGAAAGGAAGACCGAGCGCTTCAGCTCAAACCCCTGCCGAGAAAACCGATGGGTTTAAGATTCCAGTAGACAATGTGTCATTTAACCCTGAGTCCGAGGAACTTGGAGGCCACAAGAGAAATAGGTCGAAAGATACAGGCTCAGCAAACATCACGGTGATAAAAAAACCAAAAAAAGATCACGGAACAAATATCTACAATGAGGGATGCATCAGCGTAGCCATTGTAGATGACGGAAACGAAGACCGTAGAATAAAAGAGTCCAACTGGAAAAGACTAGAGAGTAAGTTGCTTTTCGAGGTATCAGAAAAGATACGAGAAGGTACCGGGGAGACCCCCTACTTTGGCAACATTATTACAAAACAGGGATATAAAATCCTCCATTGTAAAACTAAAGGTACACTGGATTGGCTGGATAATTGTATTAAGGGCCTAACGCTGTGGGATGGCGCCAAGTTAAAGCTCATTCCAGAAAATGAACTCAAAAAGCAACCGAGGGTCAGGCTATTTATATCTGGCCCCATAATGCCTAAAGATCGTCTGCTCGAGATGTTAGTGGCGCAAAATATTAGCAATTTCCCGACGAATGACTGGCAAATTTTAAAAATGGACCCACCAAATGAAGCCGGAAGGAGTATAATTTTGGCAGTAAACCAAGAAACTGTAGAAAAGCTGGAAAAAAATGGATTTAGAGTAAGCGTAGGTTTAACCAGTGTCTACGCCAGACCCATAATCGAGGTGGAGGAAAGATTGAAAGCCATTTCAGTGAGTAATCAATGATGAAATTCATCCAAATAAATCTCCATCATTGTGAACTGGCTTCTACTAATCTTATCCTCCATTTACATAGGAACAACATAGACGTCGCCCTAATCCAGGAACCTTGGATAAGAGGGAACCAAATTAATGGCCTGACAGATCCGGACTACAGATTATGTTTTGGAAATTATAATAAAAAGAGAACTTGCATCTTGCTTAAAAAGAATATAAAGTGTTTTATTTTAAATCAGTTTTCTAATACTGACCTAACGGCCATGATTATAAATATAGATGCGAGACAGTATATAATCGCATCGGCCTACTTTCCGCACAATGATATGGTAGAACCACCTCCACTGTTGGTTAGAGACCTGATAAGCTACTGTCAGGATAAAAAAAGGAATTTTCTAGTAGGATGTGATGCAAATGCTCATAACACTCTTTGGGGCAGCACGGATACCAATCCCAGGGGAGACTCTCTAATGGAGTTCCTCCTAGAAAAACAGTTGATAATCCACAACAGAGGTACGGACGCCACTTTTCAAACCAGAAGCAGAAAAGAGGTACTCGACCTTACGTTCGGTAACCGATCCATGAAATTTTCTATCAGTGACTGGAAGGTGTCCAAAGAAATCAGTTTTTCCGACCACAAGTATATTGAATTCAGCTTAGCGCAAAAAGATGTTGAAGCAGAAATTTTTAGGAATCCAAGAAGAACAAACTGGGACAAGTTCGGAAGAAGCCTAAAAAAAAACATGTCAACCAATTGTAATTTTTACCAAAATACACAGGAGATTGACAAAGCTGTTCAAAGCATAGAAAGGAGTCTACTAATCTCTTATCAGAAATCATGTCCAATAAGCAAACCAAGAAACAAGAAACACAAATCCTGGTGGAGTATGGAACTAAAGGAGCTGAGGAAAAAGACGAGGACTTTATACAACTTAGCCAAAAACTCTGGCACAGACGAATCTTGGGATGAGTACAAAACTAGTTTAAAGGAATATAAAAGAGAAACAAGGAAAGCTAAACGGATAGACTTTGTCAGATTAATAGAGGAACTATCAAATGTAAAAGACACTGCCAGGTTGCGGAAGATGCTATCAAAGCAACATCACTTTGATGGAAATCTACAGAAAGAAAATGGTGATTGGACTAGATCACCAGAAGAAACTATCGACCTCCTACTACGCAAACACTTTCCAGGCTGTGAATTAGGGAAAACTCTAGACAAAGGGACCTCCAAGGATAACTCGCATGAAAATCTCGAAATATACAAAGTCGTCACACCAGCCAGGGTAAAGTGGGCTATCGACAGTTTTGGCCCATATAAGTCGCCAGGGGCGGATGGTATATACCCATGTCTGTTGCAAAAATCATGGGATATCTTAGGAAACACCCTTACATCAATTTTCAGAGCCTGCCTTGAAAAGGCGTATGTTCCAGCATCTTGGCAAAAGGTAAAAGTGGTGTTCATCCCGAAAGCCGGAAAAATTCAACATAGTAAGGCGAATGACTTCCGGCCGATCAGCTTATCATCATTCTTAATGAAAACTCTAGAAAGAATTATAGACGAGAATATCAGAAGTAATCTTAATCTGGATGACATATCAAAGTGCCAACACGCATATATGAAAGGAAAATCTGTAGATTCAGCACTCCATTCTGTTGTGTACTATTTAGAAAGAGCCTTGTCTTTTGACGAGTATACGCTGGCTACCTTCCTTGATATTGAAGGAGCTTTTAATAACACAAAAATTGAAGCGGTAACAGCAGCACTAAACCGTGCGAGAGTAAAATCATACTTAACCGACTGGCTTTCTGCCATGCTGACTCATAGGAACATATCGTCTGAAATGAGTGGTCGCACAAGAGTAGCGTTAGCAAAAAGGGGCTTACCACAAGGTGGAGTGATATCTCCTTTATTATGGCTATTAGTAGTAGACGAAATTCTACGGGCTCTAACGAACTTTGGAGTGAAAGTAGTAGCGTACGCTGATGACATAGTTATCTTGACCTCAGGAAAATTCCTGCAGACAATATCGGATATCATGGATAGATCTATTAATATTCTAGCGACATGGTCACCCAAGTGTGGCCTTGGAGTAAACCCAACGAAAACAGAGATTGTACTTTTTACTAGGGCAAGGAAAATACCGACTTTTACCTTGCCATCCATAGAAGGATGTAGACTTCAACTATCCAAATCCGCCAAGTTTCTTGGAGTAATACTCGACTCTAAGCTTAACTGGATAGAAAATACGAATGAAAGAGTAAAGAAATCCTTCGCGGCATTATATGCGTGCCAGAAACTAGTAGGTAACAAATGGGGCATGAAACCTAAGCTTATTCACTGGTTATACACCGCGATCGTTCGACCAATTGCCAGCTATGGATGTCATGTCTGGTGGCCGATAACAAAGTATCAATCTCACACAATGAAATTAAGTAAGATAAATAGAGTGTCACTGCTTCATCTCACGGGAGCTATGAGAACGACTGCAACAACAGCTCTGGAAATTATCATGAACATTCTCCCCCTGGATATTTTTATACAAGAAACAGCAGAAATGATTTTAGTAAGACTAAATGAACTAAACCAGATCGGCAGGGCACCTGTCCGACACACAAAGATACTTGAAGATGGAGTTGACCTTCCACACACGGATTATTCACTGTGTGAGACCTTTATAGAAGAGGATTTTATTACGATTATTCCCTCCATTGAAGACTGGAAAGAGCAAAACATAATTTATGGGAAATTAAACTTCTATACCGACGGATCAAAAATGATTGACGGCACAGGCAGTGGCATTTTCTGCAAGGAGCTAAACATTCGAGAATCCTACAAACTAATGTATATTTCAAGCGGAAATATATGCAATCTTAAAAGCTGCGGAAGCTATATCAATGAGACCGATATTCAAGAGCGATATCAGTTTTTTCATTGATAGCCAAGCAGCAATAAAGGCGTTAAGGGGACCGGATATAAGGTCAAAGGTAGTCAGCCGCTGTCGTAGAGAATTGATGATTCTCACAGAACAGCATAAAATTACTCTGTGCTGGGTGCCAGGCCACAAAGATATCCCGGGTAACGAAGAAGCAGATGTTTTAGCTAAGAATGGAGCACGCCGTACAGGGGGCGATGATCCACTTGTTCTACCACCTTTGTCTCACTGTTTTTCCAGGATCAAAGAAAAGAGCGGGGAGAAATGGCACAGACGGTGGAACACCTCTGCATCTTGTGAACAGACGAAACTACTTTGGGACGAAAAGGAATCGCGAAATTCTGAACGCCTACTAAGAATGAAGAGAGATGAACTAAGGGCCGTAATTGGTGTAGTAACGGGGCATAACTCCTTAGGAAAACATATGGTAAGAATCGGCAATAGAAATGATGACTTATGTAGATGGTGTGGGGATGTTGACTATTCGGAAGATAGTTATCACTTCCTTTGTCAGTGCCCTGCCCTATGCCAGGTTAGCTAAACTAACGAAATTAACCAAATCAACGCCCAAAAAAATGAGTAGAAACAAAGATATAACTGTACATTTTATGCCATGTGGAAAAACAGCTGACTTCTTCTTTGTTTTTTGTATTAGCTGCAATTGGTCTCACGTATTAGGGTCCAAATGTAGTCACCCATCATAGCCGTGTCATAGATGCCCTGATAGCGTCGTTCCATAGCCTTCAATTCCTGATGAAAGCGCTCGCCGTGTTCGTCGCTCACGTCTCCTAAATTCTCAGGGAAAAAATCCAAATGAGAATGCAGAAAGTGTATTTTAAGTGACATGTGCACTCCTACCCAAAAATGAAAAAAAACGAGAATTAAAACGCTATTTAAATTAACATTTGTTTCAAAAAAAAACTACCCATTGCTTCATAGTTCTTTACCAGATCCTCAACTATGTCCTTATAATTATCGCTTTTGTTGTTTCCTAAAAAGTTTTCCACAACAAGCCTGAAGGAATTCCATGCTGCGGCTTCGATGGGTGATAACAGCTTCGGGAATGTTTCATCTTTCAACATTTTTTTTTATCTCGGGTCCTGCGAAGACTCCTTCTTTAATTTTTGCCAGCGAAAGGTAAGGGAAAATTGACCGTAAATAGGCAAAAGCTTCACCTTCTTTGTCCAATTTTTTGGCAAAATTTTTTATCAAACCCAATTTTATGTGCAGCGGCGGAAGTATTATATTTTCACGGTTCTCTATTAGTGGTTTGCGCTGAACATTCGCTTCTCCAACTACAGGTTTCGTTCGTTCCGGCCATTTTTTTTTGAATATAATGCTGATCATCAGCGCGGCTATTCCAAAGGCACAGAAAACAGCAATGTCGCGTATAGCCTCACTTCTTACTCGTACTACTCGCGTTCGTAGACACTTGTTGAATGACAAAAAACTATAAATACTAAGTATGTTACAATATTTTACTGACAGGTACTTATGAATGGGCGCATCTTTTAAGGGTGGCTATATACCTGATTCAGCAAGTGTGCGTTTCAAATTGTGGAAAAGTTTCCAAATAATGACCACTCACAAATGTGGGGGGAATTTCTGTAATCCGATACAGGTAGCCATCGGGAAAACACTTTTTCCCTTTAATTGACTGTGAACGGAGTAGCAGTCATAAAGGAACACGAAGAGCGTCCACGCACATTCAGAAGCGTATATTACTCTGCAACCACAATCATAAAAATTAAATAACTATTTGTGTATTACTTATTTTTTTAATTCTGAGAATCATAAAAATTACGTAAACGTTTTTTCCAAACAATTTTGTACATGTAAAGTGGGTTTGCCAAAATTCGTATCGTAAAATGCACCTGTGTTTCTATGTTCTGCATTTTCATTATACCATTTTCGACGAAACGTCCCTACGGCATTGTAAATAGGTTTTTTACAATTATGAAATATTTGTGTTATTAATATTAATTTAAAAATTTTATCAAAACTGCAAAGTGCTGTGACATTTGAAAAAAATTTCAAAAAAAAATTGCTGATTTCACTAAATTTTTGAAATTTCACGTCCCTTGCCAGAACAGAAGACATTAACCCAGGGTGGTGAAATTTTGAACAGAAGTAACTTATGTATAGGAGCAACTGTTCCGTTCTATTCCAAAAGGATTATAAAAAACTTGCTTTTTCGATCCCTCCTAGTAGGTTAGCTGTGCAAATAATGAAAATCAAAATATCGTGAAATAGCGGAATTTCGGTCTTATACCAAAAAAATTATAAGTCCGCCATTTGTTGTCAGATTTGTTAAGTAAGTGCTTATTTTCTTTGGAAAAATGCCAGCTATACGTAAAAAAACCAAAATCGCTGTTAGCATCGCGTTTTATATTTTATATGAATTTTTATATGAATTTTTCTGCCACATTTTTACTAAAAAAACGCAGTTTTTTAACCTTTTTAAGCCGCCAACATCAAAACTACTCACCCGATTTGAAATTTCTGAGAATGAGTTGTAGACGGCTCAATTTGCTTTAATTTGAGTAGTAGTAGGATCAAATACGTCAAAGAAGACGAAAGATATGCTCAAAATTGAAAGTGTACCTCCAAAAATTTAAAAAAAAAAGTTCAAAAATGTGTATCTCGAAAACCAAACGACAGAAAAATTTTTAAAACTCATTTTCGTGTTCAGTAGGTCAAAATCAATGAGAAAAACTATGCTAGAACCAAATAACAAAACGACTGTTGGCTAGTGTAAATTGTGGAAAATATTTCAATTTCAAAATTTGGCTTATATGGGCGGGGCCACGCCAATTTTTTGAAAATGCACATAATCTGCCACTAAATGCATACACAAAAAATTTCAGCACTCTAGCTAAAAATTTTTCTCAATACCAAAATTTGACCCATATGGGCGGGTCCACCCCCACTTGATATATCGAAAATTCAAGTACCCTATTTTCAGCACCCCCTACACATGTACATTCTGTGAAAATTTCAAGATGATCGGTCAAGCCGTTTAGACGTCTATACGGAACAAACAAACAAACAAACAGACACTCTCTTTTATATACATATATAGATAGAAGATAGATAGACTAGCATTTTAATATCCGGCGTTGCCCGGGCTTTCTTTTAACACCAGCAGTTATCGGTTTTTAGCTCTTTAAATATCTAAAATAATTATATTTTTTGGTCCCAACTGTTCAAATCCCGCCACGCTCTTATCTATATGTTGTAATGTACAGGACGAAAAACCTAAAGGGCTTTTCAGATGCAGTTTCTATAAATTCCTATAAAGCATCGCGGAATGAAATTAGAGTTAGGACTGCGGGAGCCTTTCTTTCTGCCAGCTACAGTCGGGGGGGGGGGGGGGGGGGGGGTTCGTGTCCTGCTCCAAAACTTCACCATGTTCCCATTACTTAAATTATTTTCAGACTCCCTTTTTATTTATGGATCAGAAACTAAATTTAAGGACCAGAAGACTAGCAACACAAATAAAATACCCTACACTAGTCTAATGTTTAATGTTGAACTTTACCTTGGTATCCTTCGCATTCTACATGATGTCTCTCTCTAGTGGTTTCGCGAGAGAGATCGCCTCTATACCCTCACCTACCGAATGTCCTTTTGGCGAATGAAACATTATTTAAGGACCCCTAAGTTTATTACTTTACTTCCTTAGCTTCAAGTAAGAATACACTTAAAATTTGCCTTTACCAATTCATTATTATAAAATATGTTTATTCAATGCATATTCTGATGGTTTCCTATTTAATTAGTTAATTATAAAATATTCTACAATACACTATCGATATAATATATCCATAATTTTTATAGAAAGCAAAAACAGATATAGTTCCACCCTAATATATAGTGGTTTCAATTACAAAAAATTTTGTTTAAATCTCAAAATGAGATACTATTCAGATATACTGAGTAATCAGATACAGATACTGTACACATAGAGAATAGTGATTCAAATTCATTCATACTATTCATGGAAAGTGTATATATATGTATATATGATCACCGACCGATAAGAGATTTTTTTTTGGGTACGAGAAAATTAAGAGAAATAACAGATTGAAATTCGAAATCATTAAGTGAGAAGAAGAACAAGCATCTCCGTAGAGGTTATTACTGAGAGTGATATGGAATTCGAAACTGGATCTCTTATCAGTGGTGAACTCTTAGAATCGGTGCAAGGGGACGGATTTCAGTGATTAATACAGTATACCAGTTTTACTTACAGTATTACCGCAGTATAGTCGCCATGTAGAAGATCTTCGACACAGGTGCTGCTTACTGGAATCTGTGAATGATGGTTAATGAAATTTTGGGAATTCTTCCTCTTGCACTGACGGTATAATTTAGGCTATATGAAAATTTAAAAAATAAAATCGTATACTATTGTTTATGTAAAAAGAAGAGGAAATTCATGAAAGGTAATTATGAATACTTAGATTAATTTCTTGTTAATTTGCTGGTATGATGTCATCTAATTATGGTATTGAAAACTGTATTGACTTGGTTTTCATCTGCCAGATGGCCTTTGATTTGCTGGGTTAGGTGCAATCAGTCATGTCAACTCTTAATCAAAACTGCATAAGGTTGATTGTATGAAACAGCTCGTGGTCCAACTAATTCCTTTGGACGTGACAAGGACAGCCTGTTGGAGTTTCTGGCCAAGTTGAATAGTCACCATTGGAATATCACTTGGAGGCTGATTTGTTAGCTTATTCGTGCTTCAGAAATAATATAAAATCATATGGTCCGCTAGGAAACATGAATTCGATGTCACCAAGATTGTTGCGCAATAGGTAGTGTTGCATAACTTCCTCTTATACAAATTTTCAAACAGATGATTCGGGCTTGAGTCATGCATTCGACGGTAACGAATTGGTTGTGTAATAGCTAGATTTACACAAAACCACTCTTATTTAAGGTTTGGAATCAGATGGTCCAGGTCGGAATCATGCATTCGACAGCATCCAGTTGTTACTAATAGCTATGTTCACGTAATACCTGGTCACAAATTTTGTCACTTGGGGTTATGAGTTATAAAATTTTGGCTGTTCTGCTCTTCTTGTAAAAGATTTCATAATCTCTGGAAAAATGGAATCAGGATTCTAGGACGCCCTGTGGGTGGCTAGATCCCGACAAAGTAATATTTTAATTGGATTTTCCCCAATCTCTTTGGATTTTCGAAGCTGATATTCAATTTGCGAACACAAGACCTAATAATAAAAACCTTTATAATATAATCACTGCACATAAATAATTGCAACTATACCTCAGATTACTTGTATCAACAGCCAAAAAATTAAAGTGTATGATATTGCACAAATTTTATTGGTTTTTACCGATTTATTTGGGGAAGATTTACGTCTTTACTTTTCAAAAGTATCCAGAGAAAGGAAGTTAAAGACATTTTTAATATTCACGTTGACTCGGTTCTTATGATATAAGAATAAAGTAAAAGAAAATATCAAATTCATACAGAACGATATCATCGATAACTTCATTGGCAATAAACCGAAATCTCATTGCAATTAACCGGAATTTCATTGTCCCCTCCATTCTTCAATCGTGAAGCAACCGCTGTAACTTGACAAGTACCCCTGTAACATAAGGTACTCGATAGTCACCACTACGAAGAGTACACAACGAATAAAAAAAAACAAATAATCATATGGATCTCTTCGCAGATGATATGCAAGAGTTTTTGCTTTTACAAGAGTTACAAAAAAAATAATTATAAACACTCACATTGGAGTACATTTTTGTAAACAAAAATTAACACTACTTCAAATAATGAGTTATTATGATATTCTTGCGGAGATATCAGTTGTGTTGGATACAGAGAATGATGGGGAGCTGATTGTAATCTTATGCGGTCAGACAAGCACGGGATGCGGTCGCGAGATGCGGGGAATTTGTATCCAGTACATGTTCTAATGTACAGGCAGTCATACGGAAGGCGAGAATTTGAAGTGAGTTGGGGAAGGAACCCCTTGACTATCTTGTATGATCGCATTCATAATGGCCAATATTTTCCGACTTTTTAAATAAAACTAAATCACAGCCGATAGTAATGATTACTAGAAAATTCATCGAACAAATTCCGTAAGTGAATTCTACATCTATCTCTTACATATAAATCGTCTGTATTGTTTCAGATGTTCCTGGTTTAAAGAATATATGTAAATGGAATAATAAACAAAATGTTTACATTGATGCGGTGTTTATGGTTTAGATGGACATCAGATGAATGGACAAGAAGATTATTGATTGGACGGACATACGAATGGACGGAGGGTGCACATTCATATGCGAGAACGGACGGATATTATAAATTCGAAATAGATGGAAATATGTAATAAGATCTGACTACATGTAAATAGTTGAATGTTAGAAAATAAACGCCAAAACAAAAGCAGTAAGAAGAGCACAAAGTCTGGCGAAGCATTGACTGTAAACTACAGCCTTTATAGCTCTTATATATCTAAACCGATTTATTCTGATAGTTAATACGTTTTTTCCTCTTCCTTTTTTAATTATAAGAATACAAACGGACGGTAGGACGAAAAGGAAAGTCAACTCAGAAAGCTTTTCAATAGGGTCATAGGTTTCCTAGATCCATAAATGGCCATTACAAAATCGCATAATTTACTCGCTTTGCGAAAGTAAATTAGTCGAAAGAAGGACATTTATAGACGAATATCCTTTCCGTGGAAGGTTCCAACAAGCTTTCCCTGCATGTCTTCCAAAACGTAGTAATGATTACCGACCTTTTCTCTAATTTTAGATTTTATAAACAGCGGGGAAAGTTTCGCGTTGAAACCTTTCTCAAAATTACTTTGAGAAAAGTTTCTACGAAAAACTTCTTGCCCAACATGGAATGTGTGGGGTCTTGTACGGAGGTTATAGTGGACCTGGTTTTTCTCGTACGCTTCTTTTATACCTTTTTTAAGATCCTGCCTTAGTAGTTGGAGTTGATCATCTCGAGAAAGTTGGACTGTTGGTTCATTAAGAAACTGTACTTTCCTCATCATCTCGTAAGCTGATGCGTGCGTAACCATGTCAAATCCGAATACTCCATGATATGGGGAGCAATTTATAGCCTGATGACATGAGTTACGTAGAGCACAGCTAATATAACTTAGCTTTTGGTCCCATTCACGGTGATCGTGCCTCAGGTATGCCCTAATAGCGGCAATTAAAGATCTGTTCACTCTCTCCGAAGCATTAGACTGGGGAGAATAGTAAGCGGTATAAATATGATTTATGCCATATTGAGTGAAAAATGCATTTAAATCATTTGCCCTAAACTGACTGCCATTATCGCTAATGATTGTTTCGGGAACGCCGTATACATGAAAGATATCTTTCTGGAGGTAGTTTTGGATCAAGGAAGAAGTGAACTTCTTAAGTGGACAAAGCCAATGGAATTTTGTTAGGTGATCTAACACAATCAGGAGACCTATGTGGCCATTTTTGCTTCTAGGGTATGGCCCTAGAAGATCGATGTATAACCGTTGAAACGGCCGATCAGATATGGCTGGTACACCCATAGGAGGTTTTAGCACGACATTTGGTGCTTTTGTGCTTTTACATGTCTCACATTCCCTAACATAATCACGAACATCTTTTACCATGCCGGGCCAGAAAAAGTTCCTTCTGAGCAACTCCAAAGTTTTAAACATACCACCATGGGCAGTTATGGGAGAATCATGGGCTTTGTATATAGTCTCTTTGTGAAGTCGTTGTGGTATCCACAATTTCCACGCCTCCTGCTCCTGAGTTTCATTTCCAGAATAATGACAAACACGATAGTAGACAAAGTTGTCTACTACCTTAATGTCAGGAAACATTGAGGGCTTGTCTTTGACTTTAGATTTTAGATCTTCATAATCTTTGTCATTGAAATGGGGAGAATCAAATTGACTGCTGGTTCGCAAATTTCCAAGTCCATTACTTCGCTGATCGGTATACGAGAAAGTGCGTCTGGGACTATATGGTCCTTGCCTTTTCGGTGGCTTATAGAAAATTTGTAGGCCTGCAACTTAAGTACCCATCTGGCTAATCGCCCGCTTAAGTCCGGTTGTTTCATGAGCCAAAGGAGACTTGAGTGATCGGTGATCACTTCAAATTCCTGAAGCTCAAGATAACAACGAAATTTATTAATAGCTTCCACTGCAGCCAAGCATTCTCGCTCCGTAACGCTATAGTTACGTTGCGCAGAATTGAGCTTTTTGCTCATGAAAGCTATTGGCCTCTCGTTGCCCTCATCGTCGAGTTGTACAAGGACAGCGCCTATACCGAAATCGCTCGCGTCGCATTGTAAAAAGAATTTCTTCGAAAAATTTGGGTTAGCTAATACAGGTGCAGAAGTTAATAATTGTTTTATCTTTTCGAAAGCTCTCTGAGCTTCATTTGACCAGTTAAATTTATTTTTAGTAGACAAAACATCCGTAATTGGTGAAACTTCGCCGGAGAAGTTATGGATGAATCGCCTGTACCAACTGGCCAAGCCGAGGAAACCTCTGACTTGCTTTAAATTTTTTGGAATTGGCCAGTTAGTAATTGCAGTGATTTTCCCAGAATCTGTGGTTATGCCTCCATGACCGATGACATAACCAAGATAATTTACTTCGGTCACACAAAATTTACTTTTGGAGACGTTCAAAGTTAAGTTTGCCTTTCGGAACTGGGTTGAAATTCTAACTAAGATCTCAAGATGTGTCGGAAAATCTTCTGAGACGATAACGAGATCGTCCAGGTACCCGAACACACAATGGCGGAGTTCAGGAGGGATGATCTCATCCATGAGACGACACATGGTCTGCGGGGCATTACAAAGCCCGAAAGGCATTACGGCAAATTGGTAGAGAGGTCGTCCAGGAACCGTAAAGGCGGTATACTCCTTGGACTTCTCGTCTAAACCAATTTGCCAAAATGCATCTTTCAAATCAAGCTTTGAAATTATATTTGCCTTGGGTAGACGAGCAAAGATACCATCAATATTTGGCAACGGGTAGGCATCTTTTTTGGTTACCGAGTTGACCTTTCTTGCATCGAGGCATAAGCGAACCTTATTAGGTTTCAACACCAGTCGCATGGGCGAACTCCAGGCTGATTTTGAGGGTTCTATAACCCCAAGCTGTAACATTCTGTCAATCTCTTTAAACATGACTTTTTCCACTGCGGGTGAGACAGGGTAAAATCGCTGTTTAATAGGGACAGCGTCACCTACATCAATACAATGCTTGATAAAGTTTGTTCTGCCTAAGCCCTGTTTTTCAAAATTAGGAAAAAGGTCTATTATGGTCTGTAGTTGCCTCTGTTCCCTTTCTGATAAAGGATATCGGTAATTTCCTGAATCACGATTTTGGATGTTCTCATGTTTTGACGTACTTATAGCTAGAGGTACGTTATTGTTATCGACAATATCTACCGCTCCGATGAGATGAGGCATCAGTTCAAAAGTCTTCCAGAAATCGATTCCTAGAATCAACCTCTGGGAGATAGACGGAATAATGAAAAGTTTTATACGCTTCGTTTGGTCTTTAAATGTAATTGCTACATCCAACCAACCAATAACGTTTTGGGTATTTCCATCCGCGGTTCTGACATGCGATTTACATTTGGTGAAATTGGAAAATTTTGAGAAATCGACTAATGCGAGCTCACCACCAACGCAACTAATGTTTGCGCCTGTGTCTAACAAGCCGTATTCGTCAAACCTTAGAAAGGACACTTTAGCGTAATAACGCATATCATTTGGGTTTGAAATAATCGTGGATATCAATAGTTGACGACAAAATTTACGTCTTTCGTAATACTGTCTTAAACGTATGGTTGATCTTTTAGGCATTCTTTTATGGAAAAGTTCTGATATGTTGAAAATAGCATTTCGCTTTTCCACATAGTTTTCCCACCGTTTGTGGTATGGAAGTTTGGGGTATATCAACCTGGATAGGTTGCAATCTGGCTGTGGTTTTACTCTTTGAAGTATGGTTACAGTTTTTTTTGGAATATCTTCGTTACAATTAACCTGCGTTTCCGCCTTATCTAAGGTATTTTGGTTTGGAGCATTCGAGTTCGATATATTTTGGGTATGGGTTAAGCTTGGTCCTTTTGAGGACCCAAGACTCTTAAGTTTTTTGGAGAATTCTGCTTTTTAGTGACACATTTTGTACAATTGGGCTTGTATACATTTTTTGTGCCACAACCGTAGCAAAATATTGTCCTTTCCTCCAGACAATCTTGCCAGTAATGTCCACTTTGGGTACAATTCCAGCAAATTGTGTTTTCACTTTTGTGGAATGCCTCAACAAAGTGTTCGGAAGCCTCTCCGCTTTCAATGGAGTTTCCTGCAGGATAGTCTAGCTCGTTGACATAACGACGTGGTGCAGCATTGGTACTCAGATTTCGTATAGGTAGACTCTTACGGACATGCTCATCTGCTAGGAAGTTTTCACGCATTTGAACTAGCTTTCGTAAGTGTGGTATCGAGTGTATAGGAACATACAATAAATCTTGCCGGATTTCCGGACGTAGATTCCTAGCCAGTATTTCAATGAGTTCAGCCTCAGACATTTGATTTGGTAATTTGTCCATTATTATGGTAATTGCATCGAAAAATGCATCGAAGGTCTCATTTGGTTTTTGTTTCCTATTTCTGATCTCTTCTCTAATCTCGAAAGAGGACTTAAAGTCGCGATACTGGTATCGAAGAGCATCACAAAAGTCAGTCCAAACGACAGCTGGTACTTGCTTGTGATAGCGCCAGAACCAGTCTCTGGCCTTACCTGTCAGAAGGATATGCAAGTTCCTGCAAATGACACTAAAGTCACTATTGAAATTTACTTTCGTTAATGATTCCACCCTATAAAGGAATTCTTGAACACTCAGTCCAGTAGTCGATCCGTCGAATTCCAACTTCCAGTTCTGAATAACTGAAGTGATCTTATCCGGAGACAAATTACTACGGGAGTTGGAATGAACTATCGAGTTGGATGACAAATTAAATATATTGGAAGTGGGATCTAATTGAGGTAGTCTGTCGTTCAAATTCAGATTAGGATTTCGAGTTTGATTTGCATTATTTTGCATATTGTGTTGTGTCGAGCTATAGTTTGGATTTGGAGTTTGAAGCGGGTGATTTGAATTCCCTAATGGACCGTTCAGATCATTAGCATGATTGACCAAAGTTTGAGTATTAATCTGGTTATTACCTGCAAGATTGGTATCGATTTGAGGACCAATTTGTAATAAATTAAAACTTTGAATAAAATTATTTAATTTTGAATCAATTAATTTGGCTATTTCGTTATAGTCAATAGGGTTTGTTGCCATTGTGTTGCCTCTCCCTACACTGGTATGTCTTCTTGGTGTGAGAATTACATCATCGGTTATAGATATGTTGTTGGATCCCGATGGATTTTGATTGGTTTGGGAGAAGTTTCGACTATTACTGCGGGTGTTGTAATGTCTTGACATTGCACCCCTACCTTTTGATTTTTGATTAGTGGGCCTACTAGCTTGTACGCCTTTTGGCTGTATGGTAAATTTTTTCAACTCTGAGAGCTGAAACGATTGCTTACATGTTGGGCATTCTGAAGATGCAGATGGATTATTTTCTATGCATAATCTATGAAACACGTGTAAACACGAATCGATTATCACACAGTCGTCACTTTCAGTCATAGAGTCATTGCACAAAAGACATTGGTTTAGATCAGTGGTAGGCAGCTCTTGTGGAAGAGACTCGCATTGAGCAGAAGGTGGAGGACTTTCAGATGCCATCGTATTAGCAATAGCAATAGGAAATCAAATCCGAAAGAATATTAGAAAAATTTATAAAACAATATAATTCATTCTCTTACGATTTTTAAGCGAAATTTTATCAAACTCTTTAAAGAAAAAAAAATTTACGTATATCGTTTATCGATTAACATAAAATCGAACTATTAAATTTGGGAAGGGTTTTAAATATCATATCAAAGGTAGTGTATTCTTACTGTACTGATAGCTGCGAAGTAAAGTATATTCTTGTTGTAATTTTTGAAGGATACAGAATCAAAGACCGGGTTATTGGACTAGATGAAAATTTAAAATTATATCGATCTGAACCAACCAACTAGACTACAAAAAAAATTAACTTAATCTACTCTGACACTAAGCGGTCATTAACTGCAGTCAGCATGTTAATGAATTCCTGCAAATATCAGGGGCTGATACCTAAGCTCTAGAAAGAAGAAAATCTTAACTTCACCTAGCATGAATAGACAATAAAGGTATTTAGCTGTCATCTATCTACAGAAAGTTTTATCAACATAAAAGGGTTAGCTTACTCGACATTTGAAGTAAGTAGCCAAAGATCCACTAAAATTTTAACAAATATTCTTATAAATAAGAAGTACAGAGTCAATAGACTTATCTTATCTATTCCCTATAAAAATGAAATTTTATATAGAAAAAAAAATAGAGCTTACTAAGGGTAATTTTTCCTTTTCGGCCCCACGTTGGGCGCCAAATTCTGTAATGTACAGGACGAAAAACCTAAAGGGCTTTTCAGATGCAGTTTCTATAAATTCCTATAAAGCATCGCGGAATGAAATTAGAGTTAGGACTGCGGGAGCCTTTCTTTCTGCCAGCTACAGTCGGGGGGGGGGGTTCGTGTCCTGCTCCAAAACTTCACCATGTTCCCATTACTTAAATTATTTTCAGACTCCCTTTTTATTTATGGATCAGAAACTAAATTTAAGGACCAGAAGACTAGCAACACAAATAAAATACCCTACACTAGTCTAATGTTTAATGTTGAACTTTACCTTGGTATCCTTCGCATTCTACATGATGTCTCTCTCTAGTGGTTTCGCGAGAGAGATCGCCTCTATACCCTCACCTACCGAATGTCCTTTTGGCGAATGAAACATTATTTAAGGACCCCTAAGTTTATTACTTTACTTCCTTAGCTTCAAGTAAGAATACACTTAAAATTTGCCTTTACCAATTCATTATTATAAAATATGTTTATTCAATGCATATTCTGATGGTTTCCTATTTAATTAGTTAATTATAAAATATTCTACAATACACTATCGATATAATATATCCATAATTTTTATAGAAAGCAAAAACAGATATAGTTCCACCCTAATATATAGTGGTTTCAATTACAAAAAATTTTGTTTAAATCTCAAAATGAGATACTATTCAGATATACTGAGTAATCAGATACAGATACTGTACACATAGAGAATAGTGATTCAAATTCATTCATACTATTCATGGAAAGTGTATATATATGTATATATGATCACCGACCGATAAGAGATTTTTTTTTGGGTACGAGAAAATTAAGAGAAATAACAGATTGAAATTCGAAATCATTAAGTGAGAAGAAGAACAAGCATCTCCGTAGAGGTTATTACTGAGAGTGATATGGAATTCGAAACTGGATCTCTTATCAGTGGTGAACTCTTAGAATCGGTGCAAGGGGACGGATTTCAGTGATTAATACAGTATACCAGTTTTACTTACAGTATTACCGCAGTATAGTCGCCATGTAGAAGATCTTCGACACAGGTGCTGCTTACTGGAATCTGTGAATGATGGTTAATGAAATTTTGGGAATTCTTCCTCTTGCACTGACGGTATAATTTAGGCTATATGAAAATTTAAAAAATAAAATCGTATACTATTGTTTATGTAAAAAGAAGAGGAAATTCATGAAAGGTAATTATGAATACTTAGATTAATTTCTTGTTAATTTGCTGGTATGATGTCATCTAATTATGGTATTGAAAACTGTATTGACTTGGTTTTCATCTGCCAGATGGCCTTTGATTTGCTGGGTTAGGTGCAATCAGTCATGTCAACTCTTAATCAAAACTGCATAAGGTTGATTGTATGAAACAGCTCGTGGTCCAACTAATTCCTTTGGACGTGACAAGGACAGCCTGTTGGAGTTTCTGGCCAAGTTGAATAGTCACCATTGGAATATCACTTGGAGGCTGATTTGTTAGCTTATTCGTGCTTCAGAAATAATATAAAATCATATGGTCCGCTAGGAAACATGAATTCGATGTCACCAAGATTGTTGCGCAATAGGTAGTGTTGCATAACTTCCTCTTATACAAATTTTCAAACAGATGATTCGGGCTTGAGTCATGCATTCGACGGTAACGAATTGGTTGTGTAATAGCTAGATTTACACAAAACCACTCTTATTTAAGGTTTGGAATCAGATGGTCCAGGTCGGAATCATGCATTCGACAGCATCCAGTTGTTACTAATAGCTATGTTCACGTAATACCTGGTCACAAATTTTGTCACTTGGGGTTATGAGTTATAAAATTTTGGCTGTTCTGCTCTTCTTGTAAAAGATTTCATAATCTCTGGAAAAATGGAATCAGGATTCTAGGACGCCCTGTGGGTGGCTAGATCCCGACAAAGTAATATTTTAATTGGATTTTCCCCAATCTCTTTGGATTTTCGAAGCTGATATTCAATTTGCGAACACAAGACCTAATAATAAAAACCTTTATAATATAATCACTGCACATAAATAATTGCAACTATACCTCAGATTACTTGTATCAACAGCCAAAAAATTAAAGTGTATGATATTGCACAAATTTTATTGGTTTTTACCGATTTATTTGAATTTCATTGTCCCCTCCATTCTTCAATCGTGAAGCAACCGCTGTAACTTGACAAGTACCCCTGTAACATAAGGTACTCGATAGTCACCACTACGAAGAGTACACAACGAATAAAAAAAAACAAATAATCATATGGATCTCTTCGCAGATGATATGCAAGAGTTTTTGCTTTTACAAGAGTTACAAAAAAAATAATTATAAACACTCACATTGGAGTACATTTTTGTAAACAAAAATTAACACTACTTCAAATAATGAGTTATTATGATATTCTTGCGGAGATATCAGTTGTGTTGGATACAGAGAATGATGGGGAGCTGATTGTAATCTTATGCGGTCAGACAAGCACGGGATGCGGTCGCGAGATGCGGGGAATTTGTATCCAGTACATGTTCTAATGTACAGGCAGTCATACGGAAGGCGAGAATTTGAAGTGAGTTGGGGAAGGAGCAAGAGTTTTTGCTTTTACAAGAGTTACAAAAAAAATAATTATAAACACTCACATTGGAGTACATTTTTGTAAACAAAAATTAACACTACTTCAAATAATGAGTTATTATGATATTCTTGCGGAGATATCAGTTGTGTTGGATACAGAGAATGATGGGGAGCTGATTGTAATCTTATGCGGTCAGACAAGCACGGGATGCGGTCGCGAGATGCGGGGAATTTGTATCCAGTACATGTTCTAATGTACAGGCAGTCATACGGAAGGCGAGAATTTGAAGTGAGTTGGGGAAGGAACCCCTTGACTATCTTGTATGATCGCATTCATAATGGCCAATATTTTCCGACTTTTTAAATAAAACTAAATCACAGCCGATAGTAATGATTACTAGAAAATTCATCGAACAAATTCCGTAAGTGAATTCTACATCTATCTCTTACATATAAATCGTCTGTATTGTTTCAGATGTTCCTGGTTTAAAGAATATATGTAAATGGAATAATAAACAAAATGTTTACATTGATGCGGTGTTTATGGTTTAGATGGACATCAGATGAATGGACAAGAAGATTATTGATTGGACGGACATACGAATGGACGGAGGGTGCACATTCATATGCGAGAACGGACGGATATTATAAATTCGAAATAGATGGAAATATGTAATAAGATCTGACTACATGTAAATAGTTGAATGTTAGAAAATAAACGCCAAAACAAAAGCAGTAAGAAGAGCACAAGGTCTGGCGAAGCATTGACTGTAAACTACAGCCTTTATAGCTCTTATATATCTAAACCGATTTATTCTGATAGTTAATACGTTTTTTCCTCTTCCTTTTTTAATTATAAGAATACAAACGGACGGTAGGACGAAAAGGAAAGTCAACTCAGAAAGCTTTTCAATAGGGTCATAGGTTTCCTAGATCCATAAATGGCCATTACAATGTGTGCAATCTTTCTGCATAATACCTAGCAGAGGTCACAAAACGTGGCTTATAAAATCAAATGGTTTATTATACTATTGCATATTTCATACATTTTCTAGGTTCAATGTTTCGATATAATCAGTTTTGTTATAATAGTAGATTTGAACCCAGGCTGGGCGTAAAATAGTTGATTTCTCCATGAACTTCAGCATATGTAGACTAATGTATAGATACATATTTTTCAATTTAATCAGTTTAGTTATAATTAGATAGCGGAATTATATGCAATTTTAAGATATTGTCGAATTCCAATTCCGGCTGTATATTTAACATGATGAAAATTTTGTATACCCGAGGTGGATATCAAATTTTTAAAATTTAGCTTATATGGGCGGTGCCACGCCCATTGGTCTGATCCCGCCCATTTTTGGACCAATCACGTGGACTGCCACCAGATACATATGTACAACATTACAGCACTCTAGCTAACAAATTGTGCAAGATATTTCAATTTAAAAATTTGGCTTATATGGGCGGGGCTACGCTCATTGGTCCCATCCCGCCCATTTGTGGACCAATTACGTAGAATGCCACCACATACATATACACAACATTGCAGCACTCTCGCTAGCAAATTGTGCAAGATATCGAAATTTCAAAATTTTGTCTATGTGGGCGGGGCCACGCCCATTGGGCCGATCCCGCCCATTTTTGGACCAATCAGGTAGACTGTCACCAGATACATATAACCTAAACTACAGAACTCTCGCTAATAAATTGTGGAAAATATTACAATTTCAAAATTTGGCTTATATGGGCGGGGCCACGCCCATTTTTTGAAAATGCACATAATCTGCCACTAAATACATACACAAAAAATTTCAGCACTCTAGCTAAAAATTTTTCTCAATACCAAAATTTGACCCATATGGGCGGGTCCACCCCCACTTGATATATCGAAAATTCAAGTACCCTATTTTCAGCACCCCCTACACATGTACATTCTGTGAAAATTTCAAGATGATCGTTCAAGCCGTTTAGACGTCTATACGGAACAAACAAACAAACAAACAGACACTCTCTTTTATATATATAGATAGAAGATAGATAGACTAGCATTTTAATATCCGGCGTTGCCCGGGCTTTCTTTTAACACCAGCAGTTATCGGTTTTTAGCTCTTTAAATATCAAAAATAATTATATTATTTTGGTCCCAACTGTTCAAATCCCGCCACGCTCTTATCTATATGTGTGCAATCTTTCTGCATAATACCTAGCAGAGGTCACAAAACGTGGCTTATAAAATCAAATGGTTTATTATACTATTGCATATTTCATACATTTTCTAGGTTCAATGTTTCGATATAATCAGTTTTGTTATAATAGTACATTTGAACCCAGGCTGGGCGTAAAATAGTTGATTTCTCCATGAACTTCAGCATATGTAGACTAATGTATAGATACATATTTTTCAATTTAATCAGTTTAGTTATAATTAGATAGCGGAATTATATGCAATTTTAAGATATTGTCGAATTCCAATTCCGGCTGTATATTTAACATGGTAACTGGATAATTATGTGCATAAAAGAGTCAAACATTTTAATATACAGCCGGATCCAGAATATGTTAAAAAATCAAAATTCCGTATAATTCCGCTGTCTAGTTATAATAGTAGATTTTAACTCAGGCTAGGCTATTCACATCGCCGTGAAGATCAGTATGTGCAGGTACTAAAAGGGGCGTGCCAATCACGGAACATGTGCAGGTTCTAAAAGGGGCGTGCCAATCACGGCCACTTTTCTCTAGACTCTAGGCATTGCACTGTACGAAATTCCAAGTATTTGTATGCACTGGTATTAAAGTTAATAGCTGGTAACTTTTGGTACAAAAACGTCCATTTGTGTGAGGGGTTCAAAAAGGGGAGGGCCAATAACACCAATTGTCTTCGGGACTATACGTACTATAAAAGCATTACACTGTAAAACATTGCAAGTATTTGTATGCATTGGTATTAAATTTATAAGCTGGTAACTTTTTGTAAAAAATTATCCATTTGTGTGGGAGGTACCAAAAGAAGCGTGGTAATAATACCCATTTTTCACTGTATTGTAGGTACTATTAAACCATTGCACTGTACAAAATTTCAAGTCTTTGTATGTACAAGCTATTAGCTTTTGGTTCAAAATTGTCCGTTTGTGTGGCAGGTACCAAAAGTGGCGTGGCAACCATTTTTCTCGAGGTAATAATGACTAATAAACTAATACGATGTGTAGAATAAATAAGTAGTATAGAAGTTATTAAATAATCAATATTTCACCAAATGTTAACCATTTGTGGGGGAGGTACTAGAAGGAGTGGACCAATATGGCCCATCTTCGAACTTAGCCGGAGATAGAAGAAAATATTACCACATACCAAATTTGAAGTCAATCGGTTACTCCTTTCGAGAGTTATCGTGCGCACCAGCCAGCAGACAGACTGACAGACAAAAAGACGGACGGACATTGCTCATTCTACTTAAAATGACCCAAAACGGATATCAGCCGAACATATGTACTTAGGGGCTTAGGTCACTCCTTCGGTGTGTTATACTTTTGGTTCGTAGCAAATGATATATACCCTCCTCTCTAAAGTGAGGGGATAAAAATACCATTTGTGGACAAATTACGTAGACTGCCATCAAATGCATATACACAAAATTAGAGTACTCTCGCAAAAAATGTGCAAGATATCTAAATTCCAAAATTTGCTTATATGGGCAGGGCCTCTCTAGCGCGAGGAGATATTTTGACCTTCTCAGGTCATACCTTGGCCAGATTTGTCTAGCTACCCTACAGGTGCGAATATATGCAAATTCTTCGAGAATTTGTAATGTCGTCCCTTTCCTAGGCTATCTAGCAATTTCAGCCATTGACTGTTATACATATTTAGTGAAGCATCTTTGGCTGTTCTATATATTTAGTGAAGGATCTGTATACAGTTTTACTACACGCATATAAACATATTAAACATATTTTGCTTGAAATATATAAATGTTTAGGGTACACCCGAAATATATTATATGTGGCACACACAAATATTATATACTAGCTGGACCCGGTCCACTTCGTTGCCCCAGATTTCAGATCCCGCCCCTTTTTGGACTAATCATGTAGACTGTCACCAAATACATACGAGGTATGTTCAAAAATATCGAATTTTGTATTTTTCAAAAAGTATTTATTTTGTCCCCTTCAAAGTTCCCCAAAATTCCCCTCGGATATAATACACTTCTGCCAAAGTTTTTTTCCAATCCTCGAAGCACTTCAAATAATCATTTTTTGTGATCTTGTTCAGCTCCTTCTTCGATGCCGTCATTATCTCCTCAATCGTGGCGTAGCGTCGTCCTTTCATGGGCCTTTTCAGTTTTGGGAACAAAAAATAGTAAGTGTAATTGTAGGTTTATTTTTTTAGTTAAACAATTTTTAATTATAAATAAGTTTAGGTTTAATGTTAGATTAAATTAGCACAATAGTTTTTTAAAACAAATTTTACTGATGTATTTTGCTTTCCTTGGATCATATTTAGATTTATTTTTTGTTAGCACAATTTTCAACAAAAGTTTTAAAACTCAATTTTTAAACTTAGTCAATAAGTTTTTTTTATTAGTTCTTTAGGTCACTTCGCTATTTTATACAGTTAGTAATTAGGTCACTTGGTTATTTAGCATAAAGTTATTTCGCAC
The DNA here is from genome assembly GCA_963930755.1 of Eudasyphora cyanicolor. Taxonomy (NCBI): domain Eukaryota; kingdom Metazoa; phylum Arthropoda; class Insecta; order Diptera; family Muscidae; genus Eudasyphora; species Eudasyphora cyanicolor. The sequence goes on along the minus strand of OZ005734.1, from coordinate 149,820,843 downwards.
AATTAAGTCACTAGGCTCTTTCAAAGTTTGTTTGTAAGTATGTATGTATGTTAGGGTTATGTCACTTGTGTGTTTAATTATTGTTTAAAAACTTTATTTAATTTATTAACACATCCGCGTTTCGAAGGTTCAAAAATGTTTAGGATGGGGTTGAAGTTTCGATTTCTGTTATTGTTTTAATTTCGACTTTGTTTTGTTTGATTTAATTTTGTTCTTGTTCTAATTAGTGTTCACTTGTAGTTATGTTTACCGTGTTTTTATTTTCATTTTATTTAATAAAAAACTATGTTTTAATGTTTCAATTTTAGATTTTATTTAATTTAAGTTTAGTTTTATTTTCACTGTTTTGTTTTATTTCATACAACAATTGTTCCGTTTGTAGCTAATGTGTTTTATGTTTGTTTTCTTTTTAATTACAAACGATAGATTTTAAGGTTGACAAAAGATTGATCAGGTTGGCTCTGCTTCATACAAGTGAAGCAGAAAACCAGGTTTGGCAATGATAACAGAATTAGAAACAACATATTAATAATAACAAATAAAAAAATTCAACAATGCATTGTTAAAATAACAATTATTATTATAATATTATCAATTTTCATGGTTAAAAAATTCAACCATGGAATAGTTAAATTAAATGTTATTATTATTAAATACCAGTCAACAAGAAAATGTTCAAATTAACCTCATATAACGTAGACTCCAAATCATGTTTATTTATGATTAAGTTAACCTTATATAAGGTTAATTTTGGCCCAGTGCAAGACAAAAGGCATTGCATTTTTCGGGAGTTGGAAAATCTTTTTTAAGATTGGAAAACCCACATTGACAAGACAGTTAAATCGAGCCCAAACACGAACGTACCGCCTGCAGTGGCAAACGAAAATAGTGAACAGAACAAAGCGAGTGAGACACAACCAAAAAGTGAGGTTGAACTAGTCGATAACATCGCCACATTGCCGATAACATCATCAATTTTGCAGAAAGTTCCCAGAAAAGGTGGTGATAAGGATATTAAGATGGACACAAAAACTCAGAACAAAGAGGGTGCGGCAAAAAACAACACCGCCTTCCAAGAAGTGGTCGATAACATTGCCAAATTGCCGATAACATCACGAATTTTGCAGAATGTTCCATGCAAAGGTGGTGATAGAAAGAGGTACACAAGGAATCAAAACAAAGAGGGAGCGACAAAAAGTAACACCGCCTCCTATAGATGTCTACTTGAAGAGTGTGTAATAGGTAGTAAGCGAAAGCAGGAAAAAGACTCACTACCACAAAATGAGGGAGTGCAACCAGATAGGATAGACGACTCCCAAAGGAAACTTTTACTGGAAAGACAATGATTGAGGTCATCCAGATAAACCTCCACCGGAGCGAAACGACATCCAGTGCTCTGATGGATATAATAAATAAAGGGAGGGTTCATGTTGCTTTGGTCCAGGAACCGTGGACTACTATTAACAAGGTTACTGGATTAAACCATGTGAACTACAATCTTTTCTACGCTAACACAGGTACTCATCCAAGGACTTGTATTCTGTGCCATAAAAACTTATGCTATCTTTCCTCTCCAGAGTTGTCAACATCGGACGCAACTGTGCTGATGCAAGGTAATGGAAGTATGTATCTGGCGTCAGTATACCTGCCATTCGATGCGCCGACATTGCCACCTACGTCGGAAATACAACGTCTGGTAAGAGAATCCAAAAATACAAGTAATGAGTTACTAGCTGATTGTGATGCCAACTCACACCATATCGCTTGGGGTAGTACTGACAACAATAAAAAGGGAAAGCCTTATAGAATTTTTGAATACTAACGATCTGATAACTCTCAACATAGGGAACACTGCGACCTTTGTCAACAAAATTAGGGAAGAAGTATTAGATATAACGATATGCTCAAAAAACCTCATTGATGAGATCCATTTCGGATGAACACTCCTATTCGGACCACAGTTATATAAGGTTTAAAATTGCACGCCTGACCCAATAAGTTTCCGTAATAACGCTAAAATCGACTGCACTAAATTCGGCAATCTACTTAGAAATCGATTGGGTTAGCCTAAACACGATTATCCAAGTAAAGAAGTCATTGATATCAATGTGAGGAGGGTAATGGAGGCTCTTGTAAAATCATTCGAAGGTAGTTGCCCGCTTCGAGAAAGGAAATCAGCCTATGAGAAACCCTGGATGACAGGGCAAATTCGCTCGATTGGCAAGGATGTCCGCAGACTTTACAACAGAGCTCGACGTAACAAGCTATCAGTATATTGGGACAACTACCATAGAAGACTCAAATAATACAATAAAATCATAAGACTGGCGACGCGTAACTCCTGGACTGGTAACTCTGTGAGCAGGTAGACAGCGTTAGACAGCTTGTCTAAAATAAAAAAGGTTCCTCTCAAAAACTCATATCCAAACCGAAACACTGGTGGATGAAACGGGTAAAAGGATGAAAACTTTAGAAGATACCGTAAGGCTCTTGATGAAAGTTCATTTTTCGACTGGTAATGCTGGGCCAACAGAGGAACATTTACAGAACGAAAATGTGATGCACCACGTACCTATTACGGATAGAACAGATGGTATGGTCAAATAAACAATAAAAAGCTTCTCTCCTTTCAAGGCTGCGGGACCGGACAAAATATTTCCATCACTTTTTCAGAATGATTTGGATCTGGTATCAACTCATCTGGCTGGAGTTTTCACTGCATGCCTAACTCATGCAATTGGCAGGAATCAAGGGGGGTCTTCATACCCAAGGCAAGGCGAGTTATACGATCCCAAAGGCTTATCTACCTATTAGCCTAACTTCTTTCCTGTTAAAAACAATCGAGCTTATAATTGACGACATGCTGAAAAGTAAGATAGCCGATGCCAAGCTAAAATTCAAGCAACATGCATATGTTAATCAGTGGAAGTAGCTCTATATGAGGTAGTACACCACATAGAACAGTCCTTCAGTGAAGAAATATTCACACTTGCCGTTTGTATAGACATTGAAGGCGCTTTTAACAATGTTCAGACCGATACACTAATCCAGTCCTTAGACGAGTTTCAGGTTGACCGGGCTCTGATAAACTGGATCAACAATAGGCTAAGGAATAGGTGGATTATTTGTGGGTCATATGACGTAAAAATCAGAGACAAGGGGACATTTTATCGCCTCTCCTATGGGTTACAACGATACCCTTAAAGCCCTCACCAATGAAGGACTTAAACCAGTCAGTTATGCAGACTACGTTATAATACTTCTACGGGGCATACATCCAAACATAATATGCAGAAGAGCTGAGGAGGCACTTAACATAGCATATAACTGGGCACAACCAAGGGGATTAAATGTTAACCCAGGCAAAACAGAAATATGTATATTTCCAAGGAAAAGGAAGGAACATGGATAAGAATATTGCCATATATAAAAAGGTAAAATACTTGGCAGTAATCTTGGATCAGAAACTGATTTGGAATGTTCATATTGAAGAAAGAGTTACCAAGGCCCACAGATATTGGTCGTTGTGCAGAAGAGCTATCGGTTCAAAATGGGGACTATGTCCAAATATGACACACTGGCTTCACATACGTGTGATTAGACCAATAATAACCTACGCCTCTGTAGTGTGATGGACATCAATGGACAAGACGTTGGAGACTATACTGCACATCCAACCAATAGATACCCGTATAAAGTATGAGAAAGCCCTCACAGCAAGACGTCTACAAGTGATGGGTGAATGGATAAATCGAGATCCCAAGTCGTACCATTAGAAGATATTACAATCAATGGTCGGTCATGTTCAAACAACGGAAATCTCCGACCGCATTCCTGAAGTGCGGCTTATAGCTACCTGTGATTCGTTCGTGGCAGACAGACGCTCCTGGGAAAACGGAACACTATATAATATGCCAGTGGGAACCAGCTGCTACACTGATGGGTTCAGGCTAGGAGGAAGGACGGGTCTGGGACTTTTTATTGATGAACCAGAAGTCGAACTTTACTTCCGCCTCCCAGACCATAACACAGTATTTCAAGCAGAAGTTCGAGCAATCACGGAGTGTGTGAACTGGCTCTGCAATACCACAAAGCCTAAATATGCCATCTTCACAGATAGCCAAATGGCGATCAAAGCAATAACATCGGAAAAGGTCAAATCAAGAACAGTGTTAGACTGTAAAAGAACGATAAATAATTACTCAGTACATTGTAAACTGAGTATTTTCTGGGTACCGGGACACAACGGAGTGATTGGAAATGAACGAGCAAACTGCTTGGCTTCAAAGGAAACCTTTCGAAGCCACGAAGGATGAGTTGAAGCACTGGGCAGTGATGGCACACAAAACAGTGTGGAATAGAGAAACTGCAAAGATACTGTGGGGTGACCCAAATGAGAAGAAAACAAGTAGTTTTCTGAAAGTAAACAAGATCGAGATTAGTAAAATTGTCGACTGGAAGATGGTGTAATAGGTAGTGAACGAAAGGAGGAGAATGACCCACTACCAAATAATGAGGGGGTGCCACCAGATAGGATAGACTCCCAAAAGAAACTTTTACTGGAAGGACAATGATTGAGGTCATCCAGATAAACCTCCACCGGAGCGAGACAGCATCCAACGCTCTGATGGATATCACAAATAAAGGCAGGGTTCATATTGCTTTGATCCAGGAACCATGGACAACTAGCAACAAGGTTACTGGATTAAACCATGTGAACTATAACATTTTCTACGCTAACACAGGTACTCGTCCAAGGACTTATATTCTGTGCCATAAAAACTTATGTTTTATCTTCTCACCAGAGTTGTCAACATCGGACGCAACGGTGCTGAGGCAAGGTAATGGAAATATGTACCTGGCGTCAATATATCTGCCATTCGATGCGCCGACATTGCCACCTACGTCGGAATTACAACATCTGGTGAGGGAATCCAAACACACAAGTAATGAGATATTAGCTGGATGTGACGCCAACTCCCATCATATCGCTTGGGGTAGTACTAACACCAATAAAAGGGGACACGCCCTTATCGAATTTTTGAATACAAATGACCTCATAACTCTTAACATAGGAAACACTGCAACCTTTGTTAACAAAATTAGGGAAGAAGTATTAGATATAACGATATGTTCAGAAAATCTTATTGATGAGATTCATGAGTGGAGGGTTTCGGATGAACACTCCTATTCAGACCACCGTTATATAAGGTTTAAAATTGCACGGCCACCGCCAAACCCCATAAGTTTCCGTAATAAGGCTAAGACCGACTGGACTAAATTCGGAAATCTACTTAGAAATCGATTGGGGCAGCCTACACGCGATTATCTATGTGCAGAAGACATTGATATCAATGTTAAGAAGATTACCGAGGCTCTTGTAAAATCATTCGAAGATAGTTGCCCACTTCGAGAAAGGAAATCTGCCTTTGAGAAACCCTGGATGACAGGACAAATTCGCTCGATTGGCAAAGATGTCCGCAGACTTTACAATAGAGCTCGACGTAAAAAACAATCAGTATATTGGGACGACTACCACAGAAGACTCAAAGAATACAATAAAATCGTTAGATCGGCGAAACGTAACTCCTGGAGGCTTTTCTGTGAACAGGTAGACAGCGTTAACAGTATGTCTAAAATGAAAAAGTTCCTCTCAAAAACTCATGTCCAAACCGAAACACTGGTGGATGAAACGGGTAAGAGGATGGAAACTATAGAGGATACCGTAAGGCTCTTGATGAAAACTCATTTTCCGACTGGTAATGCTGGACCAACAGAGGAACACTTACAGAATGAAAATGTATTGCATCAAGTACCTATTACGGATATAACTGATGGTATGGTTAAAGAAGCGATAAAAAGTTTCTCTCTCTTTAAGGCTGCGGGACCGGATGGAATATTTCCAGCACTTCTGCAGAATGAGGTGGATCTGGAATCAACTCATCTGGCAGGAGTGTTCACTGCATGCCTAACCCATTCGTATACCCCAAAAAACTGGCAGGAATCAAGGGTGGTCTTCATACCAAAGCCTGGCAAGGCGAGTTACACGACCCCAAAGGCTTATCGACCCATTAGCCTTACTTCTTTCCTGTTAAAAACAATGGAGCGAATAATTGATGACATGGTCAAAGGTAAAATAGCGGATGACAGCCTAAAATTCAAACAACACGCCTATGTCAATGGAAGATCAGTGGAAACAGCTCTGCATGAGGTAGTGCACCACATAGAAGAGTCCTTCAGTAAAGAAATGTATACACTTGCTGTTTGCATAGACATTGAGGGCGCATTTAACAATGTACAGACCGATACACTTATCCAGTCCTTAGACGAGTTTCAGGTTGACCGGGCGCTGAAAAACTGGATCAACAATATGCTAAGGAATAGGTGGATTATTTGTGGGTCATATGACGTAAAAATTAGAGACAAGGTAAATCGTTGTATACCTCAGGGGGGCATTTTATCGCCTCTTCTATGGCTTACGACGATACACAGTCTCCTAAAAGCCCTCACCAATGAAGGACTTAAACCAGTCTGTTATGCAGACGACGTTGTAATACTTCTAAGGGGCTTTCATCCAAATCTATTATGCAGAAGAGCTGAAGAGGCACTTAACATAGCATATAACTGGGCACAACCAAGGGGATTAAATGTTAACCCAGACAAAACAGAAATATGTCTATTTACAAGGAAAACGAAGATCCCACGTTTTACCCCGCCTCGATTCCTGAATAAGACAATTGCTATAACTAAAAAGGTAAAATACTTGGGAGTAATCTTGGATCAGAAACTGTACTGGAAAGATCATCTTGAAGAAAGAGTTACAAAGGCACACAGATGTTGGTCGTTGTGCAGAAGAGCTATAGGTTTAAAATGGGGACTACGGCCAAATATGACTCACTGGCTTTACATGAGCGTGATTAGACCAATAATCACCTACGTCTCTGTAGTGTTGTGGACATCAATGGACAAGAAGTGCAACGTAATACCTTTGCAAAAAATTCAACGTATGTGCTGTCTAGGCATAAGCGGGGCATTTAGAACTGCACCAACAAAAGCGTTGGAGACTATACTGCACATCCAACCAATAGACATCCGTATAAAGTATGAGGCAGCCCTCACAGCAAGACGTTTACAAGTGATGGGTGAATGGATAAATCGAGACCACAAGTCGTACCATCAGAAGATTTTAGAATATCTAGTTGGTCACATTCAAACGCCAGAAATCTCGGACCGCATTCCTGAAGTGCGGCTTACAGCTACCTGTGATACGTTTGTGCCAGACAGACGCTCCTGTGAAATGGAACTTTGGCCCATGTGCCAGTGGGACTTTTTATTGATGAACCAGAAGTCGAACTTCACTTCCGCCTCCCTGACCATAACACGGTATTTCAAGCAGAAGTTCGAGCAATCACGGAGTGTGTGAACTGGCTCAATAACACGACAAAGCCTAAATATGCCAACATCTTCACAGATAGCCAAATGGCGATTAAAGCAATAACATCGGAAAGGGTCAAATCCAGAACTGTGTTGGACTGTAAAAGAACGATAAATGATTACTCAGCCCATGATCAATTGCGTCTTTACTGGGTACCAGGACACAACGGAGTGATTGGAAATGAACGGGCAAACAACTTGGCTTCAAAGGGCAGAGAACTTCGAGTAATAAACTTGGAAAATTGGAAACCTTTCGAAGCCACGAAAAATGAGTTGAAGCACTGGGCAGTGATGGCTCATAAAACTGTGTGGAATAGCGCAACAGTAGGAGCAACTGCAAAGATACTGTGGGGTGACCCAAATGAAAAGAAAACAAGAAGTCTTCTAAAACTAAACAAGATCGATATTAGTAAGATGATGAGTGTTCTAACGGGACACTCAAGCTTACAAGCACATCTTCATCGCATAGGACTAGCAGGAAACGACGAATGCAGGGCATGCAGAGAAAACATCGAAACGATGGAACATTTTCTGTGTCACTGCCCGGCTTTCACACATGCAAGATCTCAACATTTCGGGTCCGACATATTACCAGACTTGACTCATCTCAGAGAATATGACTGGAAGATACTGAGAAAATTCGTGTCTAGTACCGATTTTCTGTAACTCGTGAGGTATAAAAAGATCATAAATAAGGAGCGCACAACAGGCCGAACCATTGGCTTAAGTGTATGTCCATGGACATGAGACGTTTAAACGTCTCCTCTCTTCAACCTAACCTAACCTAAGATGATGAGTGTTCTAACGGGACACTCAAGCTTACAGGTACATCTTCATCGCAGAGGCATGCAGGGAAAACGTCGAAACGATGGAACATTTTCTGTATCACTGCCCAACTTTCACACATGCATGGTCCCGATATTTCGGTTTCGACTTTGACCCATTTGGAGTGCTCCAATCGAGTCCAAATGTATGACCGATCCCCACTAACTTTGGAGGCCCGACCCACCCATGCCAGTGGCACACCCCCTGGAACCCCTGGGGTTCCATACATTTGGACTCGATTGGAGCACTCTAAATGGGTCAAAGTGGGATTTTTTTCCGGGACATCAGAATTCGTTTTAGAGGTAAGGTTCCTTCGGCAAAGTTTCTTATTTTGATCCCTAGAATACGATTTTTACTGAGCACTTCACTGAGTGGGGGTCGGTCATACATTTGGACTCGATTGGAGTACTCTAAATGGGTCAAAGTGGGATTTTTTCCGGGACATCAGAATTCGTTTTAGAGGTATGGTTCCTTCGGCAAAGTTTCTTTTTTTGATCACTAGAATACGATTTTCACTGAGCAATGGGCGATTTTTAAATCGACCCGCTCTAATGTCCATGGATATGAGACGTTTAAACGTCTCCTCTGTTCAACCTAACCTAACCTAAATTATTAAAACTAGTAACACTTATATATTATTTTGTACAAGTCAATTTATCACGGGGAGAGGCGCACGAGTTTAATTTGAGGATCGCAAAAAGACTGATACCGTAGATTGAGTACATTGCGACACTCAGTTGGCTTGTGCAAAACCTGGTCCTCCTTATTTATCAAGCTGGTTGACAACTGCGTCCAGAGTATTGCGGTTTTATGTGACGAAGAAAGTGATATCTGATGACCTGGAAATGTTAGCTTATTTAATGATGAAAGCCTATGCCTCTTTTGGTTTCTTATAGAAAGCCAGGAAGAAGCTATTGCATAAAGCTACATAATTTCCTTCCTCAGTAACTAAATTTTAGATTTTCCGTGTCATTTACAAAACACCGAACGTAGTGTAACATCATGAATCGTGAGCCAATCCTGCTTAGCACACGGCGGGAAAGCGCCGTTTAATATGTTTCAATTGGAATAAAAATAAAATATATTGAAAATCCATATAATTTATTTGGAGCGCGTATGTTAATATATTAGAATAAAATATATTTGCGATCTAAGTTCCCAAAAAAATATGTGTTTAAATACAAATAAAATGATTGTTGAGGACTATCTCCAAATACATAGTACTAGCTGGACCCAGTCCACTTCGTTGCCCCAGATTTCCGATCCCATAAATTGTTGGGCCAATCACGTAGACCGTCAACAAATAGTGCAAGATATATCAATTTCAAAATTTGGTTGATATGGGCGGGGATACGCCCACTTGATATATCGAAAGTATCAAGTACCCTATTTTCACCACCCCCTACACATGAACATTCTATGAACATTTCAAGAAGATCGGTCCAGCCGTTTAGACGTCTATACAAACAAACAAATATACAAACAAACACACACTCTCTTTTATATATATAGATTACCGTCACAGATGCTTGTATTAAAATAATAACGAAGAGGGCAGAATGTTTCTTATAATACAGAACCAGAAAGCGATTATTTTGCGAAGCCTGAAATTTTGTTTGGTAAAAGTGCGTCTGTCGCGATTCTGTTTTCAAAAAAGCGTGAAATCAGCATATTTATCACATTAATTTTAATACTAAATCTCAAAAAATCGAATATAACTATGTATATTGCATGTTTGATTTTATATAAAAATAAATTAATATTTACCTTAAATTGTATGTTAAGATACTCCGAACAAAAATAATTTTAACGTTTCAGTATTTAAATATTATATCAATTGTATTAATTTAAATAATATATTAATAGTATTAATGTTTTAATAAATTGACACGGCGAAACTAATTAAAAAACAAGTAAGAAAGAAAGTTCGGGTAAACCGACTAATGAATCCCCACACCTTGAGTTTAAAAAAATATTAGTAAATTTATTTATTTTTTTTTGTTTTATTTAAATTATTATAAATTTAAATTGCATTTTAATAATTTTATAGTATGTACTGGTATTAAAGTTAAAAGCTGTTTAAATTTGGTACAAAATGGCCCATTTGTGTGAGAGGTACCAAAAGGGGAGTCCCAATAACGGTCACTTTTCTCTGGACTCTAGGCACTATAAAAGCATTACACTGTACACAATTTCAAGTATTTGTATGCACAGGTATTAAAGTTATAAGCTGGTAACTTTTGGTGGAAAATGGTTCATTTGTGAGGGGGGTACCAAAAGAGGCGTGCCAATAACGGCCACTTTTATCTAGACTCTAAGTACTATAAAAGCATTGCACTGTACAAAATTTCAAGCATTTGTATGCACTGGTATTAAAGCTATAAACTTGTAACTTTTGGTACAAAATGGTCCATTTATGTGGGAGGTACCAAAAGGGGCGTGCAAAAAACCCCCATTTTTCTCTGGACTTTAGGTACTATAATAGCATTACACTGTACAAAATTGCAAGTCATTGTATGTACTGGTAATAAAGTTATAAGTTATTAACTTTTGGTCCAAAATTTTCCATTTGTGTGGGAGGGCGTGGAAACTTCTCCCATTTTTCTCGAGTTAATAGTGACCAATAAACTAATACTATGTCTAGAATTCAAATAAGTAATATAAAAGTTATTAAATATTCAATATTTCACTAAAGATTAAACCTTTGTGGGGGAGGTACTAGAAGGAGTCGACCAATACGGGTCATCTTCGAACTTAGCCGTAGATAGAAGAAAATATTACCACATACCCAATATGAAGTCAATCGGTTACTCCTTTCGAGGGTTATCGTGCGCACCAACCAGCAGACAAACAGACGGACATTGCTCATTCGACATAAAATGACCCAAAACGGATATCCGTCGAACATACTTAGGGTCACTCCTTCGATGTGTTACACTTTTGGCTCGTAGAAATGATATATACCCTCCTCTCTAAGGTGTTGGGATAATCAATATTTCACTAAATGCTCATTCGACTTAAAATTATCCAAAACGGATATCCGCCGAACATTCTTAGGGCTTAGGTCACTCCTTCGATGTGTTACACTTTTGGTCCGTAGCAAATGATATATACCCTCTTCTCTAAGGTGAGGGGATAATAATACTGGGTTAACATCTACAGGAATGTCTCGATGAATATTAGGAAGGCAATCCATTTAAACGATTTTCAGTCATGGTTGACCGCGACGGTTATATAGTTACGGAAAATTTCGACCTTTTGACTTTTTGAAAAAAAAACAAGAAGTCGACTTTTCGACTTTAATGCTAATATTTCTAGTTTTCTTCATAAATTTGTAGTAAAATACAGGAAAAGATAAAAAAACTGATAATGATCAGGTGACCAGAAATTCGCAGGAGTCGTTCCATAAAAGTCTCAAAAACTAATACGGAAAAAACCAAAATAATAAAAAATTATTTTCTCAAGTTCAACTGCATTTAATATGTCAACCTTACTTATTCACGGAACATGTCAAAATCAATTGGGCATAACAAATAAGCTTTTAACCTATTTAGAGAGATTTGGCTCCGAATTTGTGTGTCGATAAGCCGAAAGTAACAATACTTTTAATATTCTCGTGACTTTATTTTTTTGAATATGTAAATTTTTTATTAATTACACTGTGCTCGAAATGGACACTTAAAAAATGTAACAGAAAAGAGACCCTATGGATATACCTATTTGGACCTTGCTGAATCCAGTGGTGCTAGACGTTTTTCAAGGTTAGCTCTTGTTTTCACGATATTCGGTCACAGAGTTTGCAAGGAAATCAGAGGGTTATTTATCTCCGAGATGATTTTGAGGTGGAAATACACGCTTCAGTCCAAAGAACGAAATGTAGGGAACCCTTGGAGAATTATTTCTCTCACAACAGTCACCCTCGCTTCTCACCCCCTTACCCCTATAAAATTGCGACCAAATCTTATCATATGTCAAAAGTCATACAAATCGACGACATGTTTAGTTGGTGTCTTTGTGAAAAATATTCCTCGGGAAATATTACTATAGGTCTACTTTCAATATATTTATGACCAATCAACAAGTTTCATAATATATCAAGTTGTGTTAGTTAGCTTTGTAATTTCCAGAAACACTAACAGAAAAATTATTTACAAAAATGTAAGTTAAAAACTAATATCAATAAATATTTTCTGCTACGAGTTTAAAAATATACAAATTGTGTAAGAACTCAAAATCTCCTTATTTCTCATAAAAACGTTGAAAAGGGACTCATGGTTAGGTTAGGTTGAGTGAGGATGGTACTTGGCGAGTGAGACCAAGCGCCCATTGTTCCTCTTCTCCAGTCCCTCAGTTAAGTCTTGCGTTGCGATCTGATGCCTTGCAAAAAACGAACCGAGTATCTTGCTTCTTCTAAATGATAACATTGGACATTGGCATAGGAAATGAAGCGTATCTTCGACAGCGTCAGGATCCTGACACCAACGACACATATCATCACTTCGTAAGCCAATTTTAAACATATGCTTACCAAGACTATTATGTCCTGTTATGAGGCCAACAAGCTTAGCAGCATCTCTATATTCTTTATTGACCCTTCATCCCATAGCGATTTAGTTTGCTCACATCCGGCTGTTGAAAACCATCTCTGATGCCAGAAGTTCTTGTATTTTGTTTTTATACCATAATAAGCCAACGAGAGGGGCGGGTACTTTTGCGAGCTTATCAGCTGCTTCGTTTCCGAATATATCTTTGTGGCCAGGTACCGGGTTAAATTATGCTGTTCCTCGAGAACCCTAAGCTCTCTGCGACAGCGGCTGACTACCTTTGACCATGTATTCGTGCATAGTAGAGCCTTTAAAGCGGCCTGGCTATCGATGAAAAAGCAAATATCGCCTGTGTATATTTGCCTCAATGAAATAAGTTCAGCCGCCTTTGAAATTGCATATATCTCAGCCTGAAAGATGCTGCATTCGCTACGTAGTCGAAGAGAGACCTCCAGGTCAAGCTCACGGCAGAATATACCACAGCCCGTACCCTCCTCCAGTTTGGAGCCATCCGTAAACACATTGATGTCGTGGAACCTTACGTTTTCATTCAACCACTCTTCCAGAGTGGGGAATTTAATTTTTACCCCTTTACCTACAACATCGTGGCTAGGCATGTAGTCAGTCTCGGAATAACCTAGGGAACGGTCAACCAACCCAGTATGTCTAGAATTCGTGCCTAACAAAAGGTTCTGCTGAGCTAGCCGTGTCATTGTAAGTTCCGCACACTCTTTTATAAATATATCAATTGTTTGAATACCCGTTATTATTTCTAATGATCTTACTGCGTTGGATTTCATCGCACCCGTCAGGTAGCCAAGTGCGACTCTATTTACTCTAGTTAGAGATTTAACATGTGTATCATACCCTGTAATTGTCCACCAAGTTTGACAGCCATAAGTCAGAACAGGCCTGACCACAGCTGAGTAAAGCCAGTGGATAAGCCTAGGTTTTAACCCCCATCTAGGGCCTATGAACTTTTGGCATGAGTATAAGGCAGCAAGGGCTTTCCTTATACGAGCCTCTTTATTTGCTATCCAGTTTAATTTACGATCCAGTATGACCCCTAAAAATTTTGCAGAGTTCGACAGCTGAATTGTAATTCCTTGAAGTTTCGGTAATCTAAACTCTGGTAATTTATTACTACGAGTGAATAGTACCAGATCCGTCTTTGAGGGATTGATATTCAAACCACAACCTCTTGCCCAGTTTGATATTTCTCCTAGAGAGCCCTCTAAGATTTCGGACACCGTTGGTAGAAATTTACCTATGGTAAATTTCTACCAGTATCATCGGCATAGGCACATACCCTAATACCCGATGAGTCCAATATGGATAAGATTTTGTTCACTACTAGGATCCATAAAAGTGGTGAAATAACACCCCCTTGGGGGGTTCCGCCAGTCGCTCTCCTCATCACACAGGTATTTGCGAAGTAGGCCGTTATATCCCTAAAATTTAGCATTGTCATAATCCAGCTTAACACAGCTTTGTCTGTACCTGTTTCCCTTAGCACCGTCTCAATAGCAGAGGGGAGGACATTATTGAAAGCACGTTCTATATCGAGGAAAGCTGCGAGCGTGAACTCTTTGAAGTCCAAGGATCGCTCAATATGATGGACAACGCAGTGTAGAGCTGAGTCTACTGATCTGCCTTCGATGTATGCATGTTGGCTGCTCGAGAAGAAGTCAGTGCCAATATTGTTCCTAATATAATTATCCAGGATTCTTTCCAATGTCTTGACAAAGAATGATGCGAGGCTGATTGGCCTGAAGTCTTTCGCTGAGCTATAGTTTAATCTCCCCGCTTTCGGTATAAAAACAACTTTAACCCTTCTCCAGGAATTGGGAACATAAGTTAGTTTTAAGCAAGTCCTAAATAATTCGACTAGATAGTCTGAAATCACCTCAAAAGATTCCTGTAACATAATAGGAAAAATTCCGTCAAAGCCAGGAGATTTAAAAGGTCTAAAGGTGTGAATTGCCCATTTCACACTATGATGAGTTATCAGGTTATCGACCACGTGAGTATTTACAACTTCCACATTAGACTTGTATCCATGGGAATCTTGGTCTACATTACAACCAGGAAAATGTACTCTCAGTAGACACGCCAGAGTATCACCTGGGGATGAAGTCCAAGCACCTGATTCATCTTGGATACTACCTACAAAGTGTGGTTCTTTAGCCATCATTTTCCGGATTCTGGAAGTAGCCTTAATACTGGCCAGTTCCTCAATAAGATTACAAAAATCTTCTCTTTCTGATTTCCTCAGTTCTTTCTTATAAACCCGTAGATGGTCCTTATATACCACCCAGGATTGTTCACTACCACTTTTTCTTGCTGCATTAAAAGCCTTCCTAGCTTGCTGTTTTAGAGCCTTAAGATTCTGGTTCCACCATCTTTTATTCTTAGGGTTACTCCGCCTACTAATTGGGCATGATTTTAAATAAGCCCTTTTCAATTGGTACTCTAGTATGTTAACCGAACTATCTAAGTCTGCCGTGCCCACCAAGGGTCCTTCAAATACGACCTATTTACTCAATAAGCTTCTAAATTTATCCCATTTGGCCATTCTTGGGTTTCTAAAGGAGACCTTATCATTCAATTTGAAGTTCCCTATGCAGAATTCTATATACTTATGGTCCGAGAAACTAAATTCTCTGGAGACCTTCCAATCGTCCACAATATAATTATACCCAGTGCTTATTGTCAGGTCTAAGACTTCCTTCCTATTTCTAGTCTCAAACGTTGGGTCTGAACCTCTATTCTCAATTTTCAAGCCATTCTCAAGTATATATTCCAATAGAGACTCTCCTCTCGGGTTAACATCAGTACTTCCCCAAAGAGTATGATGAGCATTAGCATCACAGCCCAGTATAAGATCTCTCCCATTGGTTATACAAAAGTGAAATAACTCTTTCACTCTTGCGGGAGGCGGACTAGCCAGATCATCATGAGGAAAGTACGCAGAGGACAGAATGAGTTCCTTACCTTCCTGTAACAAAGTGATAGCTACCAGATCGCGATCACAAAACTGATTAAGAATAAAGCTATCAAAGTTTTTTCTAATTAGAATGCATGCTCTGGGAATGGGACTCATAGTATTTTTTCGCGAGGAATATATTTCTCAACGACGCCAACTAAAAATTTGGACCATTTGTATTATTTTTGGCATATGATAAGATTTGATTGCAATTTGTATTAGTATGGGGGTGGGAAGAGTGGATGACCGTTTTGAGAGAAATAATTCTCCAAGGGTTTCCTTTATTTCATTCTCTGGACTGAAGCGTGTATTCAGAAGTCTTCCACTTCAAAATCACCTTCGAGATAACCAACCTCTCTGATTTTCTTGCAAACTTTGTGGTCGAATATCGCGAAAACAAGAGCTAACCTAGAAAAACGGCTAGCACCACTGGATTCAGCAATACATTTTTGGACTAGCACAGTGTTATTATGCCAAACTAATTATAACTATAAATCAGTAAGGAAAGGCAGAAAGTCGGGCGGGTCCGACTATATAATACCCTACACCTCCCTAACAATGCGAAAATGTGCATTGCGATAAGAATTTGGCAGTGTTCATACATGTAAAATGAAAATTCTTTCTGCCGAATTTCGTACGGATCGGATATAAAATACGGGTTCTACAGCGCTTATATCAAATCGGATGAAATATATATATGAGGGGCTATATCTAAATCTGAACGGACTTTCTCCGAATTTGGTAGGGTTCATTCACGTTATAAGAAAACTCTCTCTGCCGAATTTAATAATAACGAAGAGGGCAGAATGTTTCTTATAATACAGAACCAGAAAGCGATTATTTTGCGAAGCCTGAAATTTTGTTTGGCAAAGGTGCGTCTGTCGCGATTCTGTTTTCAAAAAAGCGTGAAATCAGCATATTTATCACATTAATTTTAATACCACATCTCAAAAAATTGAATATAAGGATATTGCATGTTTGATTTTATATATAAATAAATTAATATTTACCTTAAATTGTATGTTAAGATACTCCGAACAAAAATAATTTTAACGTTTCAGTATTTAAATATTATATCAATTGTAATAATTTAATAATATTAATATTATTAATGTTTTAATAAATTGACACGGCGAAACTAATTAAAAAACAAGTAAGAAAGAAAGTTCGGGTAAACCGAATAAGGAATCCCACACCTTGAGTTTAAAAAAAATATTAGTAAATTTATTATAAATTATTATAAATTTAAATTGCATTTAATAATTTTTTAGTGTGTACTGGTATTAAAGTTAAAAGCTGTTTAAATTTGGTACAAAATGGCCCATTTGTGTGAGAGGTACCAAAAGGGGAGTTCCAATAACGGTCACTTTTCTCTGGAATCTAGGCACTATAAAAGCATTACACTGTACAAAATTTCAAGTATTTGTATACACTGGTATTAAACTTATAAGCTGTTAACTTTTGTGTAAAATGGTCCATTTGTGTGGGATGTTCCAAAGGGAGGGGAGGGGGTGGCAATATCGCCCATTTTTCTTTGGACTCTAGGTACTATAAAAGCATTACACTGCACACAATTTCAAGTATTTGTATGCACTGGTATTAAAGTTATAAGCTGGTAACTTTTGGTGGAAAATGGTCCATTTGTGAGGGGGTACCAACAGAGGCGTGCCAATAACGGCCACTTTTATCTAGACTCTAAGTACTATAAAAGCATTGCACTGTACAAAATTTCAAGCATTTGTATGCACTGGTATTAAAGCTATAAACTTGTAACTTTTGGTACAAAATGGTCCATTTGTGTGGGATGTACCAAAAGGGGCGTGCAAAAAACGCCCAATTTTCTCTGGACTTTAGGTACTATAATAGCATTACACTGTACAAAATTGCAAGTCATTGTACGCACTGGTAATAAAGTTATAAGTTATTAACTTTTGGTTCAAAATTTTCCATTTGTGTGGGAGATACCAAAATGAGCGTGGAAACTTCGCCCATTTTTCTCGAGGTAATAGTGACCAATACACTAATACTATGTGTAGAATTCAAATAAGTAATATAGAAGTTATTAAATAATCAATATTTCACTAATGATTAAACCTTTGTGGGGGAGGTACTAGAAGGAGTCGACCAATACGGGCCATCTTCGAACTTAGCCGTAGATAGAAGAAAATATTACCACATACCCAATATGAAGTCAATCGGTTACTCCTTTCGAGAGCGATCGTGCGCACCAGCCAGCAGACAGACAGACGGACATTGCTTGCTTTGGGACATAAAATGACCCAAAACGGATATCCGTCGAACATACTTAGGGTCACTCCTTCGATGTTTTTTGGCTCGTAGAAATGATATATACCCTCCTCTCTAAAGTGTTGGGATAATCCATATTTCACTAAATGTTAACCCTGTGTGGGGGAGGTATTAGAAGGAGTGGACCAATATGGTCGTACGGACGGTACGGCGATATCCGCTGAACATACTCAGAGCTTAGGTCATTCCTTCGATGTGTTACACTTTCGTAGCAAATGATATATACCCTCTTCTCTAAGGTGAGGGGATAATAATACTGTGTTAACATCTACAGGAATGTCTCGATTAATATTAAGGGAAGGCAATCCATTTAAACGATTTTCAGTCATGGTTTTCGACCTTTTGACTTTTTGAAAAAAAAAACAAGAAGTCGACTTTTCGACTTTATTAGGTTAGGTTAGGTTGAATAGAGGAGACGTTTAAAACGTCTCATGTCCATGGACATACACTTAAGCCAGTGGTTCGGCCTGTGGTGCGCTCCTTATTTATGATGATTTTGGTTCGTAGCAAATGATATATACCCTCTTCTCTAAGGTGAGGGGATAATAATACTGTGTTAACATCTACAGGAATGTCTCGATTAATATTAAGGGAAGGCAATCCATTTAAACGATTTTCAGTCATGGTTTTCGACCTTTTGACTTTTTGAAAAAAAAAACAAGAAGTCGACTTTTCGACTTTATTAGGTTAGGTTAGGTTGAATAGAGGAGACGTTTAAAACGTCTCATGTCCATGGACATACACTTAAGCCAGTGGTTCGGCCTGTGGTGCGCTCCTTATTTATGATTTTCATACCCCACGGATTACAGAAAATCGGTACTAGACACGTATTTTCTCAGTACCTTCCAGTCATATCCTCTGAGATGAGTCAAGTCTGGCAATATGTCGGAACCGAAATATCGGGATCTTGCATGTGTGAAAGCTGGGCAGTGACACAGAAAATGTTCTATCGTTTCGATGTTTTCCCTGCATGTCCTGCACTCGTCGTTTTCTGCTAGTCCTATGCGATGAAGATGTGCCTGTAAGCTTGAGTGTCCCGTTAGAACACTTATCATCTTACTAATCTCGATCTTGTTTAGTTTCAGAAAACTACTGGTTTTCTTCTCATTTGGGTCACCCCACAGTATCTTTGCAGTTGCTCTATTCCACACAGTTTTGTGAGCCATCACTGCCCAGTGCTTCAACTCATCCTTCGTGGCTTCGAAAGGTTTCCAAGTTTGTTACTCGAAGTTCTCTGCCCTTTGAAGCCAAGCTGTTTGCTCGTTCATTTCCAATCACTCCGTTGTGTCCCGGTACCCAGAAAATACGCAGTTGACCATGGACTTTTACAGTCCAACACTGTTCTGGATTTGACCTTTTCCGATGTTATTGCTTTGATCGCCATTTGGCTATCTGTGAATATGTTGGCATATTTAGGCTTTGTGGTATTACTGAGCCAGTTAACACACTCCGTGATTGCTCGAACTTCTGGCGGGGAGGCGGAGGCGGAAGTAAAGTTCGACTTCTGGTTCATCAATAAAAAGTCCCAGACCCGTCCTTCCTCCTAGCCTGGACCCATCGGTGTAGCAGCTGGTTCCCACTGGCGCATGAGCTAGTGTTCCGTTTTCCCAGGAGCGTCTGTCTGGCACGATCGATTCACAGGTAGCTGTAAGCCGCACTTCCGGAATGCGGTCGGAGATTTCCGTTGTTTGAATATGACCGACCAGTGATTGTAATATCTTCTGATGGTACGACTTTTGGTCTCGATTTATCCATTCGCCCATCACTTGTAGACGTCTTGCTGTGAGGGCTGCCTCATACTTTATACGGATATCTATTGGTTGGATGTGCAGTATAGTCTCCAACGCTCTTGTTGGTGCGGTTCTAATTGCTCCGCTTATGCCTAGACAGCACATACGTTGCACTTTTTGCAATGGTATTACGTTGTACTTTTTGTCCATTGATGTCCACCACACTACAGAGGCGTAGGTTATTATTGGTCTAATCACGCTCATGTAAAGCCAGTGTGTCATATTTGGACGTAGTCCCCATTTTGAACCTATAGCTCTTCTGCACAACGACCAACATCTGTGGGCCTTTGTAACTCTTTCTTCAATATGATCTTTCCAGTGCAGTTTCTGATCCAAGATTACTCCCAAGTATTTTATCTTTTTAGATATGGCAATATTCTTATCCAGGAAACGAGGCACGGTAAAAGGATGAATCTTCCTTTTCCTTGTAAATAGACATATTTCTGTTTTGTCTGGATTGACATTTAGTCCCCTTGGATGTGCCCAGTTATATGCTATGTTAAGTGCCTCCTCAGCTCTTCTGCATAGTTGGTTTGGATGTGTGCCCCTTAGAAGTATTATAACGTCGTCTGCATAACATACTGGTTTAAGTCCTTCATTGGTGAGGTCTTTAAGGAGACTGTGTATCGTCGTAACCCATAGGAGAGGCGATAAAATGCCCCCCTGAGGTATACCACGATTTACCTTGTCTCTGATTTTTACGTCATATGACCCACAAATAATCCACCTATTCCTTAGCATATTGTCGATCCAGTTTATCAACGCCCGGTCAACCTGACCGCCCTCAATGTCTATACAAACGGCAAGTGTGTACAATTTTTCACTGAAGGACTGTTCTATGTGGTGTACTACCTCATGTAGAGCTGTTTCCACTGACCTTCCTTTAACATATGCGTGTTGCTTGAATTTTAGCTTTCATCGGCTATCTTAGGTTTAGGTTAGGGTGGCAGCCGTATTTGTTTATAAGCTCACATAGACCAGTTTAGGTCCCTAGTGTTACCACGGGCTGAAATGACCCTCATCGAAACCAACCTGTTTGATATATAAATTTATCGATACTACGAATATCAGTACTGGAAAGATCTGTTAGGCTGCCTAAAAAGGCCGACCCCAGTATGTCCAGTCGTCGTTTACTCAAAGCGGGACAGTCGCAAAGCAAGTGCTCAATGCTCTCCACTTCTTCCTCATCTCCACAGCTTCGGCAGAAGTCATTGGAGTCAATACCCAATCTTTTGGCGTGTTCGCCGATCAAGCAGTGTCCCGTCAGAACCTGTACTAACGTAGACAATCATTTCCTCTCTAGTGCGAGGAGATATTTTGACCTTCTCAGGTCATACCTTGGCCAGATTTGTCTAGCTACCCTGCAGGTGCCGATTTCTGTCCATCTTTCGTTGGACTGCCTGATTGCCTCTTGCCTAAGCCAAAGCTTGCACGTGGATAGTGGCGCACCAATAATGTCGTCCCTTTCCTAGCAAGTTCATCGGCTTTGCAGTTCCCCGGGATATCCCTATGCCCAGGCACCCATATGAGGTGTATATTAAACTGCTCAGCCATCTCGTTAAGAGATCTGCGGCAGTCGAGGGCTGTTTGTGAATTTAGGGATGTTGCCTCCAGAGAATTGATGGCAGCCTGGCTGTCCGAGTAAATTACAACGCCAGTGTTGGTTACTATGTTGCGACTCAGCCACTTGGCGACTTCCCATATTGCCATTATTTCGGCTTGATAGACACTGCAGGTATCTGGTAGTCTGTGAGCTATATCCAGACTAAGTTCTTCACAGTGTACTCCGAAGCCAACCTTTTCATCAAGCTTCGAACCATCCGTGTAAAAGTGGAGATGGTTTCTATTACCTGGTATTCTGCCGACCCATTCATCTCTAGCGGGAATCATAGTGATGTAATTTCTCTCGAAGGTGTACACAGTTGGTATATAGTCCACTCGGTCGGTTACCATAGCACTACACTTTGATATCCTCATGTGACCATAGTTCTTGTACCTCCACATTGATAGGCAGTTTAATCTTATTGCCGCTTTGGTTGCAACTTCTCTCGCCACAATATTAATCGGCAGTATATGGAGTAGGGCTTGTAGTAGGTTGGTAATGTTTAGTTTGTCAGTTGCCGTCCACCATACCACAATACCGTATAACAGTATTGGACGAACTACTGCTATATATATCCAGTGGACGATTTTAGGAGAGAGTCCCCACCGCGACCCTACAGCCTTTTTGCAGGAATATAAGGCGACGTTGGCCTTCCTCACACGTTCCAATACGTAATAAGTGTAAATAACATTTTCCTATCTAGAATTATTCCTAAAAATTTTGCACTTTCAGAAAAGACTAGATCTGTTCCATTTATCCGAGGTGGAGGGTCCACATGTGGGACATTATTCATCCTAGTAAAGAGAACCAATTCTGTCTTGTTGGGGTTAACGCCCAAACCGCTGCTTCTGGCCCATCTTGCCAACTTGTTCAGAGCCACCTGTAGGATGTCTCTGAGGACGTTTACGAATTTGCCACTCACTGCGATTGCCACGTCGTCCGCATATGCCACGACCTTGCAGCCACAACGTTCTAGATCTAGCAGGATTTCATTCACCGCTAGGCTCCAAATTAGTGGAGACAATACTCCTCCTTGCGGGGTCCCTCTGTTTACATACCTTGTTAGAGTTGTGGACCCTAGACATGCTGTTATGCGTCTTCTGGTGAGCAGACTTTGAATTAGTCTAATCAAACTAGTGTTAACTTTTAGATGTGAGAGTGCCGCAATTACCGCATCTGAGTGAATGTTGTTAAAAGCCCCTTCTATGTCAGGAAATGCAACCATGGTGAATTCCTTGAAATGCAAGGACGATTCGATAGTGCTCACAAGTTCGTGCAGGGCTGATTCTGTAGACTTGCCCTTATTGTAAGCATGTTGGTTCCCCGACAGGAGTTTTGTATCCAGGTTTTCCCTAATGAAATGATCTAAAAGTCTTTCCAGACCTTTCAATAGGAAGGAGGATAGGCTAATTGGTCTGAAGTCTTTTGGCCTAGTGTGTGATATCTTTCCCGCTTTAGGTATGAATACCACTTTGGTATCCCTCCATCGATTCGGGACGTATGAAAGCCTGATACAGCCTACATAAATTTTCTCCAGCCAGGGGATAATGTACTTTAACATTTTCTGCATTTCTGCTGGAGTGATGCCATCTGGTCCAGGTGACTTGAAGGGCTCAAAGCTGTTAATAGCCCAGCTTATTCTGGATCTCTCAGTCAAGAAGCTAGCGACGCTCGCAGTCCACTCGCACTCTTGTTGGTCCTGCTGATCCTCGGGTTCTGTTACAGAGTTCCCCGGGAAATGTGTGCCGAGCAGTACATTGAGCGACTGCTCGCTGTTTTTGGTCCAGTTATTTGCCTCATCCTGTAAATATCCCACTGTACAGGGTGAAGCAGATAATATCTTCTTCAGCCTAGCGGCGTCGGAGACCTTTTCCACCTCACCACAGAAGGTATACCAAGAGCGCCTTTGCGCCTTTCTAAGCTCCTTCTTATAGATCTTGAGTTGCTCTTTATAGGCATCCCAATCATTAGCGACCCCAGTAGATTTAGCCTTATTGAATAGCTTGTTGCAGGTCTTTTTCATAGCCGTTAGCTCAGAAGTCCACCATTGGGGTTTAGTTTTACCCTTGTACCTTGTTTTTGGACAGGCTTCTTCAAGGGATCTATTGAATGATATGCTGATATGATCGACCAGATTATCCAGACCGGCTTTGTCATTCGGTTCGTACAGAAGTTTAGAGTTGAGGACTTTCTTGAAATTCTTCTCATACAGATGCCACTTTGTCTTCCTTACATTTCTGTGGACGGCGGGTTTAGGCGCTTTTTCCGCGAGTTTGAACTCAATATAATGGTGATCTGAGAATGAGTGGTCGTCCAGTACATTCCACCCAATAATTTTGTCTGACAGCCGGTCAGTAGCAAACGTTACGTCGAGTACTTCTTGTCTGTCTTTAATTGTAAAGGTCGGTTTATTACCTATGTTACAAATACTAAGGTTGGTAGTTAGAATAAAGTCAAGAAGCGAATCACCCCTATTGTTTATATCCGTACTACCCCAGATAGTATGATGAGCGTTCGTGTCTGCGCCAATAATCAGCTCGAGCTCGTCAGACGTTGCTTCTTCTACTACTTCCCTGAATAGAGCAGTCGGTACTACAGATTCATAAGGCAAGTAGCTGGAGACCACCCAATATATGCGATTACCGATCTCCAGGCTAGCAGCTGTTTGGTCTTTACCACTTAAATTAGTCAGGAGAAATATACTTAGATCTTTCCTGGCCAAAATGCAGGTTCTTGGAGTGCCTTCACAGTTGGCCACAAGCATTTTAAAGTTGGGTGTCCTAATACCGCACACCCTTCCTCCCACTACGTAGGGCTCCTGTATCAGGACGATGTCTACTGCGCCTGTGGACAGGCGCAGCAATAGAGCCGCTGAGGCTGCTTTAGCGTGATGGAGGTTAATCTGTAGAATTCTTACCATCATTGGTAATTGACAGATTAACATCCACCCCGACAAGGGTGTTATCGAACTCTTCGTCCGTATCGTCGAGAAGCATGTCCCCGCCAGATGTGTCAAAGAGTCCGGAGACTCCCCTCAGCCTCTCTGTGTCCGAAGTAGAGCTTTTGTCCTCAGAGAAGGACGTTACAGATCTTCTGTTAGAGTTGGAGTCACCAGAAATAATCGGCTATCTTACTTTTGATCATGTCGTCAATTATTCGCTCCATTGTTTTTAAGAGGAAAGAAGTTAGGCTAATAGGTCGATAAGCCTTTGGGATCGTATAACTCGCCTTGCCAGGCTTAGATATGAAGACCACCCTTGATTCCTGCCAATTTTTTGGGGTATATGCATGAGTTAGGCATGCAGTGAAAACACCAACAAGATGAGTTGATACCAGATCCACCTCATTCTGAAAAAGCGCTGGAAATATTCCGTCCGGTCCCGCAGCCTTAAAAGGAGAGAAGCTTTTTATTGTTTCTTTAAACATAGCATCCGTAATAAGTACTTGGTGCATTACATTTTCGGTCTGTAACTGTTGCTCTGTTGGCCCAGCATTACCACTCGGAAAATTAGTTTTCATCAAAAGCCTTACGGTATCATCTATAGTTTCCATCCTTTTACCCGTTTCATCCACCAGTGTTTCAGTTTGGATATGAGTTTTTGAGAGGAACTTTTTTATTTTGGACATGCTGTTAACGCTGTCTACCTGCTCACAGAAAAGTCTCCAGGAGTTACGTTTCGCCAGTCTAATGGTTTTATTGTATTCTTTGAGACTTCTGTGGTAGTCATCGCAATATACTGATAGCTTTTTACGTCGAGCTCTGTTGTAAAGTCTGCGGACATCCTTGCCAATCGAGCGAATTTGCCCTGTCATCCAGGGTTTCTTATAGGCAGATTTCCTTTCTCGAAGCGGACAACTATCGTCGAATGATTTTACAAGAGCCTCCGTTATCCTCCTCACATTGATATCAATGTCTTCTGTACTTGGATAATCGTGTTTAGGCTGGCCCAATCGATTTCTAAGTAGATTGCCGAATTTGGTCCAGTCGGTTTTAGCCTTATTACAGAAACTTATTGGGTTAGGCGGTGGCCGTGCAATTTTAAACCTTATATAACGGTGGTCCGAATAGGAGTGTTCATCCGAAACCCTCCACTCATGGATCTCATCAATGAGGTTTTTGCGAGCATATCGTTATATCTAATACTTCTTCCCTAATTTTGTTAACAAAGGTCGCCTTGTTCCCTATGTTGAGAGTTAGGAGATCGTTAGTATTTAAAAAATTCTATAATGGCTTGTCCCCTTTTATTGGTGTCAGTACTACCCCAAGCAATATGGTGTGAGTTGGCATCACAACCAGCTAGTAACACATTACTTGTATTTTTGGATTCCCTTACCAGACGTTGTAATTCCGACGTAGGTGGCAATGTCGGCGCACCGAATGGCAGGTATACTGACGCCAGGTACATACTTCCATTACCTTGCATCAGCACAGTTGCGTCCAATGTTGACAACTCTGGAGAGAAAAGATAGCATACGTTTTTATGGCATAGAATACAAGTCCTTGGACGAGTACCTGTGTTAGCGTAGAAAAGATTGCAGTTCATATGGTTTAATCCAGTAACTTTGTTACTAGTAGTCCACGGTTCCTGGACCAAAGCAACATGAACTCTGCCTTTATTTATTATGTTCATCAGAGAAATGGATGCCGTTCCAGTAGAGGGGAAATGAGAGAGCAAAAGTGTAATTTGATACTATTTGGCCACTTAGTGGGTGGTCTGATGACGCCATCGTCCATTTAATGTGTATGTATGTGTGAATTCGTACGTCTGTGTCAATTTTATGTGTATGTATGTGTGAATTCTGGCGTCGTCGTCAATTTTATGTGTTTATATTCCAATGTAATTTGATACTATTTGGCCACTTCGTTGGTGGTCGCCAGATGTTCTGTAGGTCTGAATCAGTGTTTATGTTTATGTATGTGTGAGTTCATTGAACTTGGCTTTGAAGTAACCTTGAGATCAGCATGACTCATTGGTATGTGCGTCTGCAGCTGGGCTTTGCTGTACATCTAGGTATGGTTGATTCTAGAATCACATTGTGAGTCCGCAGCTGGGCTTTGCTGCATATCTAGGTATGGTTGATTGTCGAATCACAAATACACACATGGTATGTGTGTATGTGTGTCAACGGTTCCCCACCAGTCCGTCTTTCATACACACATGGTATGCATGTATGTGTTTCAACGGTTCCCCACCAGTCCGTCTTTTGTGTCAGTCTGTCTGTCGGACACTAGCGCCAAACAGTCAGATCATGCTATGTGTTTGGTTGTCCGTCTGCCTGTCGGACACTAGCGCCAAACAGTCAGATCATGCTATTGAATTGTTTGGTTGTCCGTCTGTCTATCGGAAACTAGAACCAAACGGTCGGACCATGCAATTGAACTTGAATTGATTCCTTTGTGACATATCCAGAGCACAATGTGTGTGTGTAGTTCTGAGTATCCAAAACTTCACACCAAATCTTCAAAGACTTTTAGGTAAACAAACATATTTTTGTGGTTGTTTCATATTCGATACAAATTATTATGTAATACGATCAAATCGTATGTAAACAGT
Organism: Eudasyphora cyanicolor; assembly: GCA_963930755.1. NCBI lineage: Eukaryota > Metazoa > Arthropoda > Insecta > Diptera > Muscidae > Eudasyphora > Eudasyphora cyanicolor. The sequence continues at coordinate 149,793,799 of OZ005734.1, read as the reverse complement.
TGGGAGGGAATGCATTTGTAAAGAGCAAAATATTTCCTGTCCATGGTCAACGTTGATATGAATTGAAAAGGAATGAATGCTCTATATAAGAGAAATGATTTGGAAAGTCAGTTTGATTAAAGCTGTGTATTTTGTAATGAGTCTTTTCACGCTAAGAGAGATTTTACAAGACATATAAAACATCATCACACAATACCAACAACATACAGGAGTTTTACAAACACAACATGAAAAACAGTGGCCGACGTTAAATGAGCAGTATCAGTATTATAATCAAAATGCTGCTGAAGCTGTAAAAAATACTAAGAATACGTACTTTTGTAAAGACTGTTATGTACAAGTGGTATCCATGCGTAACCACGTTCGTACCAATGGACATAAGGACACTGTTAGAAGGAACATAGATGGGGATATAACAGTCATAAAGAGTTCATTCAATAAACGTATTATAACATACGAATATAATAATTCAAATGGAAATCTGTTACCTGAAAATTTTCTTTGTGAGACAAAAGAGTCACTCCTGAAGTTGCTCAAGCTCAGTTTGGCGGAGCACACAATTTTGAAGTTCAACATAGAACTTCAAGGTGAATATGTTAAACCCAGAGCAGATAATGAGCTAAATATGAGTGATGGACTATCAACTTCTAGAGGTAGAATCCTCGATCCCGATTCCTTAACTACACCCAAGATTTTCAACCACGTATCTAAAATGACTCTGTTAACTCTGGGAGATAACATTAATAATCTGTTTGATGACCACACTGATGCCATAATGCACAAGATGTTCGAATTTCAAGAGCGTGATTCAGGTTGGGCATTACAGAAAATTCTAAAACTTGACATTAATATTAATAAGGCTGATCTCACCAGAGGCTCAAAATTCATTAAAACACCAAAGTCATTGGCAAAAAAGAATGCATGTCTCAACATAAACAATTTGAATGATGAATATTGTTTCAAATGGAGTTTGGTGGCAGCATTGGAAAATAAACCCTCCCATAAGCCTTGTGACACATCTTCCTATAATGTTGACATCGCACGTGATACGATAACATTGCAAAGTGGTATCACGCTAAACTTCCAAGGGCTTCAATTCCCCTTAGCCATAAAACATGTTAAAGTGTTCGAAGCAAACAATGACGACATAAGCATCAATGTCTTTGGTTATGAAGGAGACCAAATTGTTGGACCCTATCACCTAACAAAAAAAGAGAAATAATACCACATCAATTTGATGCTGCTTCACGAAGGCGATAATTTCCATTACATTTGGATAAAGCGAATGTCAAAGTAATATACGAAAAATGAAATTTATATATGATATATTTAAAAATATTTTTTTCTTTACAGTCTTTTGAGCCATCAATTATCAAATCATAACGGAGCTGTTTTTATTTGTAATGGATGTGTCCAACACTTCCATTCGACAGATAAATTTGCACAACACAAACAGGAATGCGGGGGTATTGTAACTCGCTTGCCCTCGGAAGATAAAGCAATATTAAAGTTTACTCACTACGAGCGTCAATTGAAAGTACCCTTCGTAGTATACGCAGATTTTGAATGTGTATTAGAGGATGTGGTGAGCGCAAATACCACAAAAACCAGCATGATACAAAAGCACACACCTTGTGCTTTTAGTTATAACATTAAGTGTAGTTATAATTCTAGTTTAAATAAGTTTTGTATATATACAGGTGAGGACGCCTCTAAAAAATTTTTGGAAAATCTCGTTAGGGATTGTAAATTTATTTACAATAATTATTTGACTGTAAAGAAACCAATGATTAGTTTAACACCCTTGGAGGAAGTAAATTTTGTAACTTCTGAAAATTGTCACATATGTGACAAAACTTTAGGTAACGATAGGGTAAGGGATCACTGTCATTTAACTGGGAAATACAGGGGGCAACACATAACCAATGTAATCTTCAGCATCAGATAGCAACATTTATTCCAATATTTTTTCATAATTTTTCATCCTACGATTGTCACCTTTTCATTAAAGATCTTATTGACTATGAAGGAGAAACTAAAGTAATTCCATTAAATAAGGAATTATATATATCTATGTCTCATTTTCTTCCAATGAATGACAAAAACAGACTAGAGTTGCGATTTCTAGACAGTTTTTGATTCATGGCTGCCAGCTTAGATTCTCTGACCCGAAATTTACCTGAAAAGGATCTTCAGACAGTACGTACACATTTTCCAAACAATAAAGATTTTAGACTCATGAATAAAAAGGGGGTATTTCCGTATGATTATATATCATCATTTCAAAAATTTTTTGAGAAACAACTTCCTCAGAAGAAATACTTTTATAATAAAATGACGGACACCGAGTGTTCGTCAGAGGTTTACAAACATGCACAGAATGTATGGACAAATTTTGGTTGTACAAATCTGAAAGATTACATGGAATTGTATTTAAAAACGGATGTTCTATTGTTGACGGACGTTTTTGAAAATTTTAGAACATTATGTATAGATGTGCACAAATTGGATCCCTGTCAATATTATACCGCCCCATCTCTTTCTTGGGATGCGATGCTCTTATGTACAAAAGTTGAATTACAACTTCTCACTGATATTAACATGTACAACGTCTGTAAGAATGCCATACGAGGTGGTATAGTTCAATGTTCCAAAAGACACTCAGTAGCGAACACAGAGGGTACGCAAGGTTATGATAAAAATAAACCAATTGTAAATATATACTACCTAGATGTGAATAATTTGTATGGTAAAGCTATGACACAATATCTCCCAGTATATAACTTTAGATGGCTTGAGGGAGCAGATTTTGGAAAATATACAAATGAAGGGGAAATAAAATCAATACCCGACGATTCGCCAACAGGCTACATATTTTGTGTTGATTTAGAGTATCCAAAAGATTTGCATGATCTTCACAATGATTTACCCTTCTGTGCGGAGAGTAAAACTGTTGGAGGGTCTAAATATAAAAAATTAATTACAGACTTTTCCGAAAAACGAACATACAAGATCCATTACAAACTATTGCAGCAGTGTCTAAAGCATAAATTAATACTAAAAAAAGTACAGAGCATCCTTTCTTTCTCTCAATCAAAAAATATATACTAAAAAATAATGAGATGATTTAAAACTATGGAAAATGTGGATAAAAGAAAAGATGTTAAAATAGTAAAGACTTGGGATAGAACAAACAGAAACAGGCTGGGAGCGAGAGATTTAATTGCAAAACCAAATTTCAATAGCTTATCACAATTTTCAGAGGATATGGTTGCCATTCAACTGAACCGTGTAAACGTATTATACAACAAACCAATTTATTTAGGCTTTTGTGTTTTGGATATTTCTAAATGGGTTATGTATGACTTCCTCTATGACTTTTTGAAAATTAAGTTTCAAAACGATTTTTGTGTAAATTATATAGATACTGATTCATTTATTCTAACTTTTTATGGTAGAGATCTTTTTAAAGAACTTACTCCAGATGAGTTAAAAACAAGGTTTGACACTTCAGACTTTCCACCAGATAATAAATATGGTATCCCTCTTGTAAATAAGAAGGTGATTGGGATGATGAAGGATGAAAATTGTGGTATGGTTATGACCGAATTTGTGGGACTTAGACCTAAGATGTACGCAATTAAAGTGGAAGGAAGTAAAGACATTAAAAAGTCTAAGGGTGTAAAAAAATCTGTGCTAAAAAAATGTACTATAGATACATATCGAGAATATTTAATTAAAAGACAAAAATATTATGACGATATGTTTACATTTAGATCTAGAAAACATGTTATTTATACAGATAAGATAAATAAAATATGTCTAAGCTATGACGATGATAAGAGAAAAGTAAGACCCGATGGTATAAATACGTATGCGTGGGGTCATTACAGGCTTGATTGTGATTTATATAATATAAATATTGACCTAAACTGTATTAATCCGATGGAACTTGATGTAAGCCTTAACGAAATTAATAGCTTGGAAATTTCGGCTTTAAATGAAATTCTAGATTTGAATATTGAGAATAAATCAGATGATTTAGAAAGAGTTAATGAATCAGACCTACATTCTACAATTCCAATGGATGTATGTTTTAATGAAATTGATAATTCAAATCTCGCAAATTGGGATGAACTTCATGATCTTAACCTATAATTAAGAAATAATGTACATTATTGTTTACCGTATATTTTTTATGCTTTCTTTCATCAATAAAGACAAATGTATTTTGATTTGGAATACAATACTTGTGTGTTTTTTTTTATTTATTAATTTTTATATGGAAATACAAAAAAAAACATTTCATTATTAATACTTAAATAATTTTCCGGACGATTCCAGTTAAAGGTGTGTATTCTAGCAAACGTTCGTGAAGTAGTAAACAATAAACATAAGTGTTTTCAGGAATGGATTTAGAGGTCTCAAACTCGATTTTGACATCAATTGGTCCGCTTTTAACAATTTCGTTTTGATGGCTGACATCAATTACAGCTATTGGTGACTCCTTGAATTTCTCACATGAAATAATTGGTTGTGACTCCCTCAAAAAGTAACTTTGTTGAAATTTAGTATACATATCATAAAGTACAGCATATCGATTCTCTTCGAATTTTAAATTTAAGTCATCGTATGGATAAGTATCCGAGTTAAGATGGACTTTAATGTTTGTTAAATTACTGTGAACAAACTTTCCATCTTTTTCAAGAGCAAGTAGTACGAAACGTGGTCTTTCTCTGTTCATAGAGAGTTTCACATTCCAATTACATTTGGTTGCGCCATTAAATGTTGGGTTAAAATGACAATCCCAACTACGAAATGTAATCGGTAGCGATGTTCCACTCTTTATCGTCTTCATAATTTGTAATTTGGATGTGTCAGACAAGTGCACATGGGGAATTCTCCACGTGATATTCGTAATTGTTAAATTTGCAGTTTCATTTGACTCCGAGGAATAACATGCGTTCTGGTCACTGGAGCTTCGGAGCAAAATAAGATCATGTTTACTATGTAATATAACTTTGGTGAAATCTTCGGCAAATCCCAACAGCATCTTAAGGGGTACATAAAAGTTAAACACACTCATGTTTAAGTCGGCGCCATTATTCCATCCAGCATTTCTCATCATATTACTCTCAAAATCAGTAAGGGACACAAAGTTCTTTATGGTACTCGATACACCTAAATACCGAGTGCGATCGATTTCAACACCATTAATTTCATAACGAATTTCATCGAACATGTGAGCTATACAATTATTGCGTAAACGAGCATTTGATGTTTTTTCGCCGCCCTCTATGGCAATACATATAAATCTTGATTTTGAATGGTTATTCTTATTTCATAATTATTTTTAAATGAATTTATATATGGCACGTAGCTGTGGTAGTCTTTTTTGATTATATTGTCATCGGTGAATGGTTTTTCAAGAACATTTAGTATTTCAGACATTTTGTTTTAAACGTAATTTTAAAGATTTTAAAAAAATTTTATTTTCCTTTGTTAGTGGCAACCTTTTGGGTTTGACTGCTTTAATTGGAATGTTTGGAAAGGTCTTTTTAGGATTACATTTATTATAAATAATCATTTTGCTTTTGATCGCAGATGTAGCCTAAGTGTAATCTCTTCTCCACGAAAATTTATTAATCGTTGTTCTTGATCTACTATCCAAACTTTCAGTGAACTGATTTCTTTGACGTTTACTGGTAAATAAATTAAATTCCTTGGTATTTCATCCAATTTATATCCTGGAGATACATTTATACCAAATTCATGAATAGTATGTACAGATAGATTATTCATGTAAGATCCTGATGTTATATTACATTGTATTTGTATTGCGTTTACTTTCATAATGTTTACGGGAAGATATGATGTATGTTTCGTATTTGCTTTCAAAATTCCTCCATTGAATCCCAACAGGGTTCCTATAGACCGTTCTTTGTTAAAATCGATATCATCATGAGATGAAAATATCTCTATTTGTAAGGTATTATTGTTTGCAACGATTTCTATTGTCTTGAGACCGTCTTGTTTACCATAGGCTAGTTTAATATAGTCAACTATATCTTCCAGTTCGTAAGAACCAATAGGAATTTCAATTACTCGAGCATCAATATGAAACAAGTTTGGAATGGAATTATATGAATGAAAATCTACCAGAGCGCATTCATAGTCTTCGGTTAATTGAATTGGTGGAAAGTAATTGGATGTTAGAACCGAAGATCTTCCGCTTAGGGCTAATGTTATTGACATAGTGAAAGCTGACAAGTAAATGAAAACTATTTTCATTATTTTATTTGTTTTAATTTATGTATTCACTAGAGCATATTGCTTTTGTTTATCCATGAATTGTGATCTTTAGAGAATCCTAACCACTTAACGTATACTTTGTCGCCCTTAGTTTTCAAAACCTTTTCAACGAGGTATGTGTTGGGGAAGCGTGTGCGTTGAATTTCCTCTTTATAAAACCCGTCTTTGATTGGGTTTCCTTGATAGTCTTCTAAGATAAACGTAACAGGATTTGTAATCTGTATAGATTTTATACGAAATATCTCTGTGCTATAATTCGGTGTATACCCCTTCTCAAATATATTTTTATATTTGCTTATACGTACGTAATCCCCCACATGGTATTTTGACGGTGGGAACATTTTGAGATGACTGTACACCGTCGAGAGTAACCTTTTTTCATTTTTAGAATTTACTTCAATGGGGGGCATATTTATTGTTCGATGTTTTTTCTTATTGTAGAAATTAATCAAATTTTTGTATATATCAAGCCAATGGTAGGAACCGTTGTAAGAATATTCTCGAAACATTAAAGATTTTAGTGTTCGGTTAAATCGTTCAACGATTGATGCTTTCATTACACTATACGTTGAATAGTGGTTAATAGAATACATTTTCATTAGTTTATAAAATTCTTGGTTAAAAAATTCTTTTCCATCGTCTGTTTGTAAATTTTTTGGTATTCTACCAATATTTTTTTAAATGCTGTGGAAACGTCGCTGGCATTTTTTGATTTAGTTGCTTCTGCCAAATTTTGAGAAGGTATCAATTACTGTTAGCAAATATCTATGTCCTTTATTTATTGTAGAATAATTCCCCATTTCAACCAAATCCGCTTGCCATAAATCGTCGATGCCTTTCATAATTACTCTCCGTCGAGGAAAATTTTTGCGAGCTTGAGCGTGTAGCTCATTGATAATTGTTCGTCTTTCCATGATTTAGTTATGATCGTTATAAATTATTGTACGAGTACTTGACATTCTACTTAAAACATTGTGTACATCCTTAATATTGTTTTTTATTTAAGATATTTCATTGTTTATGATTACAAATTGCCTACTCAAATCTCTTTTTAATATTTCTTGTGAATGTATGATTTGTGTTTGTAGGTAAGCTTTGTTGATTGCGTCTGTATTTTCCGACGGTGGGGGCAAATTCTTGATTTTCTTATTTTGGATATCGAGGTTATAATGCCGGTCAACACCAATTCCCAAAATTTTTTGAGCATTTCTCCTTAATGCATCAGAGTTGGAAAAGTGACCGAACTTGTCGACACTCATGTTGTAATTGATTGTTTACCCCAAAATCAATGTATTATATTTGCTTCTCTTAATTCTTCGATAATGGATACTATTTCATTGTTTTGGTTACAATGCCCAGCATTTTTTGACGCGATTAAAAGTTTTAGACGTTCAACTAATTCGTTAGGATCATCCCAGTATATATAGTTTGGTTTCTGAAGATTAACACTCATTAAACCTTCACCTGTGTGAGTTGATTGAAATAATTTTTTTATTATTGTTGTGTACTTCAAGCCTTTATTTCCCTTTATTTGTTCATTGGGACTATAATTTCTTCTGTGTGCATTCGTATTCACTAAAATCTTTCTATAGATATCCAATTCATATGAGTCATAATTCTTAGGATTTTTGTGGAATAAAAGTTCATATAAACCCGGTGTGAATGCCCATGTTTGATTTCCAATTATTATTTTATGCTCGTTTAAACTTAGATCGCTTGCGCCAAATTTCCAAACACCATTTTCGTCTTTGTGTGGTCCATATATTGTATCAAGTTTCTTATTTCTATGTAATGAGTTTAAGTTAATAACACCCTCTTGCTGTTCTTCTTCTTCTTCTTCTGATTGTGAATAAAACTGTTCATCATTTGTTTCATCTTCGTTTCGATTCTCGGTATCAAATTCAATTTTAAATTTCTTTTTATTGCTGAAACCCTCGAAATCATTATCCTTTTGAAATTCTTTTTTTGGGGTAATGCTTTCGTGGGGTGATTTTATAATATTTTTTAGTTGTGTTGTTATAGGTTTGAATGTACTCTCTAAATGACTTGTCATTTCATTTTCACCTAATTTAATGCTTTGAAATTTCTTTTTCAAGATATTTCTAGATTTAATAAGTTCCTTCACAATGGCTTCATTCATTTTAAAGAGCATAACAACACGATATGTGTTTCTGTTTAATATTTTGAACTGATCTGTTGATATTTTGAACTGACCTGTTAATATTTTGAACTGGTCTGTTAATATTTAAAACCGACCAGTTGAGTTTACAAAATGGATCTGTTTTTATTTCAAATAGAGCTGTTTTCTTTGTAAACTGGTCTGTTAGATTTTTGAGTGAGGCTGTTATTTGTGTTTTCAATGATTTTTTTTGTAAGGTGAATAGCATTCAACCGGTACTAGGATTGTACCATCTGTTTCAGTTGAGATATTATCATTTACTAAATGTAAATAAATACATCAAATCCTTTTCTATACCGTCCATCAGTAATATCGCTATCCTTACTTATAACTAAAAAACCATATTTTTCTTTCCAACATGTTCGACATATATCCATAAAATTATTAAATGTCATATCATTTCCAACGTGGTCACTGAAAATATGTTTTAATAATTATGTTAGCATTATCACGTATTAAATGTTTCGGGATGCGTGTGTATGTTTGACATAAATAAAATGAATCTATATTATTATGTCTACCCATACAAAAATAAGCACGAATATTATTTTGTTTTTCGCAGGCGACATCATCAAATATCATTATGGAATTCATTTTCGCTTTATCGGGTGGTATGACAGTAGTATTTTCAGAAAATGTGTAAAATCCCATGCCTTTTACGGTTGAAATGAGCTTCTTTAAATATTTATATTTTGGTTGATGTAACGACTTTGAGTATAAATATATATTTTCAAATTTCAATCCGTTTGGACTTTCAATCAAGCTTATCATAATATTAGTTTTCCCACAATTGGAAGGACCCACTATTATAGCTCGTATTGAATTCGGTAATAAAGAGCTATGTCTGATTTTCTGAGAATTTGATTGTGTGAAATCGAAATTTCTAACATCAATATTCGTATCCTGCTTTATTAACCGCATTTTTGCAACTGAATTAATAATTTGTTTCACTCAATTTTATATTATTTAAACCTTTAGGTGAAAAACGTATAAAATGATAATTTATTTGAAAAACAACATTAATACCAAAAGGGACGTCAAAGGGAGAGGATTGTTGAATAATTTAATTACTTCATTGCCATTTGAACTGCATTTACCCGGTTATAATTTTTGTGGGCCTGGGACAAAACTGAAGAAACGACTGGATAGAAATGATAAAGGAATAAATGGTTTAGACAGCTATAAAGATTGCACAAAAATCGATTGGTAAATCCTTCAGAGGAAAAAAATCTAAAGTTGGTATACCTAGGGTTATAAGAGTACCTAAAATTGGTGGTTTCCTACCCATAATACCAATTCTAACAGCACTTAGCGATATGGGAGCGTTAGCCACCGGTGGAGCATCAATAGCAAAAGCAGTAAACTCGACTAAGAATGCTAAAAACAACTTGAGGAAAATATTCGTCATAATAAGGCTATGGAGGATATTGCAGTGGGTAAGGGGATTTACCTAAAGCCATATAAGAAAGGAATGGGCATTGTGTACAATAACAACAATAATAAAACTTTGACAAAAAACTAATAGACCAGCTACCCAACAGGCCTTTAACAGACATTGATTTAAAAATATTTGGTAAAAAAACACATTCCCTATTTTAGAGGAGTTTTTATGCGAGACAAACTCCCCAAAAAGCCCCGTATTAAAGAGTGTGGAATTGTTAACCTTGACTCACATAAAGGTCCTGGAACTCATTGGGTGGCATACTTCAAAAACAATGAGAAAAATGAATATTTTGATAGCTATGGCAATCTCCAACCACCATTGGAAATATTGCAATACTTGGGAGCTAATATAAATTATAATTACAAACGAAAACAGAAATTTAATTCTTTCAACTGTGGGCATTTATGTTTAAAATATTTGCTACAATTCAATAAAACACCACAATATCATCGAAAATCGTATATAAAGTAACTGAAATATTTAAACGTTTTCAGTTCAGCAGCAAAATTCAACGTTTTTAGTTCATCAGCAAAATTCTTGCAAAATGTTCAAAATCAACAGGTCTGAGATTGCGTTATTGGATTTTCAATATTGTCGTGGTAATGGCAACAGCATTTATATGAAAGAATTGGCATATATGGCTGGCTCATCAATCGCTCCGAATTACGTTGTATTCAAGGAACCATTCGATATTCGAGAATTAAGTTATGAAGGACTAAGAACAAAAACCTAGTGCAAGAAATTTGTTAATGGACTGGATTGGTCAATGGGATCAGTAGATTACAGCTGTGTAGGTGATTTTCTATCACCCCTAAATAATTATAAATATATTTTTGTTGTTGGTAAAGCAAAACAAGATTTTTTATTAAATTATGTTACAACATCTGTCATAAATTTGGAAAATAAAATAAGTTTAAAGAAATGCGAAAACTATTATTCGAAATATATATGTCCGTTACATCCAGACAATAAATTTAGATGTGCACTAAATAACTTGTTTAAACTATATATATTTGTAGAGAACAATTATAATAAAATGCAAGAATCTGTTATAAATGAAATAAAGTACTAAGAACAAAAACAAATCGTAACATGTGTTTTTATTTCTTCAAAATTGACTGTATTCCTTTAAACACAAATATTGTAAACATAAATATTAAAAACTTTGGAAGTAATGAATCGGTCGTTTTCTCCTCTGGTAATGTTGAAAATGGTGAATCTTTTGGTCGCTTCTCTCGTATTTGTAAAGCATTGGATCCTGATCTTTGATATGGTGTTTTGAAAGTACAGTATCGTAGTTCAGTTCCACTGTTATAAACTCCACACACATCAAAACTTAACTTTGGAAGCAGTCGATCTAATTCTTTTAAATTTATGGATACATTGTTAGTAATGCAGCGTCTCATCAATGGACAATTCTTCGACCATCGCATATGTTCCGAAACCGGGGAATCTGTACGTTCCCAAGAATATATTTCAACCTCACAAAAATAACATTTTGCTTTGTCATTTTCACCAGTATAAAAGAAGCCTATCATAGCCATCACCTTAGGGTTAATATACTTTAGTGGCCACAAACCAAACGTTTGCAAACGTTTATCCTCACGATGAAATCGATCGTCCATAACGTAGCGTGGTTTTAAGATATCCATTTCTAACGTCTGTTACTTAATTACTTTCTGAGATGACATATCGACTCTCTTTTATATAAAACACCCACAACTATCAGATTCAAATGAAAACACAAGAGCTTTTTAATTTGAAAATTTAGAAACAACTTTTATTTTAGAATATTATAATGGAAATGATATAGTAATGTTAATATGAAAGCTAAAATTGATTTTAACTTAAAATAAAGAGTAAAATGCATCTGTGGCATCGCAGAGTCGTTTTATTGCTTCATCTCCCAGAGAGAGAAAGCTCGATGGTAAATACAAAATGTAGTTGTCCAGCCTTAACACGATTTTTTCTCCATATGTACCAACAGTCTTGTAGGCTCCTCTTACAGCATATTCCATGTCTGGAGTCATATCCTTAATACTTAGAATTTTTTTGAAATTCATACTGTTGAATGATTTAATAACCTCAGTATTCGATGTCATCTTGTTAATTTTAAAATTTCGACTGTAGTCTTCATAAAAATCTGCATCTATTTATATCTATTTGAAAGCCTCAATTTATGTATCCCCTCTCCCTCTAAAGTAAAATGAGGATGAAAGCTCTTAACAAACCCAAGCCTTGCAAAATAAAAATATATTTTATTTAATATTATATTTATGTTTTATTTAAAATTTAATGAATGAAATGTAACGTGAATAATAGAACAAAAAATCTTATAAATAGTATATTTTTAATAATTAATTAAATCTAAAATATATTGAGCTTCTTCTTCATTGATTATATCCATAAAAGCATCCAATGTTTCAGGATATTTATCAATTTATGCCATTAAAATAGTTTGTATTACAGTCTGAGAATTGTTTACCTGTGGCTCAACCTTAGCTTTCCCAGGCTGTAGTAATATATTTGATGTAATAACTGGGCGCTCACCCAATTCACTTGGGTATGATTCCTCATCCTCTAGGATTTGGGATAAGCGTTGTCCATATTCAAAATCAAACGGTTCGGTCTCTCCATTCGGGAAAAGGTCTAGGCTTTCCAAGACTGATGGAGTTACGTTTTGATCATCGTTATCATCATGGTCCTCCGGATCTGTCGATGAGCCATCAACTGGAATATCCTCATCTGTCCAATTCATAATGTCCAGTGATTCTAAATCTGCCAACTCTTTTTCAATGATCGGATCCTTTGGGTGAACGCAACTGAATTGGTCATCCGACCAACTATGGACATTGAGTTTTTTTAACTCCTCCATCTCGAAATCCGCCATAGACATCATTTTCAAGGATAAAGGTTTATTCTAGCACTTTGGAATATGTGGACTGCTACTGTGGACTGTAGTTGTCCTCACAATACTTTCCTTTATATATGGAAATTTCATAATGTCGGATTCATTTTTTGTCATAAAAATTTGAAAAATCATAAACGAATTTTTCATTGTATCCCTAGTCAGCAAATATTTAATGCGTATTTCATAATTATTTGCATCGAATATCAGAAGATCGCAAAATTATGTTTGTTTTCCATCTCTTCGTTTATAGGGCATTCATTCCTTATCAATTCATACCAATTCTTAATTTGCCACGAATATGAAACAACCACAAAAATATGTTTGTTTACCTAAAAGTTTTTGCGGATTTGGTGTGAAGTTCTGGATACTCAGAACTACACACACACACACATTGTGCTCTGGATATGTCACAAAGGAATCAATTCAAGTTCAATTGCATGGTCCGTCCGTTTGGTTCTAGTTTCCGATAGACAGACGGGCAACCAAACAACTCAATAGCATGATCTGACTGTTTGGCGCTAGTGTCCGACAGACAGACGGACAACCAAACACATAGCATGACGCACTCATGATGTGGATAATGAATGCTGAGTTTTTAATTAGTATATTCAGATTACAAGTGCCACAACTTTGTTTGCATAATGTTATTATACTTATATGCTACAATGTTGTGCTGCGTAAAGAACTCGGTATGGCTTTAAATTTTTTTGGACGCCGCTGATCTACTTGACCGGCGGACTTGCTGATCGTTTTACGTCCACTTTGTTTGTTTGTTTTGAAAAGGCAAAAATTTGCAGATCGCTAAAAAAAAAAATTCATTGGATCGCCAGGCGATCACCCTCAATTTGTTATTGGCTTGGCTTGGGCAGACGGATTGTTTGGAAAGACCATTGAATAAAACTAAGATGTGGACACACAAACCAATAGCCTAACATGGACAGAGATACTATCACAAAAGATGGACTGGTGGGGAACTGTTTACAGAAATAAACACATGGATTGCCAGGAAAGAACAGTGAATAAAACTAAGATTTGGACACACAAACCAATAGCCTGACACGGACAGACAGACTGTCACAAAAGACGGACTGGTGGGGAACCGTTGACACACATACATGCATACCATGTGTGTATGAAAGACGGACTGATGGGGAACCGGTGACACACATACACACATACCATGTGTGTATGTGTGATTCGACAATCAACCATACCTAGATATACAGCAAAGCCCAGCTGCGGACTCACAATGTGATTCTAGAATCAACCATACCTAGATGTACAGCAAAGCCCAGCTGCAGACGCACATACCAATGAGTCATGCTGATCTCAAGTACATAAACATAAACACTGATTCAGACCTACAGAACATCTGGCGACCACCAACGAAGTGGCCAAATAGTATCAAATTACATTGGAATATAAACACATAAAATCGACGACGACGTCAGAATTCACACATACATACACATAAAATTGACACAGACGTACGAATTCACACATACATACACATTAAATGGACGATGGCGTCATCAGACCACCCACGAAGTGGCCAAATAGTATCAAATTACACTTTTGCTCTCTCATTTCCCCTCTACTCGTTTCGCTCCGGTGGAGGTTTATCTGGATGACCTCAATCATTGTCTTTCCAGTAAAAGTTTCCTTTGGGAGTCGTCTATCCTATTTGGTTGCACTCCCTCTTTATTTGGTAGTGAGTCTTTCTCCTCCTTTCGTTTACTACCTATTACACACTCTTAAGTAGACGTCTTTGGGAGGCGATGTTACTTATTGTTTTTCCCTCTTTGTTTTCATTCTTGATGTACCTATTCGTATCACCACTATTGCTGGGAACATTCTGCAAAATTGGTGATATTATCGGCAATTTGGTAATGTTATCGACCTCTTTTTGGAAATCGGTGTTGTTTTTTGTCGCTCCCTCTTTGTTTTGAGTTTTTGTGCTCCTCTTCATATCCTTATCACCACCTTTGCTGGGAACTTTCTGCAAAATAGATGATGTTATCGGCAAATTGGCGATGTTACTGACCACTTCCACCTCACTTTTTGGAATTGTCTCATTCGCTTCTTTCTGTTCACTATTTTCGTTTGCCACTGCAGGCGGTACGTTCGTGTTAGGGCTCGACTTAACTGTCCTGCCAATGGGGGTTTTTCCAATCTTAAAGAAGATTTTCCAAATCCCGAAAAATGCCATGCCTTTTGTCTTGACAAGGCTATCCCTGGAATACGGGTCTATGCCTACCACCAGGAGAGAACCTTCGGGATCATTTTTCCTGTGGAAGACTTCCCACTTCCCCACTTTAAGGTTCGAATCTTGTTTGCCAATGACGCTGAGTATGCGCACTGACGGTACCTTACTTGCCCATCCTCTGACATAGAAAGATGATTTTATGAGTACAGGGATGTCGCTTTTCCTTACCAGTTTTAGCTTTGCGCCGTCCCAAGGTGAGGGGATGCTCTCCACTAGTTTTCCGAGGACATCGACACAGCATTGTGATGCCAGTTTCAGCATCAAAACGCCCCTCTCAATTGTTTGTTGGTCCATCATAGATTCGAGAATGTGGTCCAATACCTTATGTAGAACAAATCTTCGAAGATGCTCTTTTGCTCTTCGAAAATTCTGCCAGACGCACTACTGCTATCAATTATGGCATAGTGTAGTTCGTCCTGAATATGTTTTTTGGCTATTTGGGAATAAGATGGTGTTTCCCTACCCTTTCTTATAGCCACCTTGATTTTTCCTTTAGAATGGGTCTTTTTGTTTGAGGCTCCTTCTTTTATGGATGGTTTGGTGGACTTACTCACCTTCTCAACTTCACCTCCCACCATTAACGGATTCTGACTATAAACTCCTTTTTTGGTAGATTGAATAGGTTTCTCCGAAGTGCTGGTGTCGGTGAGCTTTTTTCTTCTTAGTTGACTTCGCATCGCTATGCTCTTCGGGAGATCTGACTCTTTTAGTAGATGTTGATGAGTCAGATCCATCCTGTAATATCTTCTGCCGGTTCATCTTATTCAGTTTCCTTCTTTGTGCTCCTGACAGTCCGATTTTTTCCGATTTTCAACAATAGTAATATTGTTATCACCCAGCTTTTAAAAGCTGGGGTTGCTTAGAGCCCCCCTTGGGGTTTCTTTATCTTCCTCATCGTTTATTTTGCCAAAGGCTAGATGTGCTCTTGTATCTGTTTCGACTACGGAATCCGAGGCACCCAACCCCGTAGAAGTTACTTGCTCACGATTGTTTGATAACGACGACACGTGACTCGCGAGTAAATAAACGTTTTCCGCCGGTACTGGGTTTATTTTTCCCTGCACCGTAATATCATTTACTTCATCAGGGTTAATCATAAATTTTTGGGAGAGACCCCCATAGCCAGTATTTGCCCGTAATAGGTACGTCGATGTTGGCCTTCCAGACTACTTCCAAAATGTCTGTTCTGAGACCGATGCAACAAATTCAACCCCCACTTTAAGAACAACACCTTGTGGTTGCGTAGTAGGTAGGTGAATAAGTATTGCGTAATAGCTTGAAAAAACTATCCGCTCTGCAATAAACCGTCCGTTCGCTACCACTGGCGACGACTTTATTAATGAAACTGCTAATTGTCTAGTTTTCTTCATTAATTTGTAGTAAAATACAGGAAAAGATAAAAAAACTGATAATGATCAGGTGACCAGAAATTCGCAGAAGTCGTTCCATAAAAGTCTCAAAAACTAATACGGAAAAACCCAAAATAATAAAAAATTATTTTCTCAAGTCCAACTGCATTTAATATGTCATACTTATTCACGGAACATGTCAAAATCAATTGGGCATAAAAAATAAGCTTTTAACCCATTACGTAAATTTTTTATTAATTATTATGCCAAACTAATTATAACTATAAACCAGTAACGAAAGCCAGAAAGTCGGGCGGGTCCGACTATATAATACCCTACACCTCCCTAATAATGCGAAAATGTGCATTGCGATAAGAATTTGGCAGTGTTCATACATGTAAAATGAAAAATCTCTCTGCCGAATTTCGTACGGATCGGATATAAAATACGGGTTCTACAGCGCTTATATATATGAAATCGGATGAAACATATATATGAGGGGCTATATCTAAATCTGAACGGACTTTCTCCGAATTTGGTAGGGTTCATTCACGTTATAAGAAACGTCTCTCTGCCGAATTTCGAACAGATCGGGTGCAAAATACGGTTTCGACAGCGCTTACATGTCAAATCGGGTGTAACACATATATGAGGGCTATATCTAAATCTGAACGGAGTTTCTCCGAATTTGGTAGTGTTCATTCACGTAATAAGCAAACTCTCTGTTGAATTTCGTACTGATCGGATATAAAATACGGGTTCTACAGCGCTGACATGTAAAATCGGGGGAAACATATATATGGGGGCTATATCTAAATCTGAACCGATTTTAACCAAATTCAATAGGGATCGTCCTTGGGCCAGAAAAAAGATATGTGTAAAGTTTCGTCGAAATCGGACCATAATTGCGACCTGTACTTTATTACAAGAATGCATGCACAGACAGACGGACATAGCTAAATCAACTCAGAAAGTGATTCTATGTCGATCGGTATAATAAACGATGGGTCTATTTCTTCTCCTTTTGGGTGAAATGAACAAAGTTATAACACCCTGTACCACAGTGTAAAAACAATATATATAATTATGACAGATGCGATTTCTGTGAATTCACATTATCTCACTTATTTTTAATTGTTAAATTGGTCCCATATTGGTGTTGATACAACTAAATAAAGGTTTTTTGTTCTAACCCACAGCGCATTTTTACTAATTTTAGCCAAAGGTTATATAAATTTGGTAATACATGAAAAAGTCGAAAAAATCGTCATGGAAAAGTCGTCCTTAGATTTCGACATTTTGTACCAAAAACGCGACTAATCGATTAGTCGAATGTCGAATTATAGAACCCCATTGACCGCAAATAATTTTTCAGCCGACGCAATGTTGAAAAAGAGCGTTCGTTCGTCGCTGTAATCGCAGGTAACACCGCCATCGCCGTCAATATTTTGTGAACGTTTGGAAATGCAACTTTATTACATAAATCAATAGCTTCCAGGGAATTTCTGACATTTTCCGTTTTAATTCTTCTTCTCCAAAGTTTCACTTCACTAATCCACACTTCAAAAGATCTGTCAGACAAAATTTATGAGTATTTTTCAAATAATTGTTTCATTTTAGATGGAAAAAGTCATTCGAAATTTACAGAGTTCCACGGAGTTTCAAAAAGCGATCTTCAAGATGAGTGTTAAATAAATATAGATATAAACCAGTAAGGAAAGGCAGAAAGTCGGGCGGGGCCGACTATATAATACCCTACACCTCCCTAACAATGCGACAAGGGTCATTGCGATAATAATTTGGAATAATTGGTAAATGGGTAGGATATTTTTATCTAATTCTAAACCGAATTTGGCAGTATTCCTTCGAGTAATAAGAAACCTCTTTCTGCCGAATTTCATACTGATCGGATATAAAATACAGTTTTTACAGCGCTTACATGTCAAATCGGGGGTAACGTATATATGGGGGCTATAGCTAAATCTATATCTATACAAACAAATGCACAAAGTTATAATACCATGTACCACAGTGTGGTGTAGGGTATAAATATAGGTCGAAATCTTGTAATATTCTTCAATATTTGTTGCATAAAATAAATATTGCACCGATGACTTTGTCGGACCGAACTCATAGGTTTCTTGATTTAAAGTTCTTGTTTTTCACAAAATATTTTAACAGACGAAAAAATCTCACTAAAATTGTGAGTAAAATTTTCGCGAATGTCCATCAATTCCTTTTTCGTATTTTCAGCCAGATGGACGGCTTCAGCTAAGTCTTTATTTTCACATCGATGAACGCGACATAATGATATACCAAGCAGTGAACTGAATGAACAACATGGACCGAAACTTGAAAATCCAACCTTTTTATAGCCATCAATAACTGAAATGCTGATGTTGTAGTTTCCTGATCAGACCAGGTGGAGCAATGCATTCCCAATGGCTACTTGTAGGTGAAGATATATTTCAACAGACTGATGTTGTTCTACCCATCGTGATTCCTGTTATTAGAAATTGCTTCTTGAAGAGCTATTTGTCTTTTAGGATATTGAAAAATGTGGTATATGGTTTGGATAGTGCCGAGACAATTTCTAACTGAAATTCTCCGTTCATTGCTCTTGCGACGTCATAGCATTGCCCAAATAAATAACAGGTTTTCCAACAGGACACCCAACTTTAAACTGCTTGCGGCCAACTGTGAAGGCACTCCAAGAACCTGCATTTTGGCCAGGAAAGATCTAAGTATCTTTCTCCTGGCTAATTTAAGTGGTAAAGACCAAACATCTGCTAGTCTGGAGATCGGTAATCGCATATATTGGGTGGTCTCCAGTTACTTGCCTTATGAAGCTGTAGTACCGACTGCTCTATTCAGGGAAGTAGTAGAAGAAGCAACATCTGACGAGGTCGAGCTGATTGTTGGCGCAGACACGAACGCTCATCATACTATCTGGGGTAGTACAGATATAAACAATAGGGGTGATTCGCTTCTTGACTTTATTCTAACTACCAACCTAAGTATTTGTAACATAGGTAATAAACCGACCTTTACAATTAAAGACAGACAAGAAGTACTCGACGTAACGTTTGCTACTGACCGGCTGTCAGACAAAATTATTGGGTGGAATGTACTAAACGACCACTCATTCTCAGATCACCATTATATTGAGTTCAAACTCGCTGAAAAAGCGCCTGAACCTGCCGTCCACAGAAATGTGAGAAAGACAAAGTGGCACCTGTATGAAAAGAATTTCAAGAAAGTCCTCAACTCCAAACTTCTGTACGAACCGAATGACAAAGCCGGTCTGGATCATCTGGTCGAGCATATCACCATATCATTCAATAGTTCCCTTGAAGAAGCCTGTCCAAAAACAAGGTACAAGGGTAAAACTAAACCCCAATGGTGGACTTCTGAGCTAACGGCTATGAAAAAGGCCTGCAACAAGCTATTCAACAAGGCTAAATCTACAGGGGTCGCTAATGTTTGGGATGCCTATAAAGAGCAACTCAAGATCTATAAGAAGGAGCTTAGAAAGGCGCAAAGACGCTCTTGGTATACCTTCTGTGGCGAAGTGGAAAAGGTCTCCGACGCCGCAAGGCTGAGGAAAATATTATCAGCTTCACCCTGTACAGTGGGTTACTTGCAGGATGAGGCAAATAATTGGACCAAAAACAGCGAGAAGTCGCTCAATGTACTGCTCGACACACATTTCCCGGGGAACTCTCTAACAGAACCAGAGGATCAGCAGGACCAACAAGAGTGCGAGTGGACTGCGAGCGTCGCTAGCTTGTTGACTGAGAGATCCAGAATAAGCTGGGCTATTAATAGCTTTGAGCCCTTCAAGTCACCTGGACCAGACGGCATCACTCCAGCAGAAATGCAGAAAATGTTGAAATACATTATCCCCTGGCTGGAGAAAATTTATGTAGGCTGTATCAGGCTTTCATACATCCCGGATCGATGGAGGGATACCAAAGTGGTATTCATACCAAAAGCGGGGAAGATATCACACACTAGGCCAAAAGACTTCAGACCAATTAGCCTATCCTCCTTCCTATTGAAAGGTCTGGAAAGACTTTTAGATTATTTCATTAGGGAAAACCTGGATACAAAACTCCTGTCGGTGAACCAACATGCTTACAATAAGGGGAAGTCTACAGAATCAGCCCTGCACGAACTTGTGAGCACTATCGAATCGTCCCTGCATTTCAAGGAATTCACCATGGTGGCATTTCTTGACATAGAAGGGGCTTTTAACAACATTCACTCAGATGCAGTAATTGCGGCACTGTCACATCTTAATGTTAACTCTAGTTTGATTAGACTAATTAAAAGTCTGCTCAACAGAAGACGCATAACAGCATGTCTTGGGTCCACAACTCTAACAAGGTTTGTAAACAGAGGGACCCCACAAGGAGGAGTACTGTCTCCACTAATTTGGAACCTAGCGGTGAATGAAATCCTGCTAGATCTAGAACGTTGTGGCTGCAAGGTCGTGGCATATGCGGACGACGTTGCAATCGCAGTAAGTGGCAAATTCGAAAACGTCCTCCGAGACATTCTACAGGTGGCTCTGAACAAATTGGCTAGATGGGCCAGAAGCAGCGGTTTGGACATAAACCCAAACAAGACAGAATTGGTTCTCTTTACTAGGATGAATAAAGTTCCACATGTGCACCCTCCACCTCGGATAAATGGAACAGATCTAGTCTTTTCTGAAAGTGCAAAATTTTTAGGAATAATTCTAGATAGAAAACTGTTATTTAGACTTAATGTATTGGAACGTGTAAGGAAGGCTAACGTCGCCTTATATTCCTCCAAAAAGGCTGTAGGGTCGCGGTGGGGCCTCTCTCCTAAAATCGTCCACTGGATATATATAGCAATAGTTCGTCCTATACTGCTATACGGCATTGTGGTATGGTGGACGGCAACTGACAAACTAACCATCACCAACCTACTAACAAAGGTTCAGAGAACTGCCTGCCTGAGCATAAGCGGAGCCTTAAGGACTACAGCGACCGAGTCTCTACAAGCCCTACTCCATATACTGCCGATTAATATTGTGGCGAGAGAAGTTGCAACCAAAGCGGCAATAAGATTAAACTGTCTATCAATGTGGAGGTACAAAAACTACGGTCACATGAGAATAT
This sequence comes from Eudasyphora cyanicolor, assembly GCA_963930755.1. Taxonomy (NCBI): domain Eukaryota; kingdom Metazoa; phylum Arthropoda; class Insecta; order Diptera; family Muscidae; genus Eudasyphora; species Eudasyphora cyanicolor. The sequence goes on along the minus strand of OZ005734.1, from coordinate 149,772,188 downwards.
CAAAGTGTAGTGCTATGGTAACCGACCGAGTGGACTATATACCAACGGTGTACACCTTCGAGAGAAATTACATCACTATGATTCCCGCGAGAGATGAATGGGTTGGAAGAAAACCAGGTAATAGAAACCATCTCCACTTTTACACGGATGGTTCGAAGCTTGATGAAAAGGTTGGCTTCGGAGTACACTGTGCAGAGCTTAGATTGGATATAGCTCACAGACTACCAGATACCTGCAGTGTCTATCAAGCCGAAATAATGGCAATATGGGAAGTAGCCAAGTGGCTGAGTCGCAACATAGTAACCAACACTGGCGTTGTCATTTACTCGGACAGCCAGGCTGCCATAAATTCTCTGGAGGCAACATCCCTAAATTCACAAACAGCCCTCGACTGCCGCAGATCTCTTAACGAGATGGCTGAGCAGTTTAACATACACCTCATATGGGTGCCTGGGCATGGGGATATCCCGGGGAACTGCAAAGCCGATGAACTTGCTAGGAAAGGGACGACATTACAAATTCTCGAAGAATTTGCATACATTGCTGCGCCACTATCCACGTGCAAGCTTTGGCTTAGGCAAGAGGCAATCAGGCAGTCCAACGAAAGATGGACAGAAATCGGCACCTGCAGAGTAGCTAGACAAATCTGGCCAAGGTATGACCTGAGAAGATCAAAATATCTCCTCGCACTAGAGAGGCAAAGATTGTCTACGTTAGTATCAGTTCTGACGGGACACTGCTTGATCGGCGAACACGCCAAAAGATTGGGTATTGACTCTAATGACTTCTGCAGAAGCTGTGGAGATGAGGAAGAAGTGGAGAGCATTGAGCACTTGCTATGCGACTGTCCCTCTCTGAGTAAACGACGACTGGAAATACTGGGGTCGGCTTTTCTAGGCAGCCTAACAGATCTTTCCAGTACCGATATTCGTAATATCGACAAATTTGTATATCAAACAGGTTGGTTTCGATGAGGGGCATTTCAGCCCGTGGTAACACTAGGGACCTAAACTGGTCTATGTGAGCTTGTATAAAAAATACGGCTGCCACCCTAACCTAACCTAACCTTTCCAACAAGAGGTGTTATTTTGAATCATCCGTTATTTCGGTGGCTGTCACTTTTGAAACTTTTATTCATTGACATGTGATAAGTAGAACGATAAAAATGGAACGATACACGATACAAGACGATCAAAAAACTATCGAACAAAAAAAGATACGAACGATACAAAATCATCTTGACTGATGAGGCCCATTTCCACCTCGGTGGCTACGCAACAAGCAAAATTGTCGCATCTGGGGCTCGGAAAACCCAAGAGTTATTGTTGAGAAGCCTCTCCATCCTCAACGTGTGAGTGTTTGGTGCTGTTTATGGTCCGGTGGGGTCATTGGACCTTACTTTTTCGAAAATGAGGTAGGATCAACAGTTACGGTAAATGGATTGCGCTATCGAGAGATGATTAATGATTTTTTATTGTCGGAGTTGGATGGTATTGATCTGGACAACGTTTACTTTCAACAAGACGGCGCTACGTGCCACACAAGCAACGAAACCATTGCTCTGTTACGGGTAAAGTTTCCGGACCGTGTTATCTCTCGAAGAGGTGATCACAATTGGCCACCGAGAAATTGTGATTTAACACCTTGCGACTTCTTCCTTTGGGGCCACGTGAAAGATAAGGTCTACGCCAACAGCCCAGCGTCGATTCAAGACCTCAAAGATAGAATTCGTGAGGCTATCGAGGACATAGGGCAGCCACTTTGCGATTTGGTTATGGAAAATTTCATGAAAAGGATATGGTCCTGTAACCGTGGTCGTGGTGGCCATTTGGCTGATGTTGTTTTTCATTATTAACGGCATACCTTCCTCTTTATTATGTGACGAAGAAAGTGGTATCTGATGACCTGGAAATGTTACCTTATTTAATGATGAAAGCCTATGCCTCTGTACAATCTGGGGAGTTCCTTCGCTGCGGAGTGGACTGTAAATTAGTATACCCCAACCAAAAATCGTATTTGATGTGAAACAGAAATAAAGAAAAAACAGAAAACAAGGCAGTTTCAGAATACAAGTAGTTTGGCAATTTATTTAGTATGAGTCACCGCTGCTTACCGCTTCAATAGTTGAATCCAAAGTAAATTGGCGGTGCAGAGCGAACAGAAAAAGAGCCATGGATTTGGGTAGTTCAGATAAATCCATTGGAACTGAGAGGAAAGATGGCAGCCCTTTATCCATTTGAGTTAAAGCTTTTGCCATCATGGCAGGAAATGGATAAAGAGTTGCCATCTAGATTAGAATGAATAAGGCAGGTTAAATTCATATGTGTAATTGTTCAATTCAGTTAATTTACTTAAACTAGGTTAACAATCTTAAAAGAAGAAAAAAATGCATTTATGGTACAGGAATTCATGGGGGGGGCATTTATGGTACAGGAATTCAGGGGGTCATGATGTGGAACAGGAGCTGTTGAACTGGGTTCAACATACCGGCCGGCTTGCTATATTGCAACATTAATACTGGCATGATCCGGCAATGGTCCAGCCAAAGATGGTGCTTTGTGCGATTGGTGAATTGGGTGACGTTTGAATGAGGCCTGCTCTCAACACTTTTGGTAAATGGTCGTTGGCTATTAGTATCTCCACATTGTACGGCTAGAAGAAATAAGGGTCCGCAAGGTCTGGAAGATGGTTGTATACGAACTGTAATTTCTTTTCGGTCGTAGATTTTAGTGCAGTCGTGTGTAGGTTTGGCTTCACCAACCCTACCACTTGAAGCTTTACGGAGGAATCATGGTAGGACTGCAAGTTGAGAGTGCAGTACTCCTTGTCGTTCCTTTGCGTCGTTGGTGAGTTGAGTCGCTCAATTAGGCTTTCGACCACCAGCGTTTGTGCCTCTCCGGAACTCAGGAGCAGCCGTGCCATTTCGGGTCCGTTGGACGTAAGCACACGCGCCAACGCGATGGGGAGAAAGATATGCGTCCGTGATCGACGGCTGAGGCGATCGCTGATCCGCGATGTCGGTCTACGGGTACTAGCGGTAGAGTTGGTGGCGTTGGACCTACGCCGTTGCTCTGGGCGTGGACGTCGCTCAGGGGACTCAGATGGCTGGCGAGAAGTTGTCATGGCCTCGGGACTTGGAGGAACAGTAGAATGGGAAGGCTGGAGGCGATGTTGGACACGGGATGTTCTCGAGGTACTCGGGGCGGATCGAGGACGCGATGAATTTGTACGGGTATCATCAACGTGAATTATTGTATGGTGGTTACGCTCACACACGATACATTTGTTCCTTGAGGGACAAAAGTTGCGCATGTGAGCGGTACATAGACAATTGAAACAAAAGCCCTTGTCTTTGATCGCCGTCCGCCGTTCCGCAACAGACATCCTTTGGAATTCGGGACAGGATCGCAAAAAGTGCCTCTCCTGGCAGATACGGCATTTTGGTGCACTAGAATTTGAGCTGAAATTAAGTGAACAAACAGATTGGCTACAGATTGGTTCTATGCGTTGGGAAGTATACAGAACTTGACCAGGGGGCGTTTTATGATACCATTTTGCGTGCGGATTTCCGCAACACTAACGTACGTCTTTACCCTTGAAAACTTTAATAACCCTACCTAAGTACCATTCACTAGGAGGAAGATTATCTTCCTTGATGATGACAAATTCATCCTCCTTCAAATTGTGATGCACAGTCTTCCATTTATATCTCTTTTGTAGTTCGCAGATGGACTTGTTCTTCCAGCGTTTTGCGAATTGTATTTGCAACGTTTTGAGTCGTTGCCAGCGGTTCTGCAAGGACAAGTTGTCGGAATACTCCTCCGGAATGGCGAGCATTGCAGCTCCGCGTAACAGACGACCAGGGGTTAAGGGAATCAGTTCTGAGGGATCCTCGCTGAGTGGTGATAAAGGCCGAGAATTCAGGATGCTTTCGATTCTCACTAACAGGGTGGATAATTCTTCGAAGGTGAATTTGAGGTTCGAAGCAACTTTGCGTAAGTGGGTCTTCATACTCTTGACTGCAGCCTCCCACATGCTTCCGTTGTAAGGTCGGAACAGACTTCTAAGTGAATAGCCCGGGTCGACAAGCAAACAAAAATAGCAGCGCATCCCTTTTGGAGCTTAGCATTTCGGAGCTTGGAGGTCTTTATCTCGGAGGGACCAGCAAAGTCCAATCCTGTATTGGTGAAGGGCAGAGAAAATGTTCATCTTTCGGGCGGTAGAGCTGCCATTATTTGATTGCGTACGCGGTGTTTGTAAATTGTACAGTCTCTGCAGTTTCGAATACAGTGTTTCACAGCATCTTTCAGTCGGATGACGTAGAACTCTTGACGTATTGCTCGTAACATAATCTGATATTCAGCATGTAGCAGTGTTTTGTGCGTGAACTCGATAAACAGCTTGCAGAAACGGGAGTTTTCCGGTAAAATTATCGGATGTCTCTCATTGTAAATAATATCTGAGTTGGCCAAGCGTCCGTTCACCCGAAGCAGCTGATGTTCGTCAAGAAATGGGTTCAGCGTTAGGAGCTTGCTCTTCGAGCTTATCGCTGGGTTATCCTGAAGAGTTTGATATTCGGCAGGAAACGAATTTTACGAAACGAATTTCTTGTGAAGTGATGACGTCGTTTGAATTCGGGATAGGTTTATTTCTACATTTATGAATAAACCGAAATATTACACAGAGAACCCGTAAGGCACGACCGAATGATGAAAATCGGCTCAGAATATCTTCAGTTTCAGTTTGAGTCTGAAAGCTAGCGACTTTCTTCTCAAGCTCTGGTTCTTTGTGAGTTGCTTTTTTCGGCCAGTAATCAGGGGTCATCGCTAGCCACTTTTGTCCGTGCCACCATAGCGCGTTCAGCTCCAATTCCGATGCTGTACATCCTCGAGTGCCAATGTCCGCAGGATTTTCGCTGGTTTGAACATGTCTCCAGCTGACATTGCCAACATTATCCAATATCTCAGAGGTTTTCCAGTGATATGGCGGTTTGTCCAACCAGGCAAGCGTTATCGCAGAATCCGACCAGAGAAAAGTGTCATTAACAGAGAATTGTAGGTTTTGACAAACAGACTTAAGTAACTTTGACAGTAATGCTGCTCCGCACAATTCCAATCTAGGTAGGCTAACAGTTTTTAATGGCGCTACCTTGCTCTTTGAAACAAGCAGAGACGAGGAAATTATATTCTCAAATGAAGATGACCGGATGTAGAGACATGCACAGTATGCTTTCTCCGAGGCATCACAGAATCCATGTATTTGAATCGTGCTCTCCTACTGAATCCACCGTGGAATTTTGATATTCTCAATTGCCGAGAAATTTGAGATGAAGCATTCCACTTTTCAAGGGAATGCGGCTTAAATTCTTCATCCCAATCAGTTCCGTCAATCCAGAGCTGTTGCATGAGAACTTTCGCGACCACTATAATTGGGGCTAACCAACCCGCAGGATCGAAAAGTTTTGCAACGATTGACAGTATTTTACGTTTTGTCAGTGGACTTGAAGGAACAGAGATGTTAGAAACTTTGTAAAAGAATGTATCCGACATGGCATTCCAGCGAATACCCAATGTTTTCGATTCGCTAGCATCCTCAAGTTTTAGAAAATCTTCGTACAGAAGATCCTCCGGGTGCAAATTGGAAAGAATCTGGGGGTGGTTTGCTGTTAGCTTCGCGGCTACTGGGTGAGTAGATTTTCCATCTTCACTTAACTGCAGTAAAGTTCTAATGGCCAGGTATGGAGCACAGTTTACCCCAAATTTTACAGTTTTTAAATGGAATTCCTGAAATCCATCAGTTGGAACATCTTGAAACAGAATCCTTTGGAATGGCCTATCTTGCTCTTGTACATAGATTTCCCAGATCCAGATACTCCGACAAAACCTTCGAGTATTCAGACGCTAGCTCTGGGGATTTCCCCAAAGTCTTCTCCATCCGGACATATTGCCCCAAGGCAGCTCTTCTCGATGATCCGAGGGCTATGGGGGAAACCAAATCGTGCCGAAAAGGCAATCCAACAACGTACTTTCCGTCCGATTGGCGAACAGTCGTTTCTTTATAGAAATTTTCACACCAGCTATCGATGTCGGAGAGTTTCTTTGAAGCTGGAACCTCCTCGAGTTCCCAGAATTTCCTGATATCATCGTTCAGGGAATCAGATGACGTTATCCACGAAGCAAACGTGCTCACAGAACGAATATTCGGTGGGCCACTTAAGATCCATCCGAATTCAGTTTCTTGGGCCAAAAGATTACCGGCAACATTCTTTTGTATCCCGGATTTCAGCACGAATGGCAAAATGTCGCTTCCCAACAACATATCAATAGGAGCAGGTCTTGAAAAGTTTGGATCGGCCAAATGTAGTTGGTCTAATCGCGACCAGTCTGAAATCAGAGTTTGACATGTCAGCATCAAGTGGTTCATTTTTGAAACAACTACTGCAGAAGTCCCTCCAAGCACCGAAATCATCGTCAATGACTTGTAGGTCGGAAGAGACAAACGATTAACGATTCTGTTGGAGATGAACGACTCCTGAGAACCTTGATCGATGAAAACTCGAATGGTAAAACAGTTACCTAAGTGTTCGATGTCGACCAAAGCTGTAGGCAGGACGCTCTGTCTTCATGTATCGATGTGACAAAAATAGAAGGAGTAATTGCAGAACTATGAAATTTGGTACCAAGCTGTATTTGGTTATAATTAAGAAAAATTTTAAATTTGGACCCAATCGCACCGCGGGTCTTTTAACCTTTTGCAAATTATTCCCGGCCCTTAAAAATTCACCAGACTATAACACTAAATAACACATTCTATATTTATGAAATTTAACATGTCATAATATTTCATATATGTCAGTTGCGGTGCAAAATTTCGACAGGATATAGCGAGTCTTTTTGGTAACTACCACACAAAGGGTTCAAAGGACTTAAAAATACATATATCGTCGCTTGGATGACCAACCGACGTAACTGACCATTGAAGTTAAGGCCACCATTCCATTTGTCTAGTCAAAGTACAACGTGTGTATAAATTTTGTGCATATATATATTACCGTTTTCTCAAAAAACGGTAAATGATTTTAGACGTAACTGACACAATGCAAAAAATTATTTTCACCAAGAGACTTAAGTGCAATATGTCACTTAATAATTCGTTCTCCTGAAATGTTTGTTCATTATTGCAAAAACTTATGGAGTACTTGGTGGACCCAGCCCACCCGTTGCTAATTTTTGGACCGATTACGGTCGAAACGGGATCACGGTCCAGTCCCAATCGACAGATAACGACAGTAGGAATCTCGATAATCCAATCGTAGTAGGTAGGAACAGTAGGAATCACTAAGAAAATAACTCCAAATTGGCTTATTTGGGCGGGGTCACGCCTCCTCAATCAATAACTAATATAGCCTATGTCACCCGCTAGGATAATCTGAAGATTCCCTGTCAACTTCATCAATATCGGTCCAGTTATTTTGGAGTCCATACGTAACAACAAACACATCAATTTATATATGTACATATAGATTCCGAATACTAATGATTAAGTAATAAATTATTAGGATGAATATAAAAGTGTAATTAATTATATCCCGATTATAAATATATAATGAAAACGTGATGTATTTTCGACTGAGAGATGGCTTTCCGTCTCTTTGAATGACATTTTAATATCCTAACGAATAGAGTGCCCATTTGAATACAATGTAATAACAATAACGCCTATTTTTTAATATACCATGGGAACTATAAAAGTATACACTTTATACAATGTTAAGTATTTATATGAACGGGAATTAAGTGGTGGGGAAGAAGGAACATTGTCTTAAAAACGGAACATCTGTTCTCCTGAGCAATTTTGACAAAAAAACTATCTGACCGTCTGTTTGTCATACAAGCTATCGTCGCTGAACAACAAAATTGGGCACTTTAAGCTTTTATCCATTCGAAGTATAGGGTCTACAAAATTGAACCATCACAACGTATCGTTCCTAATCACTGTAACGGTCTATGTTCAGATTATAAATTCGAAATTAATAATTTAATTTATACCAAGAAATGTATCACATATTCAAAATATCAGAACATGTAGATTTTGTAAATCTCTTTCGCTTTAACTAGTGTTCATTTTATTTAACACTAGTTATAACCCGGTGCGCTTCGCAGACCCAACCTTTATTTATTAAGTAAACTCGGATCTCTTTCTACACTAAAATACGAAAGATCGCCTACAATTTCTTATTTATATTCCAAAAGTTATATTGTTACAGTATTTATCCCTTTTCCGTAATGTACCTCTAAATGCCATTAAACCACAGCTGTACACCATTTAATCGTTTTTGCACCACCTTGCCACTATAAGTATGTATTAAGAGAAACACATACTGTATATTCCAAAATCTAAATTCGTACCCTTAGCCCTACTATACCATATTTAACCTACTATACCATATTTAACCCTTTTTGCCATATAGTACCATATTTTACCATTTTTGCACTTTTTTGTCCCACTGTGCCATCTTTAACACATTTTGACCCACTGCACAAATTTAAATTTTTTCCCCCACTGTACCATATTTAACACTTTTTGCCCCACTGTACAATATTAAACACAGTTTTTTCCAACTGCACAATATATAATTTTTCCATCACTCTACCATACGTAACCTTAATCTTAAGCATATTGCACCCATGTTGCCCCACAATATTAAACACATTTTTGTCCCACTGTGCCATATTTAACACATTTTTGACCCACTGCACAAATTTAAAATATTTCCCCAACTGTACCATATTTAACCCTTTTTGCTCCACTGTGCCATATTTAACACATTTTTGACCCACTGCACAAATTTAAATTTTCCCCCCACTGTATCATATTAAGAACTTTTTGCCCCACAGTACCATATCTAACATAGTTTTGCCCCACTGCACAATATTTATCATTTTTCCACCATTTTTGCCTAAAAAACTCCTTGTGTCTAGTCTACGTTCCAATGGCTACCCTCAAGCCAAATTAGACGATTGAAGCTCTTGCCATTTGGACTTGGCTTTGGTGCCATATTTATCCCTTTTTGTCCCAATGTGCGCGAAAATTTTTTAATTTCGAAAAATTGTGATTCATACCGAATCTTCGCCCTAGACCCTTACCTCACACGATATGTTGCAATTCTAGCTCCAGCCGTTTGGATTTGGCTGTGATACCATATTTTTTTCTTTTTTGACCCATTGTGCGCCCAAAATTTCGAAAAACCCTTTTATATTGCACGCCTATATAGCAAGGACTACCATCCTACCAAATTTCATGACTCTAGCGTTAGCCGTTTGGGCTGGGCGGAAATCAGTCGTAACTGACATTAAGCATAATTTTTTTTCCAACAAAGTGACGTATCTGCATTGTTTATGAAAAACATGCATTGTAATTAATTTATTTTATTTTTTTGTTAATAATATTGAAAAAGATGGAGTAAAGTACACAATGAGAAAAGCAAATTGGAAAGATAATAAATATTACGCCGTGGGGAAGAAGGAACATTGTCTCAAAAAAGAAAAACTGCTCTCCTGAACAATTTTGAAAATGTCAGTTACTGCAGTTGATCATCCAAGCGACGATATAAAGAACCCTCAAGAGTGGCGCTGAATTTCGACCAAAGTTTGTAAAGCGTAATAGGCTTTGCTGTGAGTAAATGTGTGCACAAATTTTGGGAGGAATTGTTTCAAGATCCTTCAAAATAGCCCACTAGAAGATCTTGAAAAATGGGGTTTTGGTCCAAATATCGTGCGACCCATCAAATTAAAGGGAATTTTGCGTAGATTACAAATTTGGGAGAAAAACTAGAAGACTCAATAGGGAAAATTTCTGTATGTCATACGTCGGGTACGTGGACCATAGTGTTTTTGCGTAGTATTGTACTGTATTGTTTCGTTTTAATTTAATTTAATGCATGTATTTGTCAGACGAGTTCCCTTCGTTGACTTCTAAAATAATATTATCATCTTCGTCAAAAATTTCATCAAAAATACCGCATAGATATATCTTCGTTTAAAGGATACTTGATATATTACTCTGAAAACTATTAGCAATGTTAAGATTTTTTAAACCGTATTGAACTTATAATAGGATCAGAATTTATTGTTAGGTACGTCATTAAACCTTTGTTTGTTTTTTTGGACAATTTATTCCTGGTATGAAACACGCGAGCTTCTCGAATAATTTTGTGACTGGCTTCTTCAGACAAACAACCTTAAATTAAATAAGTGTTTCCGGAAATAGAATTGTCAATATTTATATACCTACTGGCAAATTAAATTAACTAATAACATCGTAACCATGAATTAGTACTTTATGTACACTACTGACATATAATATCATCGGAAGCGCGCCAAATGTTGCTATTAGGCACTCCTTAAATGCATTACAGTTAATGTTTTGTCGCAAGAAAATTTTAGACCTAAAGCAAAAGTACTTTTTCGTAATTTTGTGCTCGAATAATTTAAACTTTTATTTTTTTTAAAGAGGATATGGCATTAATACTAGGTGACGCAAAAGTAACCTTTCGATGTTTTTTGGCTGTAATTTAAAAAAAATGAACAACTTTGATTCTTCTTGTGGATTATTTTTATTTGGTCTTTTATTTTTTTTTACATCAAGTCGAGAATATGATGTCATGTAAATGGCCGCCGCCACAGTTGATTGTCATTTGAGCCCTTTTTATGGCATTTTCCATTACTTTGGCCAAAACTTCCGGCGATAGGTCCTCACATTCTTGACGGATATTGTCTTTAAGAGCTGCAAGAGTCTGAGGCTTGTTGACATAAACCCGCGACTTCAAAAAGCCCCACAAAAAGAAGTATGGAGCGGTCAAATCAGGCGATCTTGCTGGCCAGTGCAAATCGCCAAAACGGGAGATTAGGCGCCCGGGAAATGCATCCTTCAGCATATCGGTTGTGGCACGTGCAGTGTGTGCCGTTGCACCGTCCTGTTGGAACCACATGTTTTCCAATCCCAATTCATCAAGTTGCGGCAAAAAGAACTCGTTGATCATTGCTCTGTAGCGCTCACCATTCACAGTAACCGTTTGGCCCGCGACGTCTTCGAAGAAAAAAGGTCCGATGACACCTCCAGCGAAAACAGCACACCATACAGTGACTTTGAGCGGGTGTAATGGCTCTTCGTGGGTTACACGCGGATTTTCAGTGCCCCAGAAGCGTAAATTTTGCTTATTTACGTACCCGCTAAGATGGAAATGGGCCTCATCACTCATGATTATTTTTGATGAAAAATCATCTTCCTCTTGGTGGTGATTAAGGATGGTTTGAGCGTATGTTAGACGCGATTGGCGGTCAGCAGCTAACAGCTGATGCACCGTCTGGACTTTGTACGGAAACATCTTCAAATCTTGTACCAAAATTAGCTGTAGAGACCGTCGACTGATACCCATTTGCGTGGCACGTCGTCTTGTCGATGTCGACGGCGCTTCCATGACATCCTCGGCTACAGCAGCAATATTCTCTGCAGAACGGCTACTCCGGGGTCTGCCACGCCTGGCAGCATCTCGTGTTGTGCCAGTCTCTTCGAGGCGAGCGGCTAAACGTCGCAGTGTTTCACCAGTAGGCGTTTGACGGCCAGGAAATCTGCGACGAAATTCACGTTGTGCCAAAGTCACCGACCGATTATTGGTCAAATAAATAGTCAGCAATATTCCGCGTTCTGGAGCAGTGTAGCGTAACATTGTTTATTAAAGTGTATTTCGCATGTGTTTACTACACAAATGTCAAAACAGAACTGACATTAGGGGCCAATCGCAAAATTTATAGCATTTTCTGATAGGAGGATTACTTTTGCGCCACCTGGTAATTAGATCTTTACGATTTTTTTCTGATGACATAAATATTTTTTTTTTGATTTTTCGACATAATAACACCATATTAAATGGATTTTTTTAAAAAATTTCTCGAATATATTTTATAAATATGATTTTTTTTTGTATTTTGAAGAATTATGTCAATTATTAGGCTTCAAAAAAGTTGTTCTACAAGTTAAAGGAGATGGTTTTTGGAAAACTACCTAAAAACATGTTTAGACCTAAAGCAAAATTACTTTTTCAAAATTTTGTGCGCGAATAATTTGAACTTTTATATTTTATGTTTAAAGAGGGCATATCATTAATAGTAACCGGGGGAAAAAAAAATTAGGGATCTTTACGAATTTGTTTTTCCGATGCCATACAATTTTCAATATTTTTTGATTTTTCGGCATAAAAGCACCATATTACCATATTAAAAGCGATTTTTTTATATTTTCTCAACAAAAATTTAAAAGTATGAATTTTTATATTTTTAAGAATTCTGTCAGCTTTCTTGCGCAAAAAAAATTATGGGGTTGGTCAACACGTTAAGCGTTGGCGTCTGTTTTTTGAACACCCCTAAAAATTATATTCGAAAATAACGTTTTTAGACATAAAAAAGATATATATTTTTTTTCAGTTTGTGCACTTTTATTTTTTGTTTTTATATTTTTTATTTAACTGTAACAGTACATACATTGTTTTAGAAGAATAAAATTTTAGGGATCTGTTCCAACGTATTTTTCTCATTCCAATTAAAATTGTAAAATTTTTTTATTTTAACAAAAAATACGAATTTTCCAAAGCAATTTTGAATAGCACTATTGGAATTTTCTGCCGACTTAGCATTTTTGAATTATTAGGAATTCGATTTACTATCATATACAAAAAGTTCGGCCTAATTTCCCTAATAAACGAATTTTATACAGCTATTTTACAACATACATTTATGGTCGTTTATTTTTGGTCGATTTGCGTATACAACAATTGACTTTGGCGCCCTCTCGCGGTGTCAAAAAGAGGTAAATTAAAAAATATTGTTATTATTTATCTTAATTGGTTTGTTAAGATATGATGAGTACCAATTTTACCATTATTTGAGCCAGTACATTATTATCGATTTTTGTCAATGAGACAGAGCACTGTGGGACGGTCCCTTCTCCTGACTCGGAAAAGTTTGATTGAACATTCGATCTCGTAGGGAAAGCGGCAGCTGACGATGTCGGCTGGTCATATTGTGAGTCAATGTGAAAAGAACCGACTTCGCGGTGCTTTGGTTATGTACTCCTGATCTCATCTCCTCTGGATGTAAAAGAGTGTGATGGGGTTGCTGACACTTTTGACACAGTTTGTCACTTTGGCAACTTTGTGAAACATGTCCGTAGGACAAGCAATTACTGCAAATCGTGTTTGCACCGATGAGATTTTGTTTCTGAGCAAGAGGCCAAGTATTGAACTTGGGACAATTACTTAGCGGATGGTTTTGCCGACATGCCTTACATGGTCTGTAAGTGGCATCAGTTTTAGCGTGGAAGGTTTGCGATTTGTGAGAAGCTGGAGAAGGGTTCTGGGGTTTTCGCATATCCGAAATGGATTCTAACATATTTAGCCTCTTCGAAATAAAATCATCTAGTTGGTCCCAACTAGGCATCTGATTGTGGTCATTCAGGGAGTTCTCCCACGCAGTCAAAGTTTCCTCTGGTAACTTTGATGAAACTAATATGGGATCCCAGGAAATTACTGCAGTACAGTTGTTGATAGTGTATTGTAAGTTTCGCAACCCTTTTTCGAGGCAACATGCTCAAGCTCAAATATCTTTCGCAGTTGTTGGTTGGTTCGAAGTTATCATCGGTGAGCGCAAATTGCTTAACAATTTGGTTTGCTTCACCTCTGGTTTTTGGTCTCAGGTGAAACAGTTTCTGAGCAGGTGATAATCTAGGGTGTTTTGCGTAAATGGCAGAGAACATGTCCCTAATGCTGGGCCATTTATCGTATCCACCGCTAAACAGTTCCGTATCAGATCCTCTGGATTGCGTTTCTCTTTTTGGGGCAGAAGGTTAAAATTTTTGTTTCTCGATTTGAACCAAGTCAAGAATTCCTGATTTACAGTTCTTGTATGACTTACAGGATTCAGAGAATCTAGTGTGAACGGACTTACGTATTTCCTCAGTAACAGTAGAACTCTCGGATGTCATTTCTGTCTCATACAGTTGAACTAGTTGACGCCAACGACGTTCCAAGTCATCCAGCTCGACTTGCAAGCTCGAAGCTTCAATGAGTATCTCAGAAAAGCTTTCACAGAAACTGACAACTTGTTCTGTGAAAAATGAAAACTTTTGAGAACTCACCTTCGGTCTACCACAGAGTCGGATGTCATTTCTGTCTCATACACTTGAACTAGTTGACGCCAACGACGTTCCAAGTCATCCAGCTCGACTTGCAAGCTCGAAGCTGTGTGATCTTCAATGAGTATCTCAGAAAAGCTTTCACAGAAACTGACAACTTGTTCTGTGAAAAATGAAAACTTTTGAGAACTCACCACAGAGTCACGAAAAAGAACAAAGAAAACAAAACTAGGCAGAAATTTAACAAAAGTCTCAAATTGATTCCTCAAAAACTCCCCGGGAAGGAAACAGGTGAAGAAATGGTCAAAGAATTCACAAAATATTCTGAGGGTAATATTTTGGCCTTAGAATTTCTCGCTGACCCAGATGAAACAAGATTTCGTAAACAAAGTGTACCGTAGGGAATTATGAACTTTTCAAGAACTATTCTCCGTGGCAATATTATCAACCGTTAGCAGCGCGATAATATTGTGAGATAGCTCTTGAATGAGTGATCAATTTTTACAACGAACAATCCAGAAAATGCGTGAAAGATTCAAATGCAAGTTTTTTTAGGCAACAATGTTTGACGTTATCTGCCACTGGAGAGATTGATGCAACTTAAGTTTCAGGGAAGTACAAAGAATGTAATCTAGTGTCGCTGGGTTGTGATAACCCTTTCGATAAAAACCTCAACGTTTCAGGAATCAAATTCTTTAAAATTTGAGTCCACACGGAGAAACAACACTGATTTCGATTTATTTGAATCTATCGCAAAATTTCGCTAATAACTAATATATGCCTTGGTGCAAGTTAGTTTTCCTCGAAACCCAATTTACTTCGTTCGAATCGGTTATAACAATATATCACAGCAAGTATAGTAGTGAACACACGCACTTAGTTCTCCTTTGTCTATGAAAGTGAGCAAGCAAGATTGATCGAACGTCAGATATGATAGATTTGTTTTGGAATTAAGAAATTATTCGTATGACAACAAATTGGTAGGATACCACGTTCCAAGCGAACCAATATGAGTGGGTGCCGAATATCTTCCCAAAGGAACCCCAGGGAACAGACCAGAATCACAAAAAATGAAACTCAAGCAAGTCAAGAGATTAATGAACAAAATTTGTTTTAGAACCAACGATAAACAGAATATATTTGTGAACTATTTTGATATTCGCCTACCGCAAATTGTACCAATGTTTGAACTGAATCAGTCTCTGTCGATTTCGATTAATTGTCTTTTCGTTTCCGAGTTTTATGACAATATTGATATGCCTTCTCGAATGCATCTCATGGCAAGAAAATGCACTAACGTCCTTTTCCGATGGGCACAGGGTCAGATGCGACCTCTAAGTTCATAAACCGTTGACCTTGATGTTGAATGGGAGAACTCTCTCGTGATATTATTTCCTTCTACGAATTTGGAATACAGCCCTAGATATATTGGTGTGACACTATTCAAAAGGCCCTAATTTGAGAACATGCTAAACTTGAATCCTGTCTGTCGAAAAGAATTTTAGATTTATTTCCTCTGCCACAACCTGTTGCTAGATCTGGTCTTTTTACTGTACCATTCAGATCGTCCAGATATAAAATAATTACAGCAATCCAAACTGTAGAATGTGCTTAGATTTCAAGACGTTGTGGAACTCAGTAACTCGTTGCTGATCAGTCGTAGTGAACGGACGTGTTTAGCACAGAGCGGATAGTTAAAATCTATTACGCAGTACCTATTACGCAATCGCAAAAACAAAACAAAAATCTGTACAAAGTCTGGAAGGCCTACTTCGTAGTACATATTACGGGCTAATACAGACAAAAAATTATTGACGGGGATGCCTTCGCGTTCCGATGGAGCGGGGTTCCCCAATCGTCCTACTGTCCGTCCGTTGGTCTTGGCCAAAGCCGACCACACCAAACATGGTGAACATTTCCACCCAGTACTCACAACAGGTGGTACGGTGAGGGAAAAACGCCATGTCCGACCGTCAAAACGGAAGCACAATGAGCACCGGATAGCGCTCAGAGTTTTGACGAAGTTGGAGGCTGTTGAGGTTTCGGCTCTTACCGGAAAACTAAAAGAGTCACTAACCTGGGCTAAAGGCGTCGTAGATGCTTCTAAGGCCAATCAGCCGGCTGAAAGAGCCACAAATTCAGCAGTGTTAACGGCTAATAAAGTCAAAAGAATCAGATCACCTGATGAACCCCTGCCTTCGAAAAAGGCAAGAGGCCCTAATGTCACCATCAACAGGACACTCACCAAGCCCTTCAATGAAGTGGCGAAGGAGAGTCTAGTGATGGCCGTTATAGACAGAAGTAGTGAGGATGGATCCATCCTCAAGGAAAAATGGAGCCATGTGCAATCAGCCATTATGGCACATTACCTCGATGTCCGTAGAGAAATGGAGAGTAAAGCTCTTATATTTCGGTGATGCCAGATCAGTAGACCTGTATAAGGCTGCTCTGAGGTGTGGCCGGGTGCCCAGTTGGATGTTGTCGAAAAAAAACAACATCCCTAGCCATCACCTGGGATACAGGAGAGCCCTCCAACCCGGCTGACATATTAGAAATAATAAAAGATTCCAATCCTGGTCTGCCTGCCCATAATTGGAGAATGAGCTAGGTGGGTGAGGCGGATGGTAAAAAGCGGCAGGTCAATTTGATCCTTAACGCTGAATCCACCTCCCATATACAATGTGCCAATGCAACCCTACAGTATGGCTTCGAGACTATAGTCTTGAAGGTATACAAGCAGGATATAGTTCCCACTGCGGAAGGTGAGTCGTCCACCGTGGTTGATACACAGCTTTCTGGAAGTGCGGAGGTATCCACGCCCATTATTTCGGGTGACTCCAACGCTAACAGAAGATCTGTAACGTCCTACTCTGAGGAAAGCTCTACTTCTGACACAGAGGGGCTGAGGGGAGTCTCCGCACTCTTTGACGCATCTGGCGGGGACACACTTCTCGATGATACGGACGAAGAGTTCGATAACACACTTGTCGGGGTGGATGTTAATCTGTCAATTACCAATGATGGTAAGAATTTTACAGATTAACCTCCATCACGCTAAAGCAGCCTCAGCGGCTCTATTGCTGCGCCTGTCCACAGGTGCAGTAGACATCGTCCTGATACAGGAGCCCTACGCAGTGGGAGGAAGGGTGTGCGGTATCAGGACACCCAACTTTAAACTGCTTGTGACCAACTGTGAAGGCACTCCAAGAACCTGCATTTTAGCTAGGAAAGATCTAAGTATCTTTCTCCTAATTTAAGTGGTAAAGACCAAACATCTGCTAGTCTGAAGATCGGTAATCGCATATATTGGGTGGTTTCCAGTTACTTGCCTTATGAAGCTGTAGTACCGACTGCTCTATTCAGGGAAGTAGTAGAAGAAGCAAAGTCTGACGAGGTCGAGCTGATTATTGACGCAGACACGAACGCTCATCATACTATCTGGCGTAGTATGGATATAAACAATAGGGGTGATTCGCTTCTTGACTTTATTCTAACTACCAACCTAAGCATTTGTAACATAGGTAATAAACCGACCTTTACAATTAAAGACAGACAAGAAGTACTAGACGTAACGTTTGCTACTGACCGGCTGTCAGACAAAATTATTGGGTGGAATGTACTGGACGACCACTCATTCTCAGACCACCATCATATTCAGTTCAAACTCGCTGAAAAAGCGCCTGAACCTGTCGTCCACAGAAATGTGAGAAAGACAAAGTGGCACTTGTATGAAAAGAATTTCAAGAAAGTCCTCAACTCCAAACTTCTGTACGAACCGAATGACAAAGCCGGTCTGGATAATCTGGTCGATCATATCACCATATCACTCAAGAGATCCCTTGAAGAAGCCTGTCCAAAAACAAGGTACAAGGGTAAAACTAAACCCCAATGGTGGATTTCTGAGCTAACGGCTATGAAAAAGACCTGCAACAAGCTATTCAATAAGGCTAAATCTACTGGGGTCGCTAATGATTGGGATGCCTATAAAGAGCAACTCAAGATCTATAAGAAGGAGCTTAGAAAGACGCAAAGGCGCTCTTGGTATACCTTCTGTGGTGAAGTGGAAAAGGTCTCCGACGCCGCAAGGCTGAGGAAAATATTATCAGCTTCACCTTGTACAGTGGGTTACTTGCAGGATGAGGCAAATAATTGGACCAAAAACAGCGAGCAGTCGCTCAATGTACTGCTCGACACACATTTCCCGGGGAACTCCCTAACAGAACCAGAGGATTAGCAGGACCAACAAGAGTGCGAGTGGACGGCGAGCGTAGCTAGCTTGTTGACTGAGAGATCCAGATTAACCTGGGCTATTAATAGCGATGGAGGGATACCAAAGTGGTATTCATACCAAAAGCGGGGAAGATATCACACACTAGGCCAAAAGACTTCAGACCAATTAGCCTATCCTCCTTCCTATTGAAAGGTCTGGAAAGACTCTTAGATTATTTCATTAGGGAAAACCTGGATACAAAACTCCTGTCGGTGAACGAACATGCATACAATAAGGGGAAGTCTACATAATCAGCCCTGCACGAACTTGTGAGCACTATCGAATCGTCCCTGCATTTCAAGGAATTCACCATGGTGGTATTTCTTGACATAGAAGGGGCTTTGAACAACATTCACTCAGATGCAGTAATTGCGGCACTGTCACATCTAAAAGTTAACTCTAGTTTGATTAGACAAATTCAAAGTCTGCTCAACAGAAGACGCATAACAGCATGTCTTGGGTCCACAACTCTAACAAGGTTTGTAAACAGAGGGACTCCACAAGGAAGAGTACTGTCTCCACTAATTTGGAACCTAGCGGTGAATGAAATTCTTCTAGATCTAGAACGTTGTGGCTGCAAGGTCGTGGCATATGCGGACGACGTTGCAATCGCAGTGAGTGGCAAATTCGAAAACGTCCTCCGAGACATTCTACAGGTGGCTCTGAACAAATTGACTAGATGGGCCAGAAGCAGCGGTTTGGGCGTAAACCCAACCAAGACAGAATTAGTTCTCTTTACTAGGATGAATAAAGTCCCACATGTGGACCCTCCACCTCGGATAAATGGAACAGATCTAGTCTTTTCTGAAAGTGCAAAATTTTTAGGAATAATTCTAGATAGAAAACTGTTATTTAGACTTAACGTATTGGATCGTGTAAGGAAGGCCAACGTCGCCTTATATTCCTGCAAAAAAGCTGTAGGGTCGCGGTGGGGCCTCTCTCCTAAAATTGTCCACTGGATATATATAGCAGTAGTTCGTCCTATACTGCTATACGGCATTGTGGTATGGTGGACGGCAACTGACAAACTAACCATCACCAACCTACTAATAAAGGTTCAGAGAACAGCCTGCCTGAGCATAAGCGGGACCTTAAGGACTACAGCGACCGAGTCTCTACAAGCCCTACTCCATATACTGCCGATTAATATTGTGGCGAGAGAAGTTGCAACCAAAGCGGCAATAAGTTTAACTGCCTATCAATGTGGAGGTACAAAAACTACGGTCACATGAGGACACCTTCGAGAGAAATTACATCACTATGATTCCCGCCAGAGATGAATGGGTTGGAAGAATACCAGGTAATAGAAACCATGTCCCCTTTTACACGGATGGTTCGAAGCTTGATGAAAAGGTTGGCTTCGGATTACACTGTGCAGAGCTTAGATTGGATATAGCTCACAGACTACCAGATACCTGCAGTGTCTATCAAGCCGAAATAATGGCAATATTGGAAGTATATAAGTGGCTGAGTCGCAACATAGTAACCAACACTGGCGTTGTAATTTACTCAGACAGCCAGGCTGTCATCAATTCTCTGGAGGCAACATCCCTAAATTCACAAACAGCCCTCGACTGCCGCAGATCTCTTAACGAGATGGCTGAGCACTTTAACATACACCTCATATGGGTGCCTGGGCGTAGGGATATCCCGGAAAAGCCGATGAACATGCTAGGAAAGGCACGACATTACAAATTCTAGAAGAATTTGCATATATTGGTGCCCCACTCTCCACGTGCAAGCTTTGGCTTAGGCAAGAGGCAATCAGGCAGTCCAACGAAAGATGGACAGAAATCGGCACCTGCAGAGTAGCTAGACAAATCTGGCCAAAGTATGACCTGAGAAGATCAAAATATCTCCTCGCACTAGAGAGGCAAAGATTGTCTACGTTAGTATGAGTTCTGACGGGACACTGCTTGATCGGCGAACACGCCAAAAGATTGGGTATTGACTCTAATGACTTCTGCAGAAGCTGTGAAGATGAGGAAGAAGTGGAGAGCATTGAGCACTTGCTATGCGACTGACCCGCTCTGATTAAACGACGACTGGACATACTGGGGTCGACTTTTCTAGGCAGCCTAACAGATCTTTCCAGTACCGATATTCGTACTATCGACAAATTTGTATATCAAACAGGTTGGTTTCGATGAGGGGCATTTCAGCCCGTGTAACACTAGGGACCTAAACAGGTCTATGTGAGCTTGTATAAAATACGGCTGCCACCCTAACCTAACTAGCACAATATGGTATCGACGTTCGTAACTTTAAGTCAGAAAAATATATTTCCGTTGTATGACTTCGTAACCCACGCTAGTGTGCTCAGCATGGTCTCATATGGAGCTTTCCAAACGGTATTATGAAATCGAACGGATCTGATGAAGCCACTGAAAATCCAAATATATCGCGAGATACCTGTTTCGTTACGTTACACGTATAACATGATAAGGACAAGTCAGTTGTTAGTATGTAGTGCTCATGTCATCGCACAAAATTAAGATACAATTGAGGACTTTGATAAAGGGTTTGTACTTTCTTTCCTTTGAATGTACAAAAGCTGAGAACTTTGGTACCTGTAAAACTCAATTACCCGACAACAAGCTCCAAAACCGTGGAATGAATGACGATGATTTATACCAGAGATGTCAGCACTACCAATAAAAGGTAGCAAGTTTAGAGTGAGAATTGTTGCGGTCAATGTTTCGTTATATAAATCGTAGTTTCTGGTGAAAATGCTGATGTGGTAAACTTATTTACGTATTTTCCACATTTGTGCCTTTAGAAGAAAATGATATGTCGAATTATCGCCGTGTTGTAGCTTGTAATTGTTGCGTGAGACGATTTTAAACCATTTGTAATATAAAACATACCTAGGAAACAACGCCGCTAGTGTTGTAGACTTTTTCCACTGTGTGGTATTTTTCTGTCAATAAAAAAAAAACGATTTATTACCAAGAGAGGGTACTTCTCTTGCTATTAACATTTGTTTGTATTTTGTTTAAAATTACCAAGATAATTTGTTAAATCATGATGTACTATAAATAGTCTGCATACATTGGTACAAGGTTAAATTGGTTTTCTCTCCTAAACGCGAATCCGTGACCAAGTGAAGCTGCTGGCTGGCTGGTGCTTGGCGAAATAGTTTAATAGGAACATAGTACATAGAACACAACAAAGGTTTCCTATTCCTTCAACCAATAATACCGTCGACCTCGTGAGGAAGTAGTGGAATTCCAGAAACGGGTAAACGTAGAAATCGAGGAAGATGTAGAAGGTAAATGGTGTAAAGAAAAAATGTTTTGCTTGGTTTTCGACTATTAAAGGAAATATTTTCATATTGCCATATATTTACCAATATGCACGCATATACTACTGATATCACAATACCTGTCATTAAAACTCACGTAGTCTGCTGGGTTTGCCTTCTATCAACTCATTCCTCTTCTTCGGTCCACTTCTACTTGAGGATTAGGGGGGAGCTTGCGGATTCGTGATTCTTTTCACCTTTAGGATCCAACTTTGTTTACATTTATCTGAGTAACAAGTATGCTTCTTCTTTTGGATGTTACTCTTTGCTCGGTCGTCCGACACACACTTCAAATTTCCATCAATTTGCGATTTTCACACTTTATCATTCTTTGTTTTATTTCTGTTGTGCTCTTATGATTCTTGTAGTGCAATGGTTCTTTTTTTTTTGTTTTGTTTTGAACATGTGAACCGAAAGAAATTAGGAAAGAAAAAGTGTTGTTACGTGAGCCACTTCTTGTTGTTTTCGTTGACTATTTATTTGCTTCTCTCACTATTAACACTTGTGGGCTCTTTCTCACTTATTTTGCTAATTTTTGACACTTTCTAGAACACTGTTGAATAACGTAGAATTTGTGGTATTTCTTTTGTTCCTCCCTTTTTGGGATGTCAAAGAATTTCTTTTGGTGTTCCTAACCTCAACCGGCGGGCACCAATGAACACCGCAACAACACTTTGCACTTTTGATGTACAGTTACTTCACCGATTTAAACAAATTTTTTCCTCTAGCACTCAAAAAATTGCTAATGAACTTTCGAAGATTTTCACACGGTAGTGAGTTGATATGTGAACTGAATTTCAGCCGATCGTTGTCGAAGCACTGATGAATTTCTCTGGTACATATAGTACCCAACTTTATATATAAATAAACTAGCTTTCAGTTGCACTATCCTAGATCCACCGATGAGCAGCACAATATGGTGTATTCTTTAGCAAGAATACCTTGTCTTTCTTCACAGCGATTTTGATCTTTTTCCACTATCGGTCTATTGCGTTTTTCGCGGTTTTAATCAAATAACTTTTATTCCCGCGAGGTCCGCACTCATTCATATGCACTTTGAAATGAATCCGCCAAAGGCGAAATGCATGCGTGCTGTCAAAAAAGTAAAAACGTTGGCTGTAGTAGGGCGAACACAAGGCGGCGAGGTGGCAGAGCGGGTGACGTATTCTAAGAGAGTTCAGTTCTGCACTTAGGCACGCATGTGTGGCTGTCTGTGTGAGAGTAGTGTCCGAGCAGTGTTGCCGTTTTGGTCATTTCCGACCAAATTTGGTCGGATAAAATTAAAATTTGCCTTTCTGGTCGGATGGTCGGACAAACTCAATTTTGGTCGGTTTTATTCTCGAATATTTAAGTTGCAGTATAATACAGAATAATTTGACGATTAATACATATCGAAGTAAATTTCCTTGAAATGTCGATTGTGAATGTCAATATTTTTCATAATCGCTGCAAGCAGTATCGACCTGTTGATCGAAATTGTAGACAAATACATTGTAAAATTTTCATTTGAAAATAATAATTTAGGCGCGAAAAAGGAAATTTCGTTTACCGGAAATGTGGTTGTATTTGTCTAAATTATCGTTCCTGGGGAAAGAATTATTTCTTTCAAAATTTTGGCTCATAAGTCTGACCATAATTGAGGAATTTTGCCATTTTAAATTCAAAGAAACAAGTTTAAAAACTGGGTTCATAGCGGAAAATTCCAATTCATGGAACAATGAAATATAGAACAGGAACATTTGGTTATATGTATACATTCATAAATTATTCAGGCTGATTTGACCTTTCTGCATTACTTATGACTACAGTGTGGTCTTCTTCGGGTATTTTGCTAAAATTTTGTAAATCTCGGAACATCACTAAATTTTTCAACTTTAAAAAATCCTTGCTATTTTGTTTTAGACTTCATAGGCTCTAGTCATAAATGATGGAAGTTTAAAATTATTTTTGACGTTGAAATCAGTTCAATAAAACTTAACATTTTATAAATATGGTATTCTATGAAAATATTTCATCCTTTTTTGAAAAATTTTGTTATTTGTTACAAACTAGGTCACACAACTTCAGCGTATTCTTTCATTTTAGGCGTCTAAGATAAGTTAAGAAAAACTCAATACAAATTCCCAAAGATATGTTAAAATGTGAATTGAAAGTTTTATAAAAAAAAACGTTAAAATAACTTGAATGGGTTTATTCTTACTCTGCATTAATAACAAAAATGTGGAAACAGAAAGAAAATATAAGGGGTGAGTTAGTCTGGAATTGAGAAATGTCAAATGAAATGCAGAAAAAAACTTGACGTTTAGGTGTGGTTCACATTCAACATCGGCCCTTACAATTTAACCACCCTTTATTTAAAATTATTTTTAAAGGCAAATTCTTTTTTTATTTTTACACATTAGTTTTTGCAGTTTATAAATTGACTTTTAGCCACTAGGATTTACCAATATTCCTCTGTCTACAATAATAAAACCAGTAGTTGTTTGGGGTTGAAAATGGATCATATCGGTCCACGTCTCGATATAGTCCCCATAGAAGGATCCTAACCGAGTTTATTTCTTTACATCATACTTCAAGTAATTGGGAAGACATTTTGCAGCATGTGTCTAAGTTTACATAGAACAACTCACACTTACAAGTATCATCGTATGACCAATAACAAATAATTATATTATGGGGTGCAATTATTTTCATTAGTAATGGATCTCATTGGTCACTTTTGTATATATCCCCCATATAAAGGTAAAACAAGATTTGTATTATTGACGCCTTAAAATTCACATATAGAAAGCTACTGAACTAAAATTTGGCGAATTTCACCCAGAATCAATTAATCGAGCATTTCCAGATATTTTCGCTGGTATAGCATTGAATGGGATTCATGATGTAGAGAATATTCGATTGGGATAGGCAACTTTACCAAAGTTTAATCAAAATTGGAAAATTTTGTTATCAAACTTTACAAAATATTCAAAACTTTGATTTTATAGAATTGGTCGGGTAGAACGGATTTTGGTCGGTTTTTGGGAAAATTTTGGTCGGAAAATAATTTCACTCTTATCAAATGGAGACAATGTAAATAAAGAGATGTATGACTGAGTAATGTATGTATGTAGAGACGTATGACAAAAGATGTATGAGTAAAAAGGGTAAAGCGCTTTTCTATTAATCTCAGAGTGAGAACCAGATTCTGCGGAGATTTGTGTCGCAAGTGACAAATACAGAGTTGAATGTACGACAGCTTCATAGAAAACACTTTAATTTATTTGTTTCTGTAATGTTCTGAAAAGGGCTTTTCGCTGTAGAGCATAAAGTCATTTCATCATGCGGTCATGAACGCACTTTGCGACCATGAGGGTAAAATCCACTCGTGATGCGATCAACCACTAGAATAATTACAAACGTGTAGAAACTCAACAAGAACTCGATGCTTTCGCTCGAAGCTTTTCTCTAAATTTTCTGCGGCCAAAAAACAGACTTTGTGCGAGGTTGCGGTTATGTTTAGAGGAGCACAGGTTTCTCCACGACAACCTTACAAGAATATACTCTTTTACCAAAGCTTTGTATCTCCGCACTACTATCTAACATAAATGCTTGCCAATCTGTTCAAACTACTTAATATTCTTCACGTACATTTTCTCCATTATAAACTTGAACTGAAGTAAATTTTTTAATGCGGTGGACGTGATCCTATAAGGTGTCTGCACCCAGCGAAAAAACAGCATGAAATCAACAATTTCCACCTTGAATCAACAAAAAACAGCTTCAAAAAACGACCAAAGTGAAAATTGTAAAATCGACAACGTTCAACATAAAAACGAATATAATCATAAAACAACATTGATTTAATGTTGCTCGTACTTCATTCAACATATCCCAATATTAAATCAAAAATTTGGCATTTTTAAATCATAAACAAGCAACTTTACATCAAAAATAGAAATATATTTGAATCAAAGTTGAACAACTTTAAATCAATGGTGCACGCCTTCAATTTAGAAATGTGGAGTTTTTGAACTGAAAACGTTCATTGTCGATTTAAATTTGTGGCCTACTCCACTGCGGTTGCACAGTGGCTCATTTTTCCAAAAGTTATACTTACCATTTACATTTGTAATTAAAGAATAAACAATATATTTTTTAGGGGATTTAGTGAATTTTTTTTATTAAAATTTTTTGGAGGATTTATGGAATAAGATAATGTATAAATTTCATCCATTTGTTTAATTATTTCATGTGATTGGAAATTATGACAAACAAACAAATATTTTACATGCCTTAAAATTCATTTCATGAGTAGCTATGTAATATTAATGTATTATTACATATTTTAATACTATTGCTTTAAAGCAAATGTCCAAACTTTTAATGAAGGAATTAAATTTGTAGAGAGTTTTGTCAAAATAAACGTAAAAGGACTTAACGGTGTTATCAGAAGATCCCTCAACAATTATAAATGGTTGAATTGTTAGTCCAATAGAGTAATACTTGCTTGTACGTTCAGCAATTTCAGCTTCGTAATTGTTGAGTGATGTTAAACGAAGAACAAAACTTTCCAGTGAATCGATAATGATTATTTTCTACCTCAATTTCCCCTGTTCATTTTTAAAACGATTTGACGGCAGCAAAACTCCAGCAAGCAATGATGCAAGTATGTAGTCTCCAACATCTAGAAATAAATGATTTTATACATCAGTATATATATACATTTATATTTATTTATATATTTTTTAGTAGATTTTGCAAGGGATAAAAGTTGCTTGCAGTAAGCGTTGTGAATATTATCATCAAAGTACAATGTAATTTTTTTCTTTAAATCTATTCCACTTTGAATATAACATGTTTTCCTTATCTGGATACATAATATTCAAATAAATTTTTATCTAATAAAAATAACATATATTATACATTGTCAATTTTATTAGTGATTCAAAATAATACTTACTAGTTCAGGACCTCGAGCATCAAAGCATTAAGATATACAATTTTCTTAACAATTTTGAAACACAAAGTACTCTACCTTTGCACTTAATCACAGGGAAAAATTTCGCAAATATCACTGATAATGCCCAAAAAGTCATTTGACTTAAGAGATATTTTGTTACAAATAATTTCCTCTATAATAATATTAATAATATCGTCACGGTTGTTATCAGTAAGTTTTTGAGATTGTTTATATGTTTCTAGACAGGACTGCCCCTTTGAAGTACGATTTAATATGTCTGCCAAATTCTTATATTTTAAAATACAAATAAATTATTCCTTACAGAAAACAAAATCTCATAATACATTACCTTATTCAAAACACGTTTTATCGATGAATTTGAGGAACATGGTCTTGAACTTTGTTTGGGTTCGAAAGAGTCTAATCGCCAATTCCAAACTGTAACGAAATTTAAAAAAATAGTTTTTGTTTTTAAAGAGGCTAGTTTAAAATCTAAAATGGTTTACTTCTTTTTTTCGCCATATAAATAATTTCTAGCGAAACTCCACCCGAAGTCCCAAGTGAGGTATTGCTTCAACTAGATCTTGCTTCTGAATATATTGCAAACATATGTATGTCAAATTAGCAGCTGTGAATTAAAAATATTGCTAAAGATTCGAAACAAACCGTGTCAAATTAGCTTACCTTGTAGTGTGGGCAGCAGCTGCAATAAATTAAAATCATTTAATAGGGACCTTAATTTGTTCAAGTCAGCTTCTAGCATCCCTTCAGAGTTATGTAATGCACTCACTATCACCTCATCACCACTAATTATTATATGATTTAGCAACTCAAAGCCTTCCATTTTACTTATATTTAATTAAATTTTGACACAATTTTTCAGTTCGACCTGACTTGCAGCTCACAAACAATAATTAATTTCTTTCTTTACATCATGACAATGGTACCACCTTAACTTAAAAGTGTTCCACTTTGATGCGAAGTTGTCCAACTTTAAATTATAATTACAGGATCTCAATTTAAAGTTGAGCCACTTTAAATTAAAAACGCATTGTTAATTTAAGGATGAATCAATATTAATTCATCTTTGTTTCACCATTGAAATGCTTTCAACAATGCCTGCCTTCACTTCAAAAACGTTAAAACTTTAAACTAAAAATGTTCCTCGTCATTTTAAAGTCTTGCGTTTTTTAATTAAAGTTTTTTATAAATTTGATTCAACATTGATACATTTTCAATTTAAAGTCGACTTTGTCGATATTATGTGGATCCAAAAATCAACAATGTTCATGTTCAATTGAATGTTGAACGTTTTTAAATTAAGAAAAACATTTTTGATTAAAAGTTGAGTACAAATTTCAACATAGTTTTACTTTGATTTAGGGTGGTTTTTATTTATTTATTTATTTATATGAATTACAATACAAAGTAAATTTATATTCTAATTATAAGGTCCAGGGAAAGGCCGGGTTACAAAGACCATATGGCTAAATGTTTGCAGCGACAGACCAGAGCCTCTGGTGGGAATCGAACCCACAACCCCCAAACTCATAGGCGAGTACGCTACCAACTCACGCTCGTTTAGGGTGGTTTTACTTTATGTTAACGTCACTCGTTTTTAAATCAACATTGAATTGGGCAAAGTTGCAACATTTTTAATTCAACATCGATACGCAACCATTTTAAGTTGCGATTTTTCTCTCGGTGTGCTTCTATTTCTGGCTCCTTTGACGGTTCGAATGGACCATGTACAATCTTGGGAGTTCCTTCGCTGCGGAGTGGACTGTAAATTAGTATCAGGTGAACTCCAACCAAAAATCGTATTTGATGTGAAACAGAAATAAAGAAAAAAAACAGAAAACAAGGCAGTTTCAAAATACAAGTAGTTTGGCAATTTATTTAGTATGAGTTACCGCTTCAATAGTTGAATACAAAGTAAATTGGCGGTGCAGAGCGAACAGAAAAAGGGCCATGGATTTGGCTAGTTCAGATAAATCCATTGGAACAGAGAGGAAAGATGGCAGCCCTTTATCCATTTGAGTTAAAGCTTTTGCCTTCATGGCAGGGAATGGATAAAGAGTTGCCATATAGATTAGAATGAATAAGGCAGGGGAAATTCATATGAGTAATTGTTCAATTCAGTTAATTTACTTGTACTAGGTTAACAATCTTAAAAGAAGAAAAAAATTAATTTATGGTACAGGAATTCATGGTGTAGTAGAGGGGGTCATGATGTGGAACAGGAGCTGTTGAACTGGGTTCAACAGCCTCTTTTGGTTTCTTATAGAAAGCCAGGAAGAAGCTATTCATGGAAGACGTCAGTTGCTTTAATATATTAAATGGAATCGTCAATTTCCGGAGAACATGCAATCAGTTACCCAGCGAACGGTTCAGATAAATGGATTATGCCGCATCCTAAAAATATTCTTTTGTATATAATGACTGACGAAAATAAAAATACGAGGGAAGAGGCTTTCGGTATAATTTTCACTTACATGACTGCTTCGATCAAAAAATCCGAACGCTCATTATACCAACAATAAAATTTGATTGTGAATCCCTTAAATGAATGATTGACTGGAAAGAATGTATAATTGTTACAGAACCACCATACATGCATACAATATTATTCTAAACAGTATTTGAACGATTTTCAACATTCTCAAGAGATTACATAAAGCTACATAATATCCTTCCTCAGTAACTAAATTTTAGATTTTCCGTGTAATTTACAAAACACCGAACGTTGTGTAACATCATGAATCGTGAGCCAATCCTGCTTAGCACACGGCGGGAAAGCGCCGTTTAATATGTTTCAGTTGGAATAAAAATAAAATATATTGAAAATCCATATAATTTATTTGGAGCGCGTATGTTAATATATTAGAATAAAATATATTTGCGATCTAAGTTCCCAAAAAAATATGTGTTTAAATACAAATAAAATTATTGTTGAGGACTATCTTCAAATACATAGTACTAGCTGGACCCAGTCCACTTCGTTGCCCCAAATTTCCGATCCCATAAATTGTTGGGCCAATCACGTAGACCGTCATCAAATAGTGCAAGATATATCAAATTAAAAATTTGGTTGATATTGGCGGGGATACGCCCACATGATATATCGAAAAGATCGGTCCAGCCGTTTAGTCGGCCATACGGAACAAAAAAATATACAAACAAACACACACTCTCTTTTATATATATAGACTAGCTGGACCCGGTCCACTTCGTTGCACCCGACCTCAGATTTCCGATCCCGTCCATTTATCAAAACATGGCTCATGTAGATAGGGACAGAAGGAATAATATAAAAATTGGCTTATATGGGCGGACCCGCGCCCCCTCAATCAAGAATTTATAAAGCCTAAGTCACCCTCTAGGCTTATCTGAACTATCCCTGAAAATTTCATCAAAACCGATCCAGCCATTTTGGAGTCCAAACGTAACACACACACATCCATTTATATATATATAAGCTGGACCCGGTCCACTTCGTTGCCCCAGATTTAGATTTCCGATCCCGTCCATTTTTGAACGAATCACGAATACTGCCACAAAAAACATCTCCATAAAATAAGAGCCCTCTCGCTAAGAAATTGTGAAGATATCTCAATTTCAAAATTTGGCTTTTGCCCATTGGTCTGATCCCGCCCATTTTTGCACTAATCACGTACACTGCCAGATACATATAAACATAATTACAGTACTATGGCTAACAAATTGTGCAAAATATTTCAATTTCAAAATTGGCTTATATGGGAGGAGCCATATAAAATTACAGCACTCTCGATAAAAAATTGTGCAAGATATCTTAATTTCAAGATTTGGCTTATGTGGGCGAGGCCCCCACTTATTCCAATCTCCCTCATTTTTGCCACCAGGTACATAAACACAAAATTACAACACTCTCGCTAACAAATCGTGTAAGATATATCAATTTCAAAATTTTGGCTGGGCCACGGCCTTGGTTTGATCCCGCCCATTTTTGGACCAATAACGTAGACTGCCACCGGATACATAAATATGCGATAAATTTCAGCACTCTCGCTAATAAATTGTTCAAGATATAACAATTCTAAAATTTGGCTTATATGGGCAGGGCCACGCCAATTTTTGGACCAATCAAGTAGACTACCACCAGATACGTATGCACAAAATTACAGAATTCTCGCTAATAAATTGTGCAAGATATCTCAATTTCAAAATTAGGCCTATATGGGCTGGGCCATGCCCATTGGTCCGACCCACCCAATTTTTTGACCAATCGCACATAATGCCAACAGATACACAAAATTGCAGAACTCTCGCTAATGAATTGTGGCAAATATTTCAATTTCAAAATTTGGCTTATATGGGCGGGGCCAAGCCCATTTGTACGATTCCGCCGATTTTTGGAAAATTTACATTATCTGCCACTAAATGCATACACACAAAATTTCAGCACTCTAGCTAAAAATTTTCTCAATATCAAAATTGGACCCGTATGGGCGGGTCCACGCCCACTTGATATATCGAAAATTCAAGTACCCTATTTTCAGCACCCCCTACACATGAACATTCTGTGAAAATTTCAAGATGATCGGTCCAGCCGTTTAGACGTCTGTACGGAACAAACAAATATACAAACAACAAAACTCGTATATAGATTACCGTCACAGATGCTTGTATTAAAATAATAACGAAGAGGGCAGAATGTTTCTTATAATAGAGAACCAGAAAGCGATTATTTTGCGAAGCCTGAAATTTTGTTTGGTAAAAGTGCGCCTGTCGCGATTCTGATTTCAAAAAAGCGTGAAATCAGCATTTTTATCAC
Organism: Eudasyphora cyanicolor; assembly: GCA_963930755.1. NCBI lineage: Eukaryota > Metazoa > Arthropoda > Insecta > Diptera > Muscidae > Eudasyphora > Eudasyphora cyanicolor. Next base: position 149,740,666 of record OZ005734.1, on the reverse strand, counting down.
ATAAATTTTAATACCACATATCACAAAATCGAATATAACTATATTGCATGTTTAATTATACCCTACACCACACTGTGGTACAGGGTATTATAACTTTGTGCATTTGTTTGTAACACCCAAAAGGAGAAGAAATAGACCCATCGTTTATTATACCGATCGACTTAGAGTCACTTTCTGAGTTGGTTTAGCTATGTCCGTCTGTCTTGTAATCAAAGTACAGGTCTCAATTAAGGTCCGATCTCGACGAAACTTTGCACATATTTTTTTCTGGCCCAAGGACGATCCCCATGTAAGCGCTGTAAAAACTGTATTTTATATGCGATCAGTGCGAAATTCTGCAAAAAGTGGTTTCTTTCTACATGAAGGAATACTGCCGATTTTCGGAGAAAATCGGTTCAGATTTAGATATAGCCCCCATATATATGTTTCTCCCGATTTGACATGTAAGCGCTGTAGAACCCGTATTTTATATCCGATCAGTACGAAATTCAACAGAGAGAGTTTGCTTATTACGTGAATGAACACTACCAAATTCGGAGAAACTCCGTTCAGATTTAGATATAGCCCCCATATACATATGTGTTACACCCGATTTGACATGTAAGCGCTGTCGAAACCGTATTTTACAACCGATCTGTTCGAAATTCGGCAGAGAGAGTTTTCTTATAACGTGAGAACGGAAATTCTGAGAAAATCCGTTCAGATTTAGATATAGCCCCTCATATATATGTTTCATCCGATTTGATATGTAAGCGCTGTAGAACCCGTATTTTATATCCGATCCGTACGAAATTCGGCAGAGAGATTTTTCATATTACATGTATGAACACTGCCAAATTCTTCTCGCAATGCACATTTTCGCATTGTTAGGGAGGTGTAGGGTATTATATAGTCGGCCCCACCCGACTTTGTATCTTTCCTTACTGGTTTTATATATAAATACATTAATATTTACCTTAAATTGTATGTTAAGATACTCCGAACAAAAATAATTTTACCGTTTCTGTATTTAAATATTATATCAATTGTATTAATTTAAATAATATATTAATAGTATTAATGTTTTAGTAAATTGACACGGCGAAACTAATTAAAAAAACAAGTTAGAAAGTCTCTCTTGAGTCTCAAAAAAATATTAGTAAATTTATTTATTTTTTTGTTTTATTTAAATTATTATCAATTTAAACTGCATTTAACAATTTTGTAGTATGTACTGGTATTAAAGTTAAAAGCTGTTTACTTTTGGTACAAAATTGCCCATTTGTATGAGAGGTACCAAAAGGGGCATCCCAGTAACGATCACTTTTCTCTGGACTCTAGGTACTATAAAAGCATTACACTGTACAAAATTTCAAGTATTTGTATATACTGGTATTAAAGCTGTTAACTTTTGGTGTAAAAAGGTCCATTCGTTGCCCTTTTCCCGATAACTGGACGTCTATGTACATTTTGGAATTTTGATGAAGAAGCTAAGTTTAATTCGGGGGACTACATCAGTTCCACCTAAAAAGTGCAAATATTTTTCAGAACTTCACGTCGACGGGGCAACATTTTTTTCAGAATCGAAATCACCATAATACTATGTGTAGAATTTCAGTAGATTCAAATAAGTAGTATAGAAGTTATTAAATAATCAATACTTCACTAAAGATTAAACCTTTGTGTGGGAGGTACTAAAAGGAGTGGACCAATATATGCCATCTTCAAACATAGCCGTAGATAGAAGAAAATATTTACACATACCAAATATGAAGTCAATCGATTACTGCTTTCGAGAGTTATCGTGCGCACCAGCCAGCAGACAGACAGATGGACATTGCCACAAAAAACATCTCCATAAAATAAGAGCCCTCTCGCTAAGAAATTGTGAAGATATCTCAATTTCAAAATTTGGCTTTTGCCCATTGGTCTGATCCCGCCCATTTTTGCACTAATCACGTACACTGCCAGATACATATAAACATAATTACAGTACTATGGCTAACAAATTGGTCCATTCGTTGCCCTTTTCCCGATAACTGGACGTCTATGTACATTTTGGAATTTTGATGAAGAAGCTAAGTTTAATTCGGGGGACTACATCAGTTCCACCTAAAAAGTGCAAATATTTTTCAGAACTTCACGTCGACGGGGCAACATTTTTTTCAGAATCGAAATCACCATAATACTATGTGTAGAATTTCAGTAGATTCAAATAAGTAGTATAGAAGTTATTAAATAATCAATACTTCACTAAAGATTAAACCTTTGTGTGGAGGTACTAAAAGGAGTGGACCAATATATGCCATCTTCAAACTTAGCCGTAGATAGAAGAAAATATTTATACATACCAAATATGAAGTCAATCGATTACTGCTTTCGAGAGTTATCGTGCGCACAGCCAGCAGACAGACAGATGGACATTGCTCATTCGACATAAAATGACAAAAAACGGATATCCGTCGCACATATTTAGGGTCTTAGGTCACTCCTTCGATGTGTTACACTTTTGGCTCGTAGAAATGATTTATACCCTCCTCTCTAAGGTGTTGGGATAATCAATATTTCACTAAATGTTAACCCTTTGTGGGGGAGGTACTAGAAGGAGTGGACCAATATGGTCGGACGGACGGACTTCCTTATTCGACTTAAAATGACCCAAAACGGATATCCACCGAACCATACTTAGGGCTTAGGTCACTCCTTCGATGTGTTACACTTTTGGTTCGTAGCAAATGATATATACCTCTTCTCTAAGGTGAGGGGATAATAATACTGCGTTAACATTTACAGGAATGTCTCGATAAATATTAACGGAAGGCAATCCATTTAAACGATTTTCAGTCATGGTTGACCGCTAGGGTTATATAGTTACGGAAAATTTCGACGTTTGAAAAAAAAAGTTGCACGGTCACCCCCTAGCTTTGAAGATTATCAAGAGACAATTCCGGGGCAACAAAAAATTTTTTTCTGTGCACCCTACACGACGCCCTTTTAATTTATTATCCTGCGTTGCCATTTGATGTCCGATCGTAACGGGATGCATAACGTTCTTCGAGTTTTTGCAAGGGCTATATTTCGTTCATATGTCACTTTTGACTCCGATGTCAAGTTCGATAAGTGACCTCTGTCATCTCGTTTTCTACCCCCCTAACTGGGGAATATTTTGAAACGCTAATAAAGGTCTTTAAAAAATAATTAAACTTTTGCTTTTGAAGAACCCACTATTATTATAAACAAAATAGTTATATTAGTTTTAAAATTACAAAATACATACAGAGATCAAATTACACAATCTTCTTTTGACGTCGTTTCTGTCTCTCTCTCTCACACATACACACAGAAATACCCCGTTCCCAAAAATGCACATCCACGAAGTTATACTACCCTGTACCACAGTGTGGTGTAGGGTATAAAAATGGCGAATTTATTAACGAAACTTAAAAGGGCCTAACAACAAATTATTTCTTTTTTCATAGTTAAAAAATACTATTTCACGCAATTTGCACAAACAAGTTATAAATCATGTTTGTGTGCTTTTATATATGCAACATTATGTTTAGATATTATCCTAAAAACTACGTTTTCTAACGGCAACACTTTTTATTTTATTTAGTTTTTTGCTTCTACTATAAAAAAAGGGCTTATCATCAGCCCTTTTTCGTTTCTGACGACGATATATAATTATGGCAGATGCGATTGCTGTGTATTTATTTTATCTCACTTTTTGTATACCCTCCACCATAGTATGGAGGGTATATTCATTTTGTCACTCTGTTTGTAACGCCTCTAAATATTGATCTGAGACCCCATAAAGTATATATATTCTTAATCGTCGTAAAATTCTAAGACGATTTAGCCATGTCCGTCTGTCCGTCCGTCCGTCTGTGGTAATCACGCTACAGTCCGCAATAATAGAGCTAGGTTGATCAAATTTGGTACAAATACTTCTTATAATTGCAGGTTGTTTGGGATTGCAAATGGCCATATCGGTCAATGTTTTGATATAGCTCCCATATATAGCATCTTACTTATGTGATTCCTACTGTTCTCATCTACTATACATATACTACATTTTTATAGCCTCCACCATAGGATGGGGGTACATTCATTTTGTCACTCCGTTTGTAACACCTCTAAATATTGATCTGAGACTCCATAAAGTATATATATTCTTAATCGTCGTAAAATTCTAAGACGATTTAGCCATGTCCGTCTGTCCGTCCGTCCGTCTGTGGTAATCACTCTACAGTCGCAATAATAGAGCTAGGTTGATCAATTTTGGTACAAATACTTCCTATAGTTGCAGGTTGTTTGGGATTGCAAATGGCCAAAATAGGTCAATGTTTTGATATAGCTCCCATATATAGCATCTTACTTATTGTGATTCCTACTGTTCTCATCTACTATACATATACTACATTTTTATACCCTCCACAATAGGATGGGGGGTATATTCATTTTGTCACTCCGTTTGTAACAAATCTAAATATTGATCTGAGACCCCATAAGGTTAGGTTAGGTTAGAGTGGCAGCCGTATTTTTTTTATACAAGCTCACATAGACCAGTTTAGGTCTGTAGTGTTACCACGGGCTGAAGTGCCCCTCGCCGTTTACTCAGAGCGGGGCATTCGCATAGCAAGTGCTCAATGCTCGCCACTTCTTCCTGATCTCTCACAGCTTATGACGAAGTCATTAGAGTCAACACCCAATCTTTTGGCGTGTTCGCCGATCAAGCAGTGTCCCGTCAGAACTGATACTAACGTAGACAATCTTTGCCTCTCTAGTGCGAGGAGATATTTTGATCTTTTCAGGTCATACCTTAGCCAGATTTGTCTAGCTACCCTGCAGGTGCCGATTTCTGTCCATCCTTCGTTGGACTGCCTGATTGCCTAAGCCAAAGCTTGCACGTGGATGGGGGCGCACCAATATATGCAAATTCTTTGAGAATTTGTAATTTCGTCCCTTTCCTAGCAAGTTCATTGGCTTTGCACTTCCCCGGGATATCCCTATGCCCAGGGACCCATATGAGGTGTATATTAAACTGCTCAGCCATCTCGTTAAGAGATCTGCGGCAGTATAGGGCTGTTTGTGAATTTAGTGATGTTGCCTCCAGAGAATTTATGGCAGCCTGGTTGTCCGAGTAAATGACAACGCCAGTGTTGGTTACTATGTTGCGACTCAGCCACTTGGCTACTTCCCATATTGCCATTATCTCGGCTTGATAGACACTGCATGTATCTGGTAGTCTGTGAGCTATATCCAAACTAGGCTCTGCACAGTGTACTCCGAAGCCAACCTTTTCATCAAGCTTCGAACCAACCGTGTAAAAGTGGAGATGGTTTCTATTACCTAGTATACTTCCAACCCATTCATCTCTGGCGGGAATCATAGTGATGTAATTCCTCTCGAAGGTGCACACAGTTGGTATATAGTCCACTCGGTCGGTTACCATAGCACTACACTTTGATATCCTCATGTGACAGTAGTTTTTGTACCTCCACATTGATAGGCAGTTTAATCTTATTGCCGCTTTGGTTGCAACTTCTCTCGCCACAATATTAATCGGCAGTATATGGAGTAGAGCTGTAGAGACTCGGTCGCTGTAGTCCTTAAGGCTCCGCTTATGCTCAGGCACCATACCACACCATACCGTCCACCATACCACAATGCCGTATAACAGTATATGACGAACTACTGCTATATATATCCAGTGTACGATTTTAGGAGAGAGGCCCCACCGCGACCCTACAGCCTTTTTGCAGGAGTATAAAAAAACACGTTCCAATACGTTAAGTCTAAATAACAGTTTTCTATATAGAATTATTCCTAAAAATTTTGCACTTTCAGAAAAAACTAGATCTGTTCCATTTATCCGAGGTGGAGGGTCCACACGTGGGACTTTATTCATCCTAGTAAAGAGAACCAATTCTGTCTTGTTGGGTTTACGCCCAACCGCTGCTTCTGGCCCATCTAGCCAATTTGTTCAGAGCCACCTGTAGGATGTCTCTGAGGACGTTTACGAATTTGCCACTCACTCACGATTGCCACGTCATCCGCATATGCCACGACCTTGCAGCCACAACGTTCTAGATCTAGCAGGATTTTATTCACCGCTATGTTCCAAATTAGTGGAGACAGTACTCCTTCCTGTGGGGGCCCCTCTGTTTACAAACCCTTGTTAGAGTTGTGGACCCAATACATGCTGTTATGCGTCTTCTGTGGAGCAGACTTTGAATTAGTCTAATCAAACTAGAGTTAACTTTTAGATGTGACGGTGCCGCAATTACTGCATTGTAAGCATGTTGGTTCACCGACAGGAGTTTTGTATCCAGGTTTTCCCTAATGAAATAATCTAAAAGTCTTTCCAGACCTTTCAATAGGAAGGAGGACAGGCTAATTGGTCTGAAGTCTTTCGGCCTAGTGTGTGATATCTTCCCGCTTTAGGTATGAATATCACTTTGGTATCCGTCCGTCTGTGGTAATCACGCTGCAGTCCGCAATAATAGAGCTAGGTTGATCAAATTTGATACAAATACTTCTTATAGTTGCAAGTTGTTTGGGATTGTAAATGGGCCATATCGGTCAATGTTTTGATATAGCTCCCATATATAGCATCTTACGTATTTCCATTCCTACTGTTCTCATCTACTATACATATACTACATTTTTTAATTTCATTCATTTTGTCACTCCGTTTGTAGCACCCCTAAATATTGATCTGAGACCCCATAAAGTATATATATTCTTAATCGTCGTAAAATTCTAAGACGATTTAGCCATGTCCGTCTGTCCGTCCGTCCGTCCGTCCGTCCGTCCGTCCGTCCGTCTGTGGTAATCACGCTACAGTCCGCAATAATAGAGCCTAGGTTGATCACATTTGGAACAAATACTTCCTATATTTGCAGGTTGTTTGGGATTGCAAGTGGTCAATGTTTTGATATGCTCTCATATATAGCATCTTACTTATTGTGATTCCTACTGTTCTCATCTACTATACACATACTACATTTTTATACACTCCACCATAGAATGGGGGGTGTATTCATTTTGTCACTCCGTTTGTAACACCTCTAAATACTGATCTGAGACCCGTAATATATATATTCTTAATCGTCGTAAAATTCTAAAACGATTTAGCCATGTCCGTCTGGGGTAATCACGCTACAGTCCGCAATAATAGAGCTAGGTTTATAAAATTTGTTACAAATACTTCTTATAGTTGCAGGTTGTTTGGGATTGCAAATGGGCGATATCGGTCCATATTTAGATATAGCTCCCATATATATCTAACTTGTTGTGATTCCTACTGTTATCATTTGTGTGTTTTCGGTGTTATTTTCTTTAGGTATGAGTTATTTGTGAGGTCACATGCTATCCATGGTGGAGGGTATAGAAGACTCGGCATGGCCGAACTTAACGCTTTTACTTGTTAATTGTTAAATTGGTCCCATATTGTGTTGATACAGCTACATAAATAAAGGTTTTTTGTTCTAACCCACAGCGCATTTTTATTAATTTTAGCCAAATGTTATATAAATTTGGTAAACTCGTACATGAAAAAAGTCGAAAAAATCGACAAGGAAAAGTCGACTTTCGATTTCGACTCTTTTGTACCATAAAGTCGACAAATCGATTAGTCGAATGTCGAATTATAGAACCCTATTGACCGCAGGTATTTTTTCAGCCGACGCAATGTTGAAAAAGAGCGTTCGTTTGTCGCTGTAGTCGCAGGTTTATTACATAAATCAATAGCTTCCAGGGAATTTCTGACATTTTCCGTTTTAAATTCTTCTTCTCCAAAGTTTCACTTCACTATTCTCACTTCAAAAGATCTGTCAGACAAAATTGATGAATATTTTCAAATCATTGTTTAATTTTAGATGGAAAAAGACATTGGAAATTTTACAGAATTCCACGGAGTTTCAAAAAGCGATCTTCAAGATGAGTGTTAAATAAATATAGATATAGAATATAGTCGAAATGTTATAATATTCGTCAATATTTGTTGCATAAAATAAGCATTGCACCGATGACTTTGTCGGGCGAACTCATAGGTTTCTTGATTTAAAGTTCTTGTTCTTCACCAAATATTTTAACAGACGAAAAAATCGCACTAAAATTAGTAAAATTTTCGCGAATGCCCATCAATTCCTTTTTCGTATTTTCAGCCAGATGGACGGCTTCAGCTAAGTCTTTATTTTCACTTCGAAGAACGCGACATAATGATATACCAAGCAGTGAACTGAATGAACTACATGGACCGAAACTTGAAAATCCAACCTTTTTAGCCATCAATAACTGAAATGCTGATGTTGTAGTTTCCTGATCAGACCAGGTGGAGCAATGCATTCCCAATGGCTACTTGTAGGTGAAGATATATTTCAACAGACTGATGTTGTTCTACCCATCGTGATTCATGTTATTAGAAATTGCTTCTTGAAGAGCTATTTGTCTTTTAGGATATTGAAAAATGTGGTATATGGTTTGGATAGTGAGACAATTTCTAACTGGAACTACTTTGCGCCCTATGAAATTCTCCGTTCATTGCTCTTGCGCCGTTATAGCATTGCCCAAATAAAAAACGGGTTTTCCAACAAGAGGTGTTATTTTGAATCACCCGGTATTTCGGTAGCTGTCACTTTTGAAGCTTTTATTCTTTGACATGTGACATTATTCTTTGCTTTGACATACGCCATTACTAAAAATGGAACGATACACGATCATCGAACGATACAAAACGATCGAACAAAAAAACGATACGAACGGTACAAAATCATCTTGACTGATGAGGCCCATTTCCACCTCGGTGGCTACGTCAACAAGCAAAATTGTCGCATCTGGGGCTCGGAAAACCCAATAGTTATTGTTGAGAAGCCTCTCCATCCTCAACGTGTGACTGTTTGGTGCGGTTTATGGCCCGGCGGGGTCATTGGACCTTACATTTTCGAAAATGAGGTTGGATCAACAGTTACGGTGAATGGATTGCGCAATCGAGAGATGATTAATGATTTTTTATGGTCGGAGTTGGATGGTATTGATCTGAACAACGTTTACTTTCAACAAGATGGCGCTACGTGCCACACAAGCAACGAAACCATTGCTCTGTTACAGGAAAAGTTTCCGGACCGTGTTAAGTCTCGAAGAGGTGATCACAATTGGATATTGTGATTTAACACCTTGCGACTTCTTCGATTGGGGCCACGTGAAAGATAAGGTCTACGCCAACAGCCCAGCGTCGTTTCAAGACCTCAAAGATAGAATTCGTGAGGCTATCGAGGACATAGGGCAGCCACTTTGCGATTTGGTTATGGAAAATTTCATAAAAAGGATATGGTCCTGTAAGCGTGGTCGTGGTGGCCATTTGGCTGATGTTGTTTTTCATTATTAACGGCATACCTTCCTCTTTATTATAAAATAAGCATCCGATCATTTATACTTGCACTCAATACCAGACGTTTCGAAGAAATTTAGTTTTTTTGGGACTCATAAAATCTTCGCACATTTTATAACGCCCATTAAGGTACCGGATACACATTGAAACTTACTCAACTCCTTAAATATCAGCGGACGAATTAGTGTCCGCCATGATGGAGAAAGATTTGGAATTATTGATTCTCTCAATAAGCTGTCGGTGTATAAGAGTGTGACAAATACTTATAATTTCATTTTGAACGATTGCTTATATACTTATACATTGCGTTTTGCGGTGAATTTGTCAAGTGACTATTCAAATTTGAATCCGTTATCGCCCGATACCTTAGCAAGGCTTTAAAATTGCCATCAATTTGAATAGTTTCATTTGAATCGATTCTGGCTGTATCACAAATTCCTCTTATTGCTTAGCCTTGTCGACCACAAAGGACGACTGTTTGAACGTCTTATTGCTTCCAAATGTTCTTCATGAATTTGTAACTGTTTATCGATGGACGATGTGCCTTGCTTATCTACATTGAATCTCATTTCAGCTTTCAATATACTGTTTCTATGGTATTCGAGTGATGAGTGGTGGTAAATGGTCTTGATACACTGAAAAAAAAATAGTAATAAAACTAATGATGACACATTCTTATATTAAGTATGCTACCTCGGCATCAATTCAATGACAATTTTCATTAAAATAATGAAAATTTACACGTTTTTTACGAAATTTTCCTTAATATGAAGTTTTTTGAATTTGAATTAATGTCTATCTAATCATTAGTTTTGTGTACGCGCTTCTTTAAATGTACGCATTTAAATTAAAGAAAAAAATCATTATTTTTGTGACAATCAGCATTATTTTAAGTAATATTTCAATACTTTTAAGGATTTTCTACATTAACACTACGACGTAGACATGTCATAGTTTTAATGCCGAATCGGACTTAATTAACAGTATGATTTATTTCAGTAATAAATTTAAGGCTATGCTCCCCTTAAAGGAAAGGCTGTCTTGGTAATACATTTTATGACTATTGTCATTATTTTTAAGAATACATACGAGAGAATTATGCAATCTCTCCCTCCTATCTCGCTCGGAGAATCAGTTTTGTTTGGAAATGTGTGAATCAATAATTGTTATGGAATGCTAGAAGAGAAAATAGAGAACAGTTCTGTTCGTTTTCTTTTAAATCGTCAGTTATTTACAAGCGATGGAAGGAAACGGTTGCCTGTTTTCGGGACGCGGATTGTGAAAAAAATTGATTGCTGTGAATATGTAAGTATACGTGCATACATACGTGCATATTGCACCGAAAATAATTTTAATATGGGCTGTTAACAGTTATTTTTGCTAATGCATAGCAACAACAACAAATGAAACCGTCGTGTACATGTGGTTATGCCGTCGGCGTCACCATCGATCTCTGTGATAAGCGAGTGCGTGTGTCATAGTTATTTTTGCTGTATGTTATTTATGGCGATGTACATTCGTTTTTGAAGGAGATCTTGTTTGTAAGTCCTGTGAAGAGATTTGTGCCAAATGGATGACAAAAATGTGAGTAATAGATTTTGTAATACTGAAACAGACAATGGGAAAATGTTTAGGTACGTGAAAAATAATATTATTATCCTGAAATAAACATCTTATTGGCAATTACAAAATTAACAAAACACATTTTAATTTAAAGTATTTATTTATTAAAAATACCAGCGCATAATGCAGAAATGTAAAATTATTTGTGGCAATATAGAAATTTATTATTAATAATATGTTATACATATAACTATCTTTTTTAATTTTTTAGTAAAACAATTTTAGAATGGGTCTTTTGTGAGAAGAGTGGCAAATTTTACAAAATATTTCAACGTAATATATGAACGGTTGAAACATTTCTCTTAGTTTTCATCGTTTTCCAATTGTGATATGATAAAATTTATTTGCATATTTTTTGTTTATAGATAATTTTATTTCATTTATTTTCAGAAAAAAATTTAATTATTTTAATTTTAGATCACGCACTATTTAAAGATAAATGTGATGGATATATGAAAAATGCAGTGCTGAATGCCATGTATAACTTGGAAAAAATAAGTGAGCATACACCTACATGGGAATGTTTGAATTGAAAGGAAATTGATTTGGAAACAATATTTGTAAGTATTATGTATTTCTAAACAAATATATTTTATTTGAAAATCAAGAAATTTAATTTGGAACGCATATATTAATGTATTAGAACAAAATATATTTGCGAACTGACGTTTACATATAAAATACGTGTTTTCACACAAACAAAGTTATTGTTAAAAAGTTTTCCAAATATAATTTATTTAAAACGATTTTTTCCTTTTTTTAATTTTAGTTTAAATTTTTCCTTGATTTCGTGTTCATAATTGCTTCATTAGTACTTCATAATTAAACCTGCTGTTAGATTAGGCCCATTTGGTCTAATTTTTGTATCGTTTCCTTTATAAACGGTAATATATGTATGTATAATTTTGTCCAAGGGATATTTTTGTTTTACTAAAATCAAAATAATAAGCGTTTTTGCTCAAAATTAATTGTAAATAAGCTGTTTTATTTTCACGAAGTATTGAATAAAAATAAAAATAAAATATTGTCTTCCATATTCATTTTATATGAAAAATATAATGTTGACCAAATGGACTCTTAATCTAGGATTCGAACAGATTTGCTAATCTAACACCAGGGTTAAGAATGTCATAAGCAGCATTAGCTTTTGTTTTACAGAAGTAATTTTAAATAAGTTTTTGTATTTTAGTTTAAAGAAAATACATTTCAAATTAAGTTTTTGTAGTTTTGTTTGCTAACAAAACTTAAGATTTTAAAATCTAAGTCACGATTGATTTTTTTGAGAAAATTATTTTTGATAACTCAATTATATGAAAAATGTCACTTTCGCCTCTTTCAAAACAATCAGTTTCTATTATTAATAATATCTTACATAAATATTTTTTTTAACTTTTAGTACAGCAAATTTTGTATGGATCTATTATGAGAATGTGTGTCGTAGAAGAGTGACTAAATATTTCAGTGTAAGTAAGTATATTCCAAAGATTTTAATATATCTCTTATCTTTCAACATTTTGTGACAGTTATATGATAAAATTTATTTTAATACTTTATCGTATATAAAACATTCTGTTTGATTTCTATTCAAATTATTTTTATTTTAGTTCGCGCAATTCAATTTTATTTGGATATATGAAAAATGCAGTGGGGAATAAAAATTTACAAATTGCAGGAAATGAGTGAGCATCCAAACTATATGATATAATAATATAATATTTGTTTTATATAATTTCTATTTAAATTCCAGTCAAATTCTAGGTTAAAAATCATTAAGGTCGGTTCCGATAAAAATTGTTCATGGACAACAAATAGAGAAACGAATCCCGCTATAGAATCGATACATAACAATACAATATTCGAATAAAAGTCAAACTTCATAGTGTGTTGGCCGATTTGTCTTTATACAATTACATATTGTTTTAAGTTTTAAAATGTTCAAAGATATCCGTAATATGTATTATATTTTTTTTGTATTTTCCAATATAAAATATAACAAATAAAATATTTATTTAGAAAGATAAAGTGTTGTGTTATTGAATTTTCTATGAATAGTAAATGATTTCAAAGAAAATGATTCATTTAAAAGAGTAACATTATAATCAATATAATGTAACGAATTTTCCATACATATTAAAAAAAACTGTATTTAAATTCATGTATGCCTTAAATTAATTACCAGTATATTCTTATATCAAGGACAAACATTTTAAATTTTATTACGATAATGTTTTAAATTATATGATATTTTACTAAAAATAAGCACGCGCCATACTTAAATTTACGCAAAAATGTGCTTATTTTAAGACCAAAATTAATTAGTTTTATTACCCAAAATTCTTAATCCTATGAAATGCATCCTCAAAACAAATACTATTCACGTCTTTAAATTAACTATAAAACCTTCTTATTTTTATAGCGATTGTCTTTGGCTCGAAATCATTGCCGAAATCTTAAACTTTACGAAAAATTCATTGATTTTCAGTACGCTTTTTTTTTAGTGTACCAAGTTTCCCAACTTTTGGTTATGCACTTCTGTATCCCTAGAAGCAAATAATATAAATATTTTACAGAACGCACCGACGTGATTGGCGGAGTACGCCAACCATAAATATTTATGTAACCAAAAAATTTGGAATTATAAACTTCTTTGCCCAGCCACTGGAAAACTATAATTTTCTGCAGGAATCCAGATTTTTTCTTAAAGACCTACTAGTCGATGATCTCCGAAACTGACTTGTTGGGTTAAAGTAAAAAAATTGTTTAAATGTTTATTTCCAAATTTAAAATATTTAATTCCAAATAATTTTGGGGGTGGTTTAAACCCCCCAAACCATATAGGTCATTCTGCGCCACCCTGAATTATAACTTTTTTAGCATATTTTCCATAAAAAAAAACAAAGAAAGAATAATAATTAAAACAAGTAAAAGCGTTAAGTTGGGCCATGCCGAATCTTATATACCCTCCACCATGGATAGCATGTGACCTCACAAAATAACTCAAACCTAAAGGAAATAACACCGAAAATCCAAAAATATAGTAGAAAAAACAGTAGGAATCACAACAAGTAAGATGCTTTATATGGGAGCTATGTCTAAATATGGGCCGATATCGCCCAGTTGCAATCCCAAACCACCTGCAACTATAAGAAATATGTATACCAAATTTTATCAACCTAGCTCTATTATTACGGACTGTAGCGTGATTACAACAGACGGAGGGCATGGCTAAATCGTCTTAGAATTTTAAGACGATTAAGAATATATATACTTTATGTGGTCTCAGATCATTATTTAGGGGTGTTACAAACAGTGTGACAAAATGAATATACCCCCCATCCTATGGTGGAGGGTATAAAAATTATAAAGAATTCAAACCATATAGCTCATTCTGCGCCGCCCTGTAGATTCCCATCAGCGGAACACAATTAAAATCGCGAGGAAAACATATGTCGCGAGAAAGTATGAAAATTAAATATTTGCAAACAATTACCAATACACATTTTGTGCGTTTCTAAATAGCTGTCATATAAGCCACGGTTCATTCAAATCGGTCCACATAGTCAGGAGATACAAGGGTCAAAATTTCAAACTTTGACACCCTATATCTTCGTAACCTATGATGCTAGGAAGCTGGATTTTTGGCACATCTCATACCATAGTACTTCTGCAACCACACTTATATTTGACAGGATTGCAATAAAATTGAAAAAAGTGGGCCCTTTGATTTTTTCCCCATCTATCTATCTATTTATTTATATATATATAAAAGAAGGTGTCTGTTTGTGGGGTTTTTTGTATATTTGTTTGTTCCGTATAGACGTCTAAACGGCTGGACCGATCATCTTGAAATTTTCACAGAATGTACATGTGTAGGGGGTGCTGAAAATAGGGTACTTGAATTTTCGATATATCAATTGGGCGTGGACCCGCCCAGATGGGTCCAATTTTGATATTGAGAAAATTTTTTAGCTAGAGTGCTGAAATTTTGTGTGTATGCATTTAGTGGCAGATAATGTGAATTTTCGAAAAATGGGCGGAATCGTACCAATGGGCTTGACCCCGCCCATATAAGCCAAATTTTGAAATTGAAATATTTTCCACAATTCATTAGCGAGAGTTCTGCAATTTAGTGTATATGTATCTGGTGACATTATGTGCGATTGGTCAAAAAATTGGGCGGGATCGGACCAATGGGCGTGGCCTGCCCATATAGGCCAAATTTTGAAATTGAGGTATCTTACACAATTTGTTAGCGAGAGTGCTGAAATTTTGCGTAAATATATCTGGTAGCAGTCTGCGTAATTGGTCCAAAAATGGGCGGGATCGGACCAATGAGCGTGGCCCCGCCCATATATGCCAAATTTTTAAATTGATATATCTTTCACAATTTATTAGCGAGAGTACTGAAGTTTTGCGTATATATCTGGTAACAGTCTGCTGGATTGGTCCAAAAATGGGCGGCATCAGACTAATGGGCGTGGCCTCGCCCCTATAGGTCAAATTTTGAAATTAAAATATCTTACACAATTTGTTAGCGAGAGTGCTGAAATTTTGCGTATATGTATCTGGTAGCAGTCTACGTGATTGGGTGGGATCGGGCGTGGTCCCGCCCATATAGGCCAAATTTTTAAATTGAGATATCTTACACAATTTGTTAGCAAGAGTGCTGACATTAGACCGTTTATAGCACATGATGCAAAAAGTGAAAGTTGCTTCTATCTTTGATTTCCGGACCGAAAAAGTTTCCATTTGGCCTACAAGACTTCCGGCAGTTTGGCTCCAGATATTGTATGTGATACATGCCCAACTGATTCTACGGTGCGAAATTTATCACTGGATCTAGTAACCATTTTGGATGTGGTCGGTCTGGAGACAAATAAGAATATGACTAAAATTAAATTTTGTGCGAAGCTGCCCCTTTCTCAATTCACTTAGGCTGGAGGCAGAGCGCGTTCTGTAAACGACCCTGTTGCATGGCCGTATAGCGCGCTGCAAAGTTCTGCTTATGTTTTTTTATTTGACCAGTAGAAAAATGTCAGACTGATTCGAAAAATCAACTATCATGCAAATCCGTTGTTTTTTTCATGCATGCACAAGCATGATCTATTTTTTATTGTGATTGCATAGAGGCCACGTCGGTGTGCATGCATGCCCTGTCATGACTTAATATTCAAATGAAAACTGCCGTAACTTTTTCGTTTCTCGGTCGATTTTGATTGCATACGACTTGTAAGAAAGAAAATTGTATTCAAAGATCATTTAAAAACTTTTCATGCTAATAAAATATTTTTTAATTACTTGAACATGTGATATTTGATAAAAACCCAAATTTTGTTCATGTAAAGTGAGTTTTGTGTTTTCAAACAACTTTGGGCAGACCTTAGCGTTATCCAATCGGCACCAAATTTTTTATTGGAGGTTTGTAGGTCAAATGGAAACTTTTTCGGCCCGGAAATCAGTACCGAAAAAATAATAAATGGTCTAGCTGACATTTTGCGTATATGTATGTATCTGGTGACAGTCTACGTGATTAGTAGAAAAATGGGCGGGATCGGACCAATGGGCGTGGCCCCGTCCATATAGGCCAAATTTTGAAATTCAGATATCTTACACACTTTATTAGCGAAAATACTGTAATTTTGTGTACAAATTTTGAAATTGTGATATCTTGCACAATTTATAAGCAATAGTGCTGTAATTTTGTGTATATGTGTCTGGAGTCTGTCTACGTGATTGAAAATTGGCGGAATAGGACCAGTGGGTGTAGCCCAGCCCGTATAAGCCAATAATTTAAATTGATGTGTCTAGCACAATTTTTTAGCGAGAGTGCTGTAATTTTGTGTACATGTATCTGGTGGTCCGTTCACTGCGAATGATCGTTGGATCCCTAGTCACCCTAGAGCCATCACCTGGGTTACAGAAGAGCCCTCTAACCCGGCGGACATCTTAGAAATAATAAAAGATTCCAATCCTGGTCTGCCGGCCCATAATTGGAGAATCAGCAAGGTGGGTGAGGCGGATGGTAAAAAGCGGCAGGTCAATCTTATCCTAAATGCTGAATCCACCTCCCATATACAAAGTGCGAGTGCAACCCTACAATATGGCTTCGAGACTATAGTCTTAAAGATATACAAGCAGGATATAGCTCCCACTGCAGAAGGTGAGTCGTCCACCGTGGCACTTTCTGGAAGTGCGGAGGTACCCACGCCTATTATTTCTAGTGACTCCAACTCTAACAGAAGATCTGTAACGTCCTTCTCTGAGGAAAAAAGCTCTACTTCGGACACAGAGAGGCTGAGGGGAGTCTCCGGACTCTTTGACGCATCTGGAGGGGACATGCTTCTCGACGATACGGACGAAGAGTTCGATAACACCCTTGTCGGGGTGGATGTTAATCTGTCAATTACCGATGATGGTAAGATTTCTACAGATAAACCTCCATCACGCTAAAGCAGCCTCAGCGGCTCTATTGCTGCGCTTGTGGCCAACTGTGAAGGCACTCCAAGAACCTGCATTTTGGCCAGGAAAGATCTAAGTATCTTTCTCCTGACTAATTTAAGTGGTAAAGACCAAACAGCTGCTAGCCTGGAGATCGGTAATCGCATATATTGGGTGGTCTCCAGCTACTTGCCTTATGAATCTGTAGTACCGACTGCTCTATTCAGGGAAGTAGTAGAAGAAGCAACGTCTGACGAGCTCGAGCTGATTATTGGCGCAGACACGAACGCTCATCATACTATCTGGGGTAGTACGGATATAAACAATAGGGGTGATTCGCTTCTTGACTTTATTCTAACTACCAACCTTAGTACTTGTAACATAGGTAATAAACCGACCTTCACAATTAAAGACAGACAAGAAGTACTCGACGTAACGTTTGCTACTGACCGGCTGTCGGACAAAATTATTGGGTGGAATGTACTGGACGACCACTCATTCTCAGATCACCATTATATTGAGTTCAAACTCGCGGAAAAAGCGCCTAAACCCGCCGTCCACAGAAATGTAAGGAAGACAAAGTGGCATCTGTATGAGAAGAATTTCAAGAAAGTCCTCAACTCTGTCTGGATAATCTGGTCGATCATATCACCATATCATTCAATAGATCCCTTGAAGAAGCCTGTCCAAAAACAAGGTACAAGGGTAAAACTAAACCCCAATGGAGGACTTCTGAGCTAACGGCTATGAAAAAGACCTGCAACAAGCTATTCAATAAGGCTAAATCTACTGGGGTCGCTAATGATTGGGATGCCTATAAAGAGCAACTTAAGATCTATAAGAAGGAGCTTAGAAAGGCGCAAAGGCGCTCTTGGTATACCTTCTGTGGTGAAGTGGAAAAGGTCTCCGACGCCGCTAGGCTAAGGAAGATATTATCTGCTTCACCCTGTACAGTGGGATATTTACAGGATGAGGCAAATAACTGGACCAAAAACAGCGAGCAGTCGCTCAATGTACTGCTCGACACACATTTCCCGGGGAACTCTGTAACAGAACCCGAGGATCAGCAGGACCAACAAAAGTGCGAGTGGACTGCGAGCGTTGCTAGCTTCTTGACTGAGAGATCCAGAATAAGCTGGGCTATTAACAGCTTTGAGCCCTTCAAGTCACCTGGACCAGATGGCATCACTCCAGCAGAAATGCAGAAAATGTTAAAGTACATTATCCCCTGGCTGGAGAAAATTTATGTAGGCTGTATCAGGCTTTCATACGCCCCGAATCGATGGAGGGATACCAAAGTGGTATTCATACCTAAAGCGGGAAAGATATCACGCACTAGGCCAAAAGACTTCAGACGAATTAGCCTATCCTCCTTCCTATTGAAAGGTCTGGAAAGACTTTTAGATCATTTCATTAGGGAAAACCTGGATACAAAACTCCTGTCGGGGAACCAACATGCTTACAATAAGGGCAAGTCTACAGAATCAGCCCTGCACGAACTTGTGAGCACTATCGAATCGTCCCTGCATTTCAAGGAATTCACCATGGTGGCATTTCTTGACATAGAAGGGGCTTTTAACAACATTCACTCAGATGCGGTAATTGCGGCACTCTCACATCTAAAAGTTAACACTAGTTTGATTAGACTTTGATTCAAAGTCTGCTCACCAGAAGACGCATAACAGCATGTCTAGGGTCCACAACTCTAACAAGGTATGTAAACAGAGGGACCCCGCAAGGAGGAGTACTGTCTCCACTAATTTGGAACCTAGCGGTGAATGAAATCCTGCTAGATCTAGAACGTTGTGGCTGCAAGGTCGTGGCATATGCGGACGACGTGGCAATCGCAGTGAGTGGCAAATTCGTAAACGTCCTCAGAGACATCCTACAGGTGGCTCTGAACAAGTTGGCTAGATGGGCCAGAAGCAGCGGTTGGGGGGTTAACCCCAACAAGACAGAATTGGTTCTCTTTACTAGGATGAATTATGTCCCACATGTGGACCCTCCACCTCGGATAAATGGAACAGATCTAGTCTTTTCTAAACGTGGAAAATTTTTAGGAATAATTCTAGATAGGAAAATGTTATTTAGACTTAACGTATTGGAACGTGTAAGGAAGGCCAACGTCGCCTTATATTCCTGCAAAAAGGCTGTAGGGTCGCGGTGGGGACTCTCTCCTAAAATCGTCCACTGGATACATATATCAGTAGTTCGTCCAATACTGTTATACGGTATTGTGGTATGGTGGACGGCAACTGACAAACTAACCATTACCAACCTACTAACAAAGGTTCAGAGAACTGCCTGCCTGAGCATAAGCGGAGCCTTAAGGACTACAGCGACCGAGTCTCTACAAGCCCTACTCCATATACTATATAATAATATATATATATAATTGGCGGAATAGGACCAGTGGGTGTAGCCCAGCCCGTATAAGCCAATATTTTAAATTGATGTGTCTTGCACAATTTGTTAGCGAGAGTGCTGTAATTTTGTGTACATGTATCTGGTGGCAATTTAGGTTATTTGTCCAAGAATGGGCGGGATCGGAAAATGGGCGAGTTAGCACCAATGGGCTTGGCACCGCCCATATAGGTAACATTTTGAAATTTAGATATCTAGCACAATTTGTTAGCGTGTATATTTATCTGGTGACAGGCTACGTGATTGGTAAAAAAATTGGATGGATTGGGCCAATGGTAGTGACCCCGCCCACATGAGCCATGTTTTGCAATTGATATATCTTGAGAAATTTGTTAGAGAGATTGCTGAGTTTTGTGTATATGTATTTGGCGGCAGTCTACGTTATTAGTCAAAAAATGGACGGGATCAAATTTTGAAATTGAGGTATCTTACACAATTTGTTAGCGAGAGTGCTGAAATTTTGCGTACATATATATGGTAGCAGTCTGCGTAATTGGTCCAAAAATGGGCGGGATCGCACCAATGGGCTTGGCCCCGCCCATATAAGCCAAATTTTGAAATTGAAATATTTTCCACAATTCACTAGCGAGAGTTCTGCAATTTTGTGTATATGTATCTGGTTCCAAAAATGGGCGGGATCGGTCCAATGGGAGTGGCCCTGCCCATATAAGCCAAATTTTAGAATTGTGATATCTTGAACAACTTGTTAGCGTGAGTGTTGAAATTTAGTGCATATGTATCCGGTGGCAGTCTACGTTATTGGACCAAAAATGGGCGGGATCGGACCGATGGGCGTGGCCCCACCCATATAAGCCAAATTTTGAAATTGAGATATCTTGCACAATTTATTAGCGAGAGTGCTGAAATTTAGCGCATATGTCTGTATCCGGTGGCAGTCTGCGTTATTGGTCCAAAAATGGGCGGGATCAGACCAACGGCCGTGGCCCAGCCCAAATTTTGAAATTCATATATCTTACACGAATTGTTAGCGAGAGTTTTGTAATTTTGTGTTTATGTACCTGATTTCAGTCTACGAGATTATTCCCAAAATGTGTGGGATCGGACCAATGGGCGTGGCCCAGCCCATATAAGCCAAATTTTAAATTGAGATGTCTTACACGATTTGTTAGTGAGAGTGCTGAAATTTTGCGATGTATGTATGCAGTCTGCGTAATTGGTCCAAAAATGAGGGAGATTGGAATAAGTGGCCCATATGGTGGTAGTCTACGCGATTGGTCCAAAAATGATCGGGATCAGACCAAAGGGCGTGGCTCCGCCCATATAAGCCAATTTTGAAATTGAAATATTTTGTTAGCCATAGTACTGTAATTATGTTTATATGTATCTGGTGGCAGTGTACGTGATTAGTGCAAATATGGGCGGGATCAGACCAATGGGCCAAAGCCAAATTTTGAAATTGAGATATCTTCACAATTTCATAGCGAGAGGGCTCTTATTTTATGGAGATGTTTTTGGTAGCAGTATTCGTGATTCGTTCAAAAATGGACGGAATCGGAAATCTAAATCTGGGGCAACGAAGTGGACCGGGTCCAGCTATATACATATTTATAAATGGATGTGTGTGTTACGTTTGGACTCCAAAACGGCTGGATCGGTTTTGAGGAATTTTTCAGGGATAGTTCAGATAAGCCTAGATGGTGACATAGGCTTTATAAGTTCTTAATTGAGGGGGCGTGGGTCCGCCCATATGTTTATAGTGATTCCTGTACCTATCTACATGAGCCATTTTGATAAATGGACGGGATCGGAAATCTGAAGTCTGGGGCAACGAAGTGGACCGGGTCCAGCTAGTCTATATACAGTCGAAACTCTCTATAACGAACTTACGAAGCAATTTTAAGAACATTGTGTTTTGGGACTGCTTTGAGTGTATTATAATCTCCATATATCGAATTTCCCTATAGCGAATTTTTCCTTATAACGAAGCATTTTTGCGACCGTAACTTCAAGATTGAAGGTTTTCAATCTCCATATAACGAAGTCACTTTATTGTGTGTTATTATTGTTGCTCTGTGCAGGGACGTATCCAGGATTTTGGTTCGGGGGGCGGGGCCGTTTTTTCCATATCAAAGATAAACAATTAAAAAAATACGTTTATTGTGTAGGTAATGGAAGTTAAGTTCCTTAGTTTTTTATTCGAATTTTATTCCTAAATATAAATGTGTACTTTAGTACGAGATCAGTAAAACTTTTTATAATAAAATACGTAAGAGTTAAAAATGTAATCTTCGATTTTTTGAAAGATATATATCAATTATTTCATCGATTTTGACTTCATCTTTGTATATAGACATCAAAGCCAGATAAGATAGCCTTTCTCCTTCCATTGTGTTCCGGAGATAAGTTTTTATTCTTCTTAACGTCGAGAAACTTCGCTCAGCAGATGCCGTTGTCACTGGTATTGTGGCCAGTATCTGCAATAGGGTAAAAACGCTTGGGAACATGTCCTCATCACAAACTGAAATAGCATCTAATGCATTTGATGGCTTATCATTCTTCTGCTTCCAATAATCAATCCATATACTTATTTCAGCTAAAACAGATTTTGCTGAATTTTTTTAAATGAATTTTTTGTAAAAAAGTGTGACTTCTTCGAAATCTTCCTTTTTTAGATTTACAACTCGTATCGGAACGATTTTAAACAGACTTGTAATATAGCTTCATTATTTAAATGTGATATTACTTCGTCCAGATATGGTATGAACAATGTTGTCCTAAAATACGCCTTGACATCTGAACGAGGAATATTAGCCCTATACTATTGAGTGCCTACTCTTCTAGGTAGTGCAGCTTCTATTCCAAAACTTCTTGCAAGTTGTGTGGATTCTTCAAACAGTTTATCAAACTCCGCATCTGAATTTCTACGCATGCCACTTAATTTAGTCGTTGCCAATTTTATGATTTCGTAAGCCTTTATTATATCTAGGTTAATCGTTCGCAAATACCGTGATAAGTTCTGTGTAATGGCCAAAACCGTACTACTTATTACCACACCCAATATAAAGTCAAATTTACATACACGGTTGTGCAAACTCATTCCATCACTGCAACCAACATGTTAAAAAGGTAGATAGATAAGAAATCATAAATGTAATTTTAACCACATATTATGGCATAACTAGAGAAACATTCATCCGAATTGGTTCAGGTAAGCTTTACAAACTTCAGAATTAAGTAGTCTTCAACTTCGCACAATACAATTTTCCATCAGTTTAGCGGTTTCGACGATATCTTACAAAGTATTGCAAAAAATTATATTTTTTGAGAAAATTTTAATAATTTTTAAATAAAAGCTTCATAAAAACATCTAGAAACGCATATTTGAAAATTGTAAACAGTTTATGCCTATGTTTAAAACATTCCCCCCCCCCCCCTCTGGATACGTCCCTGGCTCTGTGTGTACTTTGTTGCGTTCAGAAGCTTTTAGCCAGTGTCACAGATAATGCATACAGTATTAAACGCAAGAAGCTTCGAACTTGTACCTTTGAGGATATTGACGAAGCAATGCTGAAATGGGTATTCGCCGCACGTGGTAGGAATCTTCCTCTGTCTGGACCAATCCTGAGAGAAAAAGCAAAACAAATCGCTGAAGCATTGGGCCACGGAGAATTTGAAGCAAGTGTAGGCTGGCTTGAAAAATTTAAAAATCGTCACGGCATTGTTCAAAAAACATTGTGTGGTGAAAGTGCTGCCGCCAACATCCAAACTCGAGATGAATGGGTGACGAATGTCTTGCCAAAATTGTTAGAAAAATATGACGAAAACGACATCTTTAACGCCGATGAGACGGGTTTGTTTTTAAAGTGCTTACCAAATAAAACGATGGCGTTTAAAAATGAGAAGTGTTTTGGGGGGAAAAACAGCAAAGAGAGGATCACTGTTATAGTGGAATGCAATATGACCGGATCGGAGAAAGTTAAATTACTTATTATAGGGAGGGCCAAGAAGCCGAGATGCTTTAAAGGAATCAAATCTCTTGACGTGGATTATGAATTTAATACGAAAGCATGGATGACAAGCGAGATTTTCTTGAAATGGCTCTTGAAAATGGACCGAAAGTTTGCTTCTCAACAAAGAAACGTTTTGCTTTTTGTTGACAACTGCGCTGCACACCCTAGGGATGTTAAGGACCAATTGAAAAATATTGAAATTGCTTATTTCCCACCCAACATGAATTCGATACTTCAGCCAATGGATCAGGGCATAATTTGTAACATTAAAACGCATTACAGAAAACGCATTTTGACAAACATTTTGTTACAAATGGAGGAGAAAGAACTCCCACGCCCATAAATTTGTTAGATGCCATACGAAACTTAAGCAAAGTGTGGAATGTCAATGTAAAATCCGAGACAATTGCAAACTGTTTTAGAAAAGCAGGATTTGTAAAAGTTGGTACCACAACGAACAACAGTATGCTTTGAGACGAAGAAGACTATCTACCACTATCCCACTTCGCATTTTATAGTCTTCATTTAAAACAGTTGCTAATATTAATGCAACATTTAAAGACTATATCAATGTTGACTGTGATGTCATTACCACAGACAACCCTTCCGACGAAGAAATCCTCGAAATTGTTGAAGAAAATTTTGCAGCACCAGCTATCTCAGGTAAAGAAATAATAATTAAAAAATCCGTGGCTAATAATTTTCTGATGTACATTATTATTTATCTTTTAACAGATTCAGATAAATACGAACAAGAATCTGCCGATATTGCGAAACCGTTACCCACATATGGACAACTTTCTTCATCAGTTGAACGTTTCCGTACCTATTTGGAAATGAAAACCAACGTACCAAATACTGTATTAACTTTTCTAAATGTTTTAGAAAATTATATTGAAGAAGAAAAGTGGGAAAATGTACTTCAAACCAAAATAACTGACTACTACAAATAAAAAACGTTAAAAGGAACAAAATTGTTTTTATTTTCTATATAGTGAATTTTCTTTATAACGAAGTCATTATTCAGTCCCTTGAAATTCGTTATAGAGAGTTTCGACTGTATATAAAAGAGAGTGTCTGTTTGTGGGTTTATTTGTTCCGTATAGACGTCTAAACGGCTGGACCGATCATCTTGAAATTTTCACAGAATGTACATGTGTAGGGGGTGCTGAAAATAGAGTACTTGCATTTTCGATATATCAAGTGGGCGTGGACCATATGGGTCCAATTTTGATATTGAGAAAATTTTTTAGCTAGAGTGCTGAAATTTCTGTGTATGCATTTAGTGGCAGATAATGTGAATTTTCCAAAAATGGGCGGAATCGTACCAATGGGCGTGGCCCCGCCCATATATTCCAAATTTTAGAATCGTGATCTTGAACAATATGTTAGCGTGAGTGCCGAAATTTAGTGCATATGTATCCGGTGGCAGTCTACGTTATTGGTCCAAAAATGGGCGGGATCGGTCCAATGGGCGTGGCACCGCTACATAAGCCAAATTTTGAAATTGATATATCTTGCTCAATTTTTTTTCGAGAGTGCTGTAATTTTGTGCATATGTATCTGGTGGTGGTCTACAAGATTGGTCCAAAAATGGGCGGAAACGGACCAATGGGCGTGGCACCGCCCATATAAGTCAAATTTTTGAATTGAGATGTCTTGGAAAATTTTTTAGCGAGAGTGCTGTAATTTTTTACATATGTATGTGGTGGTAGTCTACGTGAATGTTCCAAAAATAGCCGGGATCTGACCAAATATCGTGTCCCCGCCCATATAAGCAAAATTTTAAAATTGAAAATTATATAAGCAATAATTTTGTGCATATGTGTCTGGAACCAATCTACGTGATTGGTTCAAAAATGGGCAAATCGGATCAATGGGCGTGGCCCCGACCAATCGGACCAATGTTTGCGAGAGAGCTGTAGTTTTGTGTATATTTTTAGACCTACGTGATTGGTCTAAAAATGAGCGGGATCAGACCAAAGGGCGTGGTCCCGCCCATATAACCCAAATTTGAGCTATCTTGCACAATTTAGTAGTGATAGTACTGTAATTCTGTTTATATGTATCTGGTGGCAGTCTACGTGAGTAGTTCAAAAATGGGCGGGATCAGAATAATGGGCGTGGCCCCGCCATGTAAGCCACATTTTGAAATTGAGATATCTTGCACAATTTGTTAGCGAGAGTGCTGTTGTTTTATGTATATGTATTTGGTGGCAGGATTCCTGATTGGTTCAAAAATGGACGGGATCGGAAATCTCAATCTCAACGCAGTGGACCGGGTCCAGCTAGTCTATATATAAAAGAGAGTGTCTGTTTGTTTGTTCCGTATAGACGCCTAAACGGCTGGACGGATCTTCTTGAAATTTTCACAGAATGTACATGTGTAGGGGCTGGTGAAAATAGGGTACTTGAATTTCCGATATATGAAGTGGGCGTGGACCCGCCGACATGAGTCAAATTTTGAAATTGAGAAAAATTTTCCGCTAGAGTGCTGAAATTTTGTGTGTAAGCATTTAGTGGTAGATTATGTGAATGGTCCAAAAATGGGCGGAATCGGACCAATGGGCGTAGCCCCGCCCATATAAGCCAAATTTTTAAATTGAGATATCTTGCACAATTTATTAGCGGGAGTTCTGTAATTTTGTGTATATGTATCTGGTAGCAGTCTACCTGTTTGGTCCAAAAATGGGCGGATCGGACCAATGGGCGTGGCCCCGCCCATATATGTGTTATCTTGAACAAATTGTTAGCGTGAGTGCTGAAATTTTGCGTATATGTATCTTGTGGTAGTCTACTTGGCTGGTCCAAAAATGAGCGAGATCGGACAAATGGGCGTAGCGCCGCCCATATAAGCCAAATTTTGAAATTGAGATATCTTGCACAATTTACTAGCGAGAATGCTGCAGTTTTGGGTATATGTATCTGATGACAGTCTACCTGAATGGTCCAAAAGGGTCGCACCAATGGGCGTGGCCCCATCCTTATAAGCCAAATTTTGAAATTGAAATACCTTGAACAATTTGTCAGCGAGAGTGTTGTAATTTTGTGAATGTGCATTTGATGGCAGTCCACGTAATTGGTTAAAAAATGGGCGGGATCGGACCAAATGGCGTGACCCCGCCCATATGAGCCATTTTTTGGAATATATCTCGAAAAATTTGTTAGCGAGAATGCTGTTTATTTTATGTATATGCATTTGGTGGCGGTATTCGTGATTGGTCAAAAAATGAACGGAATCGGAAATCTGAAGTCTGGGGCAACGAAGTGGACCGGGCCCAGCTAGTATCTATATGTATAAAAGAGAGTGTCTGTTTGTAGGTTTGTTTGTGGGTTTGTTTGTTTGTTTGTTCCGTATAGACGTCTAAACAGAATGTACAGGTGTAGGGGGTGCTGAAAATAGGGTACTTGAATTTTCGATATATCAAGTGGGCGTGGACCCGCCCATATTGGTCAAATTTTGGTATTGAGAAAAATTTTTAGCTAGAGTGCTGAAATGTCGTGTGTATGCATTTAGTGTCAGATTATGGGAATTTTCAAAAAATGGGCGGAATCGGACCAATGGGCGTGGCCCCGCCCATATAAGCCAAATTTTGAAATTTAAATATTTTCCACAATTCATTAACGAGAGTTCTGCAAGCTTGTGTATATGTTTCAGGTGACAGTCTACGTGATTGGTCCAAAAATGGGCGGGATCGGCCCAATGGGCGTGGTCCCGCCCACATAGACCAAATTTTGAAATTTCGATATCACCAAATTTTAAAAATGTGGTATCTTGCACAATTTGTTTTGCACAATTTGATAGCGCGAGTGCTGGAATTTTGTGTATATGTATATGGTGGCAGTCTACGTGATTGGTCAAAAAAATGGGCGGCATCGGAACAATGGGCGTGAGCCCGCCCATATAAGCCAACTTTTGAAATTGAGATATATTGAACAATTTGTTACCGAGAGTGCTGTAATTTCGTGTATATATATCTGGTCGTAGTCTACGTGATTGGTCCAAAAATGAGCGGCATCGAACCAATGGGCGTGGCCACGTCTATATAAGCCAAATTTTTAAATATAAATATCTTGCACAATTTATTATCGAGAGTGCTGCAGTTTTGGGCACATGTATCTGATGACAGTCTACGCGATTCGCACAAAAATGGGCGAGATCAGACCAATGGACGTGGCCCCGCCTATAGAAGCCAAATTTTGTATCTGATGATATCCTACATGAATGGTCTAAAAAGTGGCGGGATTGGATCAATGGGCGTGACCCCGCCCATATAAACCAAATTTTGAAATTGAGATATCATGCACAATTTGTTAGCGATTTGATGTATGCATTTGATGGCAGTCTACGTAATTGGTTCAAAAATGGACGGAATCGGAAATCTAAAGTCTGGGGCAACGAAGTGGACCGGGTCCAGCTAGTACATATATAAAAGAGAGTATGTGCTTGTTTGTTTGTATATTTGTTTGTTTGTTCCGTATAGACGCCTCAACGGCTGGACGGATCTTCTTGAAATTTTCACAGAATGTACATGTGTAGGGGGTGGTGAAAATAGGGTACTTGAATTTCCGATATATGAAGTGGGCGTGGACCCGCCCACATGAGTCAAATTTTGAAATTGAGAAAAATTGTCCGCCAGAGTGCTGAAATTTTGTGTGTAAGCATGTAGATTATGTGAATGGTCCAAAAATGGGCAGAATCGGACCAGTAGGCGTGGCCTCTCCCATATAAGCCACATTTTGAAATTGAAATATTTTCCCCAATTTATTAGCGAGAGTGCTGAAATTTTGTGTGTAAGCATTTAGTGGTAGATTATGTGAATGGTCCAAAAATGGGCGGAATCGGACCAATGGGCGTGGCCCCGCTCATATAAGCCACATTTTGAAATTGAAATATTTTCGCAATTTATTAGCGCGAGTTCTGTAATTTTGTGTATATGTATCTGGTGACAGTCAACGTGTTTAGTCCAAAAATGGGCGGGATCGGACCAATGGGCGTGGCCCCGCCCATATATTCCAAATTTTAGAATTGTGTTATCTTGAACAATTTGTTAGCGTGAGTGCTGCAATTTAGTGCATATGTATGTATCCGGTGGCAGTCCACGTTATTGGTCAAAAAATGTGCGGGATCAGACTAATGGGCGTGGCACCGACCGAGTGAGTCAAGTTTTGAAATTGGAATATATAGCACAATTTATTAGCGATAGTGCTGTAATTTTGTGTATATATTTCTGTTGGTTATCTACGTGACTGACCCAAAAATGGGCGGGATATGACCAGAGGGCGTGGCCTCGGCCATATAAGTCAATATTTTCAATTGATATGTCTTGCACAATTTGTTAGCGAGAGTGATGTAATTTTGTGTTTGATATATCTTGAGCAATTTGTTGTTGTTGTTGTAGCAGTATATGTGTTTGTTATCCATTAGTTGTTTTTCATTCGCCTTGTATAGTGGTTTCTGCTGTATTGGTTTCCAGGCCGAGGAAGATGGCTGCTTCCACTGGTTGGGTCCAAAGAGACCTGGGAACAAGTTGAGTAGGTTTGGCAGGGCAGTTAAAGAGGTGTAGTGTGTCGTGTGGTCCCTGGTTACAGGCGGGACATATGTTCGACGTGGTGCCATCAATCCTTGCCCAGTATGAATTGAGGCGGCTACACCAGCCAGATCTTAATTGGGCCAAAAGTACTCTTGTCTGTCGTGGTAATTCCTCTTCCTCTGAGGCCACTGATGGAGGGTGGTCTCCTAGTACGACATTGACTCTGTAGTTATTCACGGCTTCAGCGACTGCGTCAGAGTGTATGTCAGCCAGACCTGCCTTGAAAGCTCTTTGGTCTAGAGGTTCTCTCTTGTAGCGTTGGACCTCGCGCTCTAGATCATGAAGGTCTTTCCTGATCTGCCTGGGAGGTGGGCGCCTATCCACTAGATGGTGATTGGGATGGCTGGGACGGTAGCAACCAAGCAGATACTGCTTCGACAGCAAAAAATTGTGTCGTCGCACGGTTATGATCTTCGTCTCCTCATGTAAGTGGTCCACAGAAGACATGAGGAGGCACCCTGTCGCAGTTCTCAGGGCGGCATTTTGGCAGGTCTGTATATTCTTCCACTGCGTCTCGCTCACATTCGGTGACCACACTGGTGCTGCATAGTTTACCACAGACCGACCTATCGCTTTGTAAGAGGTCAACAAGGTTTCTTTATCTGTGCCCCAAGTGCTGCCGGCTAGCGACTTGAGGACCTTGTTCCTACTTCTCATTTTATTGCAGATAGCTGTGGCATGCGCGTTAGACCTGAAGAGGCTATCAAATGTGACACCAAGAACCTTAGGGTAGTTGGTGGTCGGAATTCTTGTGCCATCGACTATCACATTGAGTTGCTCCTTCACTTGCGCTGTCCATGCAGTAAAAAGGGTGGCCGATGATTTGGTGGCGGATATTTTTAAGTTCCTCGCAGCGAAGAAATTGGCAATCTCAGCGAGGTAGACGTTCAGCCTTCCACATATGTCATCGATTAGAGGGCCCGACGCCAGAATCGTACAGTCATCAGCATATGATACGATTTCAACGCCGTCAGGTGGGGGTGGAATTGCAGAAAGGTAGAGGTTAAACAGTGCCGGAGATATCACCCCACCTTGGGGAACTCCCTGTTTCACTCTACGGGGTTTGGACTTCTTGTTTCTGAATTCCACATACGACTGGCGTCCACACATGTAATTGACGGTCCAACGTTTCAAACTATTCGGGAGGGACGTGTTGGCTATGTCCTCAAAAAGCGTGGCGTGGCTGACAGTATCGAAGGCCTTCGATAGGTCTAGCGCCACGAGGACGGTCCTGTCACCGGGCTTGTTCTGGTTAAGACCGCGGCTCACATGCGTGGATATGGCGTGTAAAGCAGTAGTCGTACTATGCTGCTTTCGGAATCCGTGTTGATGATTAGCAATTGGAAAATGTCCAATAAGGCTCGGGAGGATTAACGCCTCAAGCGTCTTTGCTACTGGCGAGAGAAGGGAGATAGGCCTGTACGATTCTCCCTTGCTCGCATCTTTGCCCGGTTTCAGTAGCGGGACCACTCTACCCATTTTCCAGGCTTCGGGTATTATCAGAGTGGCCAACGACAGATTGAGGACCCTAGTCAGGTACTCAACTCCCGGTATGTCCAATTGCTTCAACATCAGCATCGAAATTCCGTCGGGGCCGAGCGCTTTGGATGACTTAGCGCTACGGATGACATCTGCAACTTCTCCAACTGTAAACTGTGGTGGTACTTCTTCAGCTCGGAGAGCATGGATACGACGCATTACTCTCCTTTTCGCTCTGTCACTCACGGGGTGCTCTATAAATTGTCGGTTAAAATAACGCGCGCACCTCTTCGGGTCAGTCACAGTGGTGGCACCAAATGTGACTGCCGTCCGGTCGTCTTTCCTGCCTGGATTCGAGAGTGACTTAACCGTTGCCCACAATTTACTAATACCGGAACTTAAGTTGCATTGCTTCAGTTGATCTAGCCATTTATTCCGCTTATATTCGTCGACTTTCCTACTGATTTCTAGATTCAGTTCCCTGATTCTAGGATCAGCAGGATTAGAACGACGAATTTCATCACGCACGTCTGCTAGTCCCGCTGCATCTGCTGGGAAATTAGGTCGTATCTCGGGTATTCGACCAGCAGGGATAAAGCGAGCGGCTGCTGCGTTGATGATGCCTCGGAATTTCTTCTCAGCTACCCGAACATCTGAGGGGATGGGTAGTTCACTGAAGCTGCGGTTGGTGAATTCTCTGAACCCGTTCCAGTCCGCTTTCCTTTGATTCAGGAAAGTACGGCGTTCAGAGATAATAAAATCGGCTGGTCTGTCTATGGAGAGGATTATGGGGAGGTGGTCTGATCCCAATGAAATGACGGGCTGCCAGGTGACGTCATTTATCAGACCAGGCGACACGATGGTGATATCTGGCGAGCTGCTGCAATCACCCATAATCCGTGTGGGGGCGTCCTCATTCACTGTGCAGAACGTAGAGCCATCTATCTGCTCAGCCAAAGCTATGCCTCTATGGTCATTAGCTAGGAGAGAATGCCAAAGCTCATGATGGGCATTAAAGTCTCCTAGGACCACGCGATTATTGCCTCGCAGTAACGGACTGATGTCCGGCAAATAACGCGGAGAACAGCTACCAATCGGCGGTATATATACGTTGTACAGCTCTATCTCGGCAGTCCCGGACTTAACTGCTACCCCCATACATTCAATGTATGGGTCTCTAGAGTCAAGCTCAGGCGAGATAGGTCTGTATTGCACAGAATGGTGTAATAGGAAAGCCAGTCCCCCACCTCCACTTCTAGTGCGATCCTTACGTAGCACATTGTAACCCTGACAACTGTGCAAGCTGCATGTGTCGCTCAGCTTTGTTTCCTGGATCGCAGCGACCTTGATGTTATTCCGATTCATAAAATCTACAATCTCGTTGATTTTGCCGCGGAGACCATTGCAATTAAATTGCAAGAAGGATGCATGTTCGGGGGTTGGTACAGCAATGTGTGGTGTTAGTTGTGGTGTTGATTGCTGTGCATGTTGCTGTAGGGGAGATTGCGGCGGTGTCCCATAAACCGAAGGTGTCGATGACGTAGACGACGGGGACGACGAAGCCGACGACACTGACGACTGCGATTCTTGAGGCACACTGAGAGGTATGGATGCACAGCAGGCTCCGACATAGCTCCCTATGCGGCGATACTCCCCGGCGTTCCTAAGGCCAGAGCAACCCCTGAGATGCAACCACTCCATACATCGGGTACACCTTACTGATGTTGAGTTGCCACGTATAAGGTTCCCGCAGACGGAGCAGAAATATTGTTGTGGTCCGGGATTTTGTTCGGTCCCGGCACGGACCAGAAGAATTCGGAGCAGACACTCCGGGATGTGCCTCTCCCAAGGCGAAAAAATGGACGAACATAAAACACATAGTACTGAGGTGGCAGCCCCTGGCCGAAGAATTGCTGCTTCGGGTCAATCCGGTACAAAGAACCGGCTGCCGTGGGATTGAGCAATTTGTTAGAGAGATCAACGAAATTTTGTGCATACATATTTGGTGTCGGGAATCGGAAATCTGAAGTCTGGGGCAACGATGTGGTCCGAGCCCAGCTAGTCTATATACATAAAAGAGAGTGTGTGTTTGTTTGTTTGTATATTTGTTTGTTTGTTCCGTATAGATGTCAAAACGTCTGGACCGATCTTCTTGACATTTTCACAGAATGTACATGTGTAGGGGGTGCTGAAAATAGGCCACATGAATTTTCGATATATCACGTGGGCGTGGACCCGCCTATATGGGTCAAATTTTTATATTGAAAAATTTTTTAGCTAAAGTGCTAAAATTTTGTTTTTATGCATTTAGTAGCAGATTATGTCAATTTTTCAAAAATGGGTGGAATCGGACCAATGGGCGTGGCACCGCCCATATACGCCAAATTTTGAAATTGAGATATCTTACACAATTTGTTACAGAGAGTGCTGAAATTTTGTGTATATGTATCTGGAAGCAGTCTAAGTGATTGGTATAATAATGGGAGGGATCGGACAAATGGGCGTGGCCCCGCTCATATAAGCCAAATGTTTAAATTGAGATGTCTTACACGATTTGTTAGCAAGAGTGGTGAAATTTTGCGTACATGTATCTGGTGGTAGTCTACGTGACAGGTCCAAAAATGAGCGGGATCGGACCAATGGGCGTAGCCCCGCCCAAAAGGACCAAATTTTGAAATTGAGATATCTTGCACAATTTGTTAGCGAGAGTGCTGTAATTCTGTGTATATTTATCTGGTGGCAGTCTACGTGGGCGGGATCAGACTAATGGGCGTGGCCCCGCCCATATAAGCCACATTTTAAAATTTAAATCTCTTGCTCAATTTGTTAGCGCGAGTGCTGGTATTTTATGTATATGTATTTGGTGGTAGTATTCGTGATTGGTTCAAAATGGACGGGATCTCTAATCTAAATCTGGGGCAACGAAGTGGACCGGGTCCAGCTAGTATATAACGGGTGATCCAAGTAGAGATACTTTTTTCAATAGACTATTTTTCACATATTACGTGTGAGTCGTGTCATGCTGTCATGTTATTTTTGTTAAGTATTGTTTAGCATTTCATCATGGAAAGACTTACGCCTAAACAACGTTTACAAATCGTTCAACTTTAAAAAATTCACGTTCTGTGAGGAATGTGTTTCGTGCACTTCGCTCAAATTATGGTCAACATAATCGGCCTACTGAGCCTACTATTCGCAACACCATCACCCATTTTGAGACCCAGCATTCATTATTGGATAATATTCGACCGAATAGACCACGTGCAGCACGCAGTGAAGAAAATGTAGCGGCCGTAGCTGAGAGTGTACACGAAGACCGTGGAGAGTCGATTCGGCGCCAAATTTTGTTCAGCGATGAGGCCCATTTCTGGCTCAATGGCTATGTAAACAAACAAAATTGCCGCATTTGGGACGAAGAGCAACCTGAAGAGATACAAGAGCTGCCACTTCATCCAGAAAAAACAACGGTTTGGTGTGGTTTGTGGGCCGGTGGAATCATCGGTCCACATTTCTTCAAAAATGATGCCGTGAGTACGTAACCGTCAATGGCGATCGTTATCGTGCCATGATAACCGACTATTTTGTGCCTGAAATAGAAACTCGTGATCTCGGCGACATTTGGTTTCAACAAGACGGCGCCACTTTCCACACATCGCATCAATCAATGGATTTATTTAGAGAACACTTGGGTGAGCAGATAATTTCACGTTTTGGGCCGATCGATTGGCCACCATGATCGTGTGATCATGAGTTATTTTGTGAGGTCACATGCTATCCGTGGTGGAAGGTATATAAGATTCGCCATGGCCGAACTTAACGCTTTTACTTGTTTTGATTCCGTCCGTCTGTTGTAATCACGCTACACTCCGTTATAATAGAGCTAGGGTGATTAAATTTGGTAGAAATATTTGTTATAGTTTCAGGTTGTTTGGGATTGCAAATGGGCCGTATCGGTATATATAGCCCCCATATATAGCATCTTACTTTTTGTGATTCCTACTGTTGTCAACTACTCTACATATACTATTTTTATACCCTCCACCATAGGATGGGGGTATATTCATTTTGTCACTGCGTTTGTTACACCCCTAAATAATGATCTGAGACCCCATAATGTATATATATTCTTATTGTCGTAAAATTCTAAGACGATTTAGCCATGTCCGTCTGTCCGTCCGTCTGTTGTAATCACGATACAGTCCGTAATAATAGAGCTAGGTAGATAAAATTTGGTATACATATTTTTTATAGTTGCAGGTTGTTTGGGATTGCAAATGGGCGATATTGGTCCATATTTAGACATAACTCCCATATAAAGCATCTAACTTGTTGTGATTCCTACTGTTCTCATCTAATATATTTTTTCGGTGTTATTTCCTTTAGGTTTGAGTTATTTTGTGAGGTCACATGCTATCCATGGTGGAGGGTATATAAGATTCGGCATGGCCGAACTTAACGCTTTTACTTGTTTTATATACCCTCCACCATAGGATGGGGGGTATATTCATTTTGTCACTCCGTTTGTAACACCTCTAAATATTGATCTGAGACCCCATAAAGTATATATTCTTAATAGTCGTAAAATTCTAAGACGATTTAGCCATGTCCGTCTGTGCGTCCGTCCGTCTGTGGTAATCACGCTACAGTCCGCAATAATACAGCTAGGTTGATCAAATTTGGTACAAATACTTCTTATAGTTGCAGGTTGTTTGGGATTGCAAATGGGCCATATCGGTCAATGTTTTGATATAGGTTCCATATATAGCATCTTACTTATTGTGATTCCTACTGTTCTCATCTACTATACATATTAGGGCGGGTCGATTTAAAAGTCGCCCATTGCTCATTGAAAATCGTATTCTAGGGATCAAAATAAGAAACTTTGCCCGAGGAACCATACCTCTAAAACGAATTCTGATGTCCCCACATTTGACCCGTAGGGAGAAATTTTGAAAAATCCCACTTTGACCCATTTAGAGGGCGCCAATCGAGTCCAAATGTATGACCGACCCCCACTAACTTTGGAGGGCCGATCCACTCATGCCCGTGTCACACCCCCTGGAACTAACCTGGGGGGTTCCCCATACAAACATTTCAATAAATTCAACATTTTTGGCACTTTACATGACAAAATCAGCGAAATGGGGGTTCCAGGGGGTGAGCACGGGGGCTTCCAGGGGGTGTGCCACTGGCTTGGGTGGGTCGGGCCTCCAAAGTTAGTGGTGGTCGGTCATACATTTGGACTCGATTGGAGCACTCTAAATGGGTCAAAGTGGGATTTTTCAAAATTTGCCGACCCAAATTCCGGGACATCAGAATTCGTTTTAGAGGTATGGTTCCTTCGGCAAAGTTTCTTATTTTGATCCCTAGAATACGATTTTCACTGAGCAATGGCAACTTTTTTTGCCTCCTCACAAATCGACCCGGCCTAATACATATACTACATTTTTTATACCCTCCACCATAGGATGGGGGTATATTCATTTTGTCACTCCTTTTGTAACACCTCTAAATATTGATCTGAGACCCCATAAAGTATATATATTCTTAATCGTCGTAAAATTCTAAGACGATTTAGCCATGTCCGTCTGTCCGTCCGTCCGTCTGTGGTAATCACGCTACAGTTCGCAATAATAGAGCTAGGTTGATCAAATGTGGTACAAATACTTTTTATAGTTGCAGGTTGTTTGGGATTGGAAATGGGCCATATTGGTCAATGTTTTGATATAGCTCCCATATATAGCATCTTACTTATTGTAATTCCTACTGTTCTCATCTACTATACATATACCACTCCGTTTATAACACCTCTAAATATTGATCTGAGACCCATAAAGTATATATATTCTTAATTATAGCTTCTTACCTTTTATACCCTCCTGGGGGGTATATGCCTTTTGTCACTCTATTTGTAACACCTCTAAATATTGATCTGAGACCCCATAAAGTATATATATATTCTTAATCGTCGTAAAATTCTAAGACGATTTAGCCATGTCCGTCTGTCCGTCCGTCCGTCTGTCCGTCTGTTGTAATCACGCTACAGTCCGTAATAATAGAGCTAGGTGGCTGAAATTTGGTACAAATACTTCTTATAGTTGCAGGTTGTTTGGGATTGCAAATGGGCCATATCGGCCAATGTTTTGATATAGCTCCCATATATAGCATCTTACTTATTGTGATTCCTACTGTTCTCAGCTACTATACATATACTACATTTTTATACCCTCCACCATAGGATGGGGGGTATATTCATTTTGTCACTCAGTTTGTAACACCTCTAAATATTGATCTGAGACCCCATTAAGTATATATATTCTTAATCGTCGTAAAATTCTAAGACACTCAATCACGCTATAGTCCGTAATAATAGAGCTTGGTGGCTGAAATTTGGTATAGACACTTCTTATAGCTGCAGGTAACTTGGGATTGAAAATGGGCGATATCGGTCCATATTTAGATATAGCTCCCATATAAAGCATTTAACTTGTTGTGATTCCTACTGTTCTCATCTGTGTTATTTTCTTTAGTTTTGAGATATTTTGTAAGGTCACATGCTATCCATGGTGGATGGTATATAAGATTCGGCATGGTCGAACTTAACGCTTTTACTTGTTTTCTTTGAAAAAGTGGCGAACATCGAAATGGATCACGCTATATATAGATAAATAGATAGATAGATTTAAAATTTTTTGAGAATTTTTATGACTTTTCGAATTTCAGTTTTAATTTTTCCTTGGGTTCGAATTAAATTTTTTTAAATTTTAAAATGGCATATTCATAATTAATTTCTATTTTAAAGCACTCATTTTAAATTTCTGAGTATTTCAAGAAATCATTTGTTGTCTATCCTCCAAGTAATTTATTGTTATCTGAGGTTATGATTTAATTATAAAAAATTTTTACAAACATTAAAATTTTCTAAAAAATAAACTTTAATTTGCTGAAAAATTGAACACAGTTAAGGTAAGTTAAATGCAAATAAATCTTTGTTTCGGAAGTGATAGCCCCAAATAAATAGAATATTTCCAAAGATTTGTTTAGAACAACACCTTCGCATATAGGTTTAGGTTAGGGTGGCAGCCGTATTTTTTTACAAGCTCACATAGACCAGTTTAGGTCCCTAGTGTTACCACGGGCTGAAATGCCCCTCATCGAAACCAACCTGTTTGATATATAAATTTATCGATAGTACGAATATCAGTACTGGAAAGATCTGTTAGGCTGCCTAAAAAGATCGACCCCAGTATGTCCAGTCGTCGTTTACTCAAAGCGGGACAGTCGCAACGCAAGTGCTCAATGCTCTCCACTTCTTCCTCATCTCCACAGCTTCGGCAGAAGTCATTGGAGTCAATACCCAATCTTTTGGCGTGTACTACACTTTGATATCCTCATGTGACCATAGTTCTTGTACCTCCACATTGATAGGCAGTTTAATCTTATTGCCGCTTTGGTTGCAACTTCTCTCGCCACAATATTAATCGGCAGTATATGGAGTAGGGCTTGTAGAGACTCGGTCGCTGTAGTCCTTAAGGCTCCGCTTATGCTCAGGCAGGCAGTTCTCTGAACCTTTGTTAGTAGGTTGGTAATGGTTAGTTTGTCAGTTGCCGTCCACCATACCACAATACCGTATAACAGTATTGGACGAACTACTGCTATATATATCCAGTGGACGATTTTAGGAGAGAGTCCCCACCGCGACCCTACAGCCTTTTTGCAGGAATATAAGGCGACGTTGGCCTTCCTAACACGTTCCAATACGTTAAGTCTAAATAACATTTTCCTATCTAGAATTATTCCTAAAAATGTTGCACTTTCAGAAAAGACTAGATCTGTTCCATTTATCCGAGGTGAAGGGTCCACATGTGGGACATTATTCATCCTAGTAAAGAGAACCAATTCTATCTTGTTGGGGTTAACGCCCAAGCCGCTGCTTCTGGCCCATCTAGCCAACTTGTTCAGAGCCACCTGTAGGATGTCTCTGAGGACGTTTACGAATTTGCCACTCACTGCGATTGCCACGTCGTCCGCATATGCCACGACCTTGCAGCCACAACGTTCTAGATCTAGCAGGATTTCATTCACCGCTAGGTTCCAAATTAGTGGAGACAATACTCCTCCTTGCGGGGTCCCTCTGTTTACATACCTTGTTAGAGTTGTGGACCCTAGACATGCTGTTATGCGTCTTCTGGTGAGCAGACTTTGAATTAGTCTAATCAAACTAGTGTTAACTTTCAGATGTGAGAGTGCCGCAATTACCGCATCTGAGTGAATGTTGTTAAAAGCCCCTTCTATGTCAAGAAATGCCACCATGGTGAATTCCTTGAAATGCAGGGACGATTCGATAGTGCTCACAAGTTCGTGCAGGGCAGATTCTGTAGACTTGCCCTTATTGTAAGCATGTTGGTTCCCCGACAGGAGTTTTGTATCCAGGTTTTCCCTAATGAAATGATCTAAAAGTCTTTCCAGACCTTTCAATAGGAAGGAGGATAGGCTAATTGGTCTGAAGTCTTTTGGCCTAGTGTGTGATATCTTTCCCGCTTTAGGTATGAATACCACTTTGGTATCCCTCCATCGATTCGGGACGTATGAAAGCCTGATACAGCCTACATAAATTTTCTCCAGCCAGGGGATAATGTACTTTAACATTTTCTGCATTTCTGCTGGAGTGATGCCATCTGGTCCAGGTGACTTGAAGGGCTCAAAGCTGTTAATAGCCCAGCTTATTCTGGATCTCTCAGTCAAGAAGCTAGCGACGCTCGCAGTCCACACGCACTCTTGTTGGTCCTGCTGATCCTCGGGTTCTGTTACAGAGTTCCCCGGGAAATGTGTGTCGAGCAGTACATTGAGCGACTGCTCGCTGTTTTTGGTCCAGTTATTTGCCTCATCCTGTAAATATCCCACTGTACAGGGTGAAACAGATAATATCTTCCTCAGCCTAGCGGCGTCGGAGACCTTTTCCACTTCACCACAGAAGGTATACAAAGAGCGCCTTTGCGCCTTTCTAAGCTCCTTCGTTGCTGATCATTCGCAGTGAACGGACGTGTTTATCACATAGCGGATAGTTACCAGTACCTATTACGCAATAGCAAAAATCTGTACAAAGCCTGTAAGTCCTACATCGTAGTACCTATTACGGTCTAATACAGACAAAATAAAAATAAATTCTCTTGACGGGGATGCCTTCGTGTTCCGATGGAGCGCGGTTCCCCAATCGTCCGACTGTCCGTCCGTTGGTCTTGGCCAAAGCCGACCACACCAAAAATGGTGAAAATCTCCCCCAAGTACTCACAACAGGTGGTGCGGTGAGGGGGAAACGTCATGTCCGACCGTCAAAACGGAAGCACAATGCGCATCGTGTAGCGCTCAGAGTTTTGACGAAGTTGGGGGCTGTTGAGGTTTTGGCTCTTACCGAAAAACAAAAAGAGTCACTTACCTGGGCTAAAGGCGTCATAGATGCTTCTAAGGCCAATGAGTCGGCTGAAAGAGCCACAAATTCAGCTGTGTTAACGGCTAATAAAGTAAAACGAATCAGATCACTGATGAACCCCTGCCTTCGAATAAGGCAAGAGGCCCTAATGTCACCATCAACAGGACACTCACCAAGCCCTTCAATGAAGTGGCGAAGGAGAGTCTAGTGATGGCTGTTATAGACAGAAGTAGTGAGGATGGATCCATCGCCGGGCAAACCACCAATTTGCAACGATGCAGGATGGCATCAGGGGAGAGTAAAGCTCTTATATTTCGGTGATGCCAGATCAGTAGACCTCTATAAGGCTGCTCTGAGTCGAGCGGGTGAGGTGTGGCCGGGTGCCCAGTTGGATGTTGTAGAAAAAAAAAAAAGAAGAGCCCTCCAACCCGGCTGACATCTTAGAAATAATAAAAGATTCCAATCCTGGTCTGCCGGCCCATAATTGGAGAATCAGCAAGGTGGGTGAGGCGGATGGTAAAAAGCGGCAGGTCAATCTTATCCTAAACGCTGAATCCACCTCCCATATACAAAGGGCGAGTGCAACCCTACAATATGGCTTCGAGATTATAGTCTTGAAGATATACAAGCAGGATATAGCTCCCACTGCAGAAGGTGAGTCGTCCACCGTGGCACTTTCTGGAAGTGCGGAGGTACCCACGCCTATTATTTCTGGTGACTCCAACTCTAACAGAAGATCTGTAACGTCCTTCTCTGAGGACAAAAGCTCTACTTCGGACACAGAGAGGCTGAGGGGAGTCTCCGGACTCTTTGACGCATCTGGCGGGGACATGCTTCTCGACGATACGGACGAAGAGTTCGATAACACCCTTGTCGGGGTGGATGTTAATCTGTCAATTACCAATGATGGTAAGAATTCTACAGATTAACCTCCATCACGCTAAAGCAGCCTCAGCGGCTCTATTGCTGCGCCTGTCCACAGGAGCAGTAGACATCGTCCTGATACAGGAGCCCTACGTAGTGGGAGGAAGGGTGTGCGGTATTAGGACACCCAACTTTAAACTGCTTGTGGCCAACTGTGAAGGCACTCCAAGAACCGGCATTTTGGCCAGGAAAGATCTAAGTATCTTTCTCCTGACTAATTTAAGTGGTAAAGACCAAACAGCTGCTAGCCTGGAGATCGGTAATCGCATATATTGGGTGGTCTCCAGCTACTTGCCTTATGAATCTGTAGTACCGACTGCTCTATTCAGGGAAGTAGTAGAAGAAGCAACGTCTGACGAGCTCGAGCTGATTATTGGCGCAGACACGAACGCTCATCATACTATCTGGGGTAGTACGGATATAAACAATAGGGGTGATTCGCTTCTTGACTTTATTCTAACTACCAACCTTAGTATTTGTAACATAGGTAATAAACCGACCTTCACAACTAAAGACAGACAAGAAGTACTCGACGTAACGTTTGCTACTGACCGGCTGTCAGACAAAATTATTGGGTGGAATGTACTGGACGACCACTCATTCTCAGATCACCATTATATTGAGTTCAAACTCGCGGAAAAAGCGCCTAAACCCGCCGTCCACAGAAATGTAAGGAAGACAAAGTGGCATCTGTATGAGAAGAATTTCAAGAAAGTCCTCAACTCTAAACTTCTGTACGAACCGAATGACAAAGCCGGTCTGGATAATCGGGTCGGTCATATCACCATATCATTCAATAGATCCCTTAAAGAAGCCTGTCTAAAAACAAGGTACAAGGGTAAAACTAAACCCCAATGGTGGACTTCTGAGCTAACGGCTATGAAAAAGACTTGCAACAAGCTATTCAATAAGGCAAAATCTACTGGGGTCGCTAATGATTGGGATGCCTATAAAGAGCAACTCAAGATCTATAAGAAGGAGCTTAGAAAGGCGCAAAGGCGCTCTTGGTATACCTTCTGTGGTGAAGTGGAAAAGGTCTGCGACGCCGCTAGGCTGAGGAAGATATTATCTGTTTCATATTATCTGTTTCATGTTTGGGATATTTACAGGATGAGGCAAA
Organism: Eudasyphora cyanicolor; assembly: GCA_963930755.1. NCBI lineage: Eukaryota > Metazoa > Arthropoda > Insecta > Diptera > Muscidae > Eudasyphora > Eudasyphora cyanicolor. The sequence goes on along the minus strand of OZ005734.1, from coordinate 149,698,290 downwards.
TAACTGGACCAAAAACAGCGAGCAGTCGCTCAATGTACTGCTCGACACACATTTCCCGGGGAACTCTGTAACAGAACCCGAGGATCAGCAGGACCAACAAGAGTGCGTGTGGACTGCGAGCGTCGCTAGCTTCTTGACTGAGAGATCCAGAATAAGCTGGGCTATTAACAGCTTTGAGCCCTTCAAGTCACCTGGACCAGATGGCATCACTCCAGCAGAAATGCAGAAAATGTTAAAGTACATTATCCCCTGGCTGGAGAAAATTTATGTAGGCTGTATCAGGCTTTCATACGTCCCGAATCGATGGAGGGATACCAAAGTGGTATTCATACCTAAAGCGGGAAAGATATCACACACTAGGCCAAAAGACTTCAGACCAATTAGCCTATCCTCCTTCCTATTGAAAGGTCTGGAAAGACTTTTAGATAATTTCATTAGGGAAAACCTGGATACAAAACTCCTGTCGAGGAACAAACATGCTTACAATAAGGGCAAGTCTACAGAATCAACCCTGCACGAACTTGTGAGCACTATCGAATCGTCCCTGCATTTCAAGGAATTCACCATGGTGGCATTTCTTGACATAGAAGGGGCTTTTAACAACATTCACTCAGATGCGGTAATTGCGGCACTCTCACATCTGAAAGTTAACACTAGTTTGATTAGACTAATTCAAAGTCTGCTCACCAGAAGACGCATAACAGCATGTCTAGGGTCCACAACTCTAACAAGGTATGTAAACAGAGGGGCCCCGCAAGGAGGAGTATTGTCTCCACTAATTTGGAACCTAGCGGTGAATGAAATCCTGCTAGATCTAGAACGTTGTGGCTGCAAGGTCGTGGCATATGCGGACGACGTGGCAATCGCAGTGAGTGGCAAATTCGTAAACGTCCTCAGAGACATCCTACAGGTGGCTCTGAACAAGTTGGCTAGATGGGCCAGAAGCAGCGGCTTGGGCGTTAACCCCAACAAGACAGAATTGGTTCTCTTTACTAGGATGAATAATGTCCCACATGTGGACCCTCCACCTCGGATAAATGGAACAGATCTAGTCTTTTCTGAAAGTGCAAAATTTTTAGGAATAATTCTAGATAGGAAAATGTTATTTAGACTTAACGTATTGGAACGTGTAAGGAAGGCCAACGTCGCCTTATATTCCTGCAAAAAGGCTGTAGGGTCGCGGTGGGGACTCTCTCCTAAAATCGTCCACTGGATATATATAGCAGTAGTTCGTCCAATACTGTTATACGGTATTTTGGTATGGTGGACGGCAACTGACAAACTAACCACTACCAATCTACTAACAAATATTCAGAGAACTGCCTGCCTGAGCATAAGCGGAGCCTTAAGGACTACAGCGACCGAGTCTCTACAAGCCCTACTCCATATACTGCCGATTAATATTGTGGCGAGAGAAGTTGCAACCAAAGCGGCAATAAGATTAAACTGCCTACCAATGTGGAGGTACAAGAACTATGGTCACATGAGGATATCAAAGTGTAGTGCTATGGTAACCGACCGAGTGGACTATATACCATCTGTGTACACCTTCGAGAGAAATTACATCACTATGATTCCCGCCAGAGATGAATGGGTCGGCAGAATACCAGGTAATAGAAACCATCTCCACTTTTACACGGATGGTTCGAAGCTTGATGAAAAGGTTGGCTTCGGAGTACACTGTGAAGAACTTAGTCTGGATATAGCTCACAGACTACCAGATACCTGCAGTGTCTATCAAGCCGAAATAATGGCAATATGGGAAGTCGCCAAGTGGCTGAGTCGCAACATAGTAACCAACACTGGCGTTGTCATTTACTCGGACAGCCAGGCGGCCATCAACTCTCTGGAGGTAACATCCCTAAATTCACAAACAGCCCTCGACTGCCGCAGATCTCTTAACGAGATGGCTGAGCAGTTTAATATACACCTCATATGGGTGCCTGGGCATAGGGATATCCCGGGGAACTGCAAAGCCGATGAACTTGCTAGGAAAGGGACGACATTACAAATTCTCGAAGAATTTGCATATATTGGTGCGCCACTATCCACGTGCAAGCTTTGGCTTAGGCAAGAGGCAATCAGGCAGTCCAACGAAAGATGGACAGAAATCGGCACCTGCAGGGTAGCTAGACAAATCTGGCCAAGGTATGACCTGAGAAGGTCAAAATATCTCCTCGCACTAGAGAGGAAACGATTGTCTACGTTAGTACAGGTTCTGACGGGACACTGCTTGATCGGCGAACACGCCAAAAGATTGGGTATTGACTCCAATGACTTCTGCCGAAGCTGTGGAGATGAGGAAGAAGTGGAGAGCATTGAGCACTTGCGTTGCGACTGTCCCGCTTTGAGTAAACGACGACTGGACATACTGGGGTCGATCTTTTTAGGCAGCCTAACAGATCTTTCCAGTACTGATATTCGTACTATCGATAAATTTATATATCAAACAGGTTGGTTTCGATGAGGGGCATTTCAGCCCGTGGTAACACTAGGGACCTAAACTGGTCTATGTGAGCTTGTAAAAAAATACGGCTGCCACCCTAACCTAAACCTAAAACTAAGCTCCTTCTTATAGATCTTGAGTTGCTCTTTATAGGCATCCCAATCATTAGCGACCCCAGTAGATTTTGCCTTATTGAATAGCTTGTTGCAGGTCTTTTTCATAGCCGTTAGCCACTGGGGTTTAGTTTTACCCTTGTACCTTGTTTTTGGACAGGCTTCTTCAAGGGATCTATTGAATGATATGGTGATATGATCGACCAGATTATCCAGACCGGCTTTGTCATGGTTCGTACAGAAGCTTAGAGTTGATGACTTTCTTGAAATTCTTCTCATACAGATGCCACTTTGTCTTCCTTACATTTCTCTGGACGGCGGGTTTAGGCGCTTTTTCCGCGAGTTTGAACTCAATATAATGGTGATCTGAGAATGAGTCGTCGTCCAGTACATTCCACCCAATAATTTTGTCTGACAGCCGGTCAGTAGCAAACGTTACGTCGAGTACATCTTGTCTGTCTTTAGTTGTGAAGGTCGGTTTATTACCTATGTTACAACTACTAAGGTTGGTAGTTAGAATAAAGTCAAGAAGCGAATCACTCCTATTGTTTATATCCGTACTACCCCAGATAGTATGATGAGCGTTCGTGTCTGCGCCCATAATCAGCTCGAGCTCGTCAGACGTTGCTTCTTCTACTACTTCCCTGAATAGAGCAGTCGGTATTACAGATTCATAAGGCAAGTAGCTGGAGACCACCCAATATATGCGATTACCGATCTCCAGGCTAGCAGCTGTTTGGTCTTTACCACTTAAATTAGTCAGGAGAAAGATACTTAGATCTTTCCTGGCCAAAATGCAGGTTCTTGGAGTGCCTTCACAGTTGGCCACAAGCAGTTTAAAGTTGGGTGTCCTGATACCGCACACCCTTCCTCCCACTGCGTAGGGCTCCTGTATCAGGACGATGTCTACTGCACCTGTGGACAGGCGCAGCAATAGAGCCGCTGAGGCTGCTTTAGCGTGATGGAGGTTAATCTGTAGAATTCTTACCATCATTGGTAATTGACAGATTAACATCCACCCCGACAAGGGTGTTATCGAACTCTTCGTCCGTATCGTCGAGAAGCATGTCCCCGCCAGATGCGTCAAAGAGTCCGGATACTCCCCTCAGCCTCTCTGTGTCCGAAGTAGAGCTTTTGTCCTCAGAGAAGGACGTTACAGATCTTCTGTTAGAGTTGGAGTCACCAGAAATAATAGGCGTGGGTACCTCCGCACTTCCAGAAAGTGCCACGGTGGACGACTCACCTTCTGCAGTGGGAGCTATATCCTGCTGTATATCTTCAAGACTATAGTCTCGAACCCATATTGTAGGGTTGCACTCGCACTTTGTATATGGGAGGTGGATTCAGCGTTTAGGATAAGATTGACCTGCCGCTTTTTATCATCCGCCTCACCCACCTTGCTGATTCTCCAATTATGGGCCGGCAGACCAGGATTGGAATCTTTTATTATTTCTAAAATGTCAGCCGGGTTGGAGGGCTCTTCTGTAACCCAGGTGATGGCTCTAGGGTGACTAGGGATGTTGTTTTTTCTACAACATCCAACTGGGCACCCGGCCACACCTCACCCGCTCGACTCAGAGCAGCCTTATACAGGTCTACTGATCTGGCATCACCGAAATATAAGAGCTTTACTCTCCCCTGATGCCATCCTGCATCGTTGCAAATTGGTGGTTTGCCCGGCATTTCTCTACGGACATCGAGATAATGAGCCATAATGGCTGCTTGTACATGACTCCATTTGTCCTTGAGGATGGATCCATCCTCACTACTTCTGTCTATAACAGCCATCACTAGACTCTCCTTCGCCACTTCATTGAAGGGCTTGGTGAGTGTCCTGTTGAAGGTGACATTAGGGCCTCTTGCCTTTTTCGAAGGCAGGGGTTCATCAGGTGATCTGATTCGTTTTACTTTATTTGCCGTTAACACAGCTGAATTTGTGGCTCTTTCAGCCGACTCATTGGCCTTAGAAGCATCTATGACGCCTTTAGCCCTTCGCATATAAGAGTATATAAATATTGTATGTACCAAATGTTATTTAGTTACAGTGTTCAATACACATATACATGTTTTAAGCCGAATATGTTTGGGACAATATACTACAGAAGCTACTTTGCTACTACTTTTTCAGCGTGCAGTCATTGATAAAAACCGACACGCTCACATAATCAGCAAAAATGAGTCACGTAGGAGTATCCTAAACCCCATTCCCAAAAAGATTTCTTATCTACGAAGTAATTTTTATTCGGGTAATACATTTTTACCTCCATTTAATATTTAGTTGATAAATAGATGAATTTCTGACCAGGAAATTAGTCAACCTATGCATTATATCTGAAAATTCGTTAAATTTAACCAATTATGGACCAGATATGGGTTAAAAGGATAGAGAAGTAGATAGAATCGGAAACGACACTTCCAACGGTACCCTGAAATCCAACGGTACGATTTTTAATTTCAATCAAATCGTATGAAAACACATAAAAATCGCACATAAAATTAATATCTGGGCCGTAAAAACAAATTTCTATTTTTTTAATGCAGAATCCAAGCGCTGGGTTTTTCATTATATTTGGCCGTTTATTTTAATATACGTATAATATCGGATATATCACCCTCTTTAGGTGGTTTTTTGAAACTCGTCCAGCTCATACATGGAAACGGCTAGAACCAAAATATTTTGGGAATGACTATAAAACATATTAATTAATCTTTATTTTTAGAGTGTACATTTGCAACTTTTTCCGACTCCATACAAATGATACTGACGAAAAACCCTTTTATTGGAGTTTTTTTTTTCAAACTGGTCCAGTCACAAATGGAATCAGTTAGAACCAAATATTTTGGGAATGATTCTAAAACATATCAATCTTCATTTTTAGAGGGATACATTTGCAACTTTTTTCGGCTCCATAATAATCCAAAAAATTGGGTGAAAAATATGAGTTTGGGCAATATGACAACTGCATTGGCCAATATATTTTCTACAATATGTAAACTTTAAAATTTGTTTCGCCCAAAAAAGAAAATTATGTCTTAACACCCAAAGTGCAAACACGAATTTATTATCAAATGCCCAACACGCAGACCTAAGTAAAATATATCAGAGAACAGACAATTTCTTCTGTAAGTGATAAGTGATAGTCTACGTGATTGGTCCAAAAATAAGCGGGATCAGACCAATGTGCGTGGTACCGCCCATATAAGCAAAATTGAAATATTTCACACAATTTATTAGCGAGAGTTCTGTAATTTTGTGTTTATGTATCTGGTAGTATTCCACGTTATTGGTCCAAAAATGTGTGGGATCGGACAAATAGGCGTGGCCCCGCGCATATAAGCCAAATTTTTAAATTGAGATATCTTACACGATTTGTTAGCGAGAGTGCTGAAATTTTGCGTATATGTAGAGGTGGTAGTCTACATGACTGGTCCAAAAATGAGCGGGATCGGACCAATGGGCGTAGCTCCGCCCAAATGGACCAAATGTTTTTATCTTCCATAATTTGTTAGCGAGAGTGCTGTTATTCTGTGTATATGTATCTGGTGACAGGAAATATATAATATTTAAAAATTTGTGTTCTAAATATATTTTCTTTCGATTCAAACATATAACTAGCCGGTTTAGAAAGGGCATGTGGCTAGATTATGCAGCGGAATCGTTGCTGATCAGCCGTAGTGAACGGACGTGTTTAGCACAGAGCGGATAGTTAAAATCTATTACGCAGTACCTATTACGCAATCGCAAAAACAAAACAAAATCTGTACAAAGTCTGGAAGGCCTACATCGTAGTACATATTACGGGCTAATACGGAAAAAAAATTCATTGGCGGGGATGCCTTCGCGTTCCGATGGAGCGGGGTTCCCCAATCGTCCTACTGTCCGTCCGTTGGTCTTGGCCAAAGCCGACCACACCAAACATGGTAAAAATTTCCCCCCAGTAGTCACAACAGGTGGTACGGTGAGGGGAAAACGTCATGTCCGACCGTCAAAACGGAAACACAATGAGCACCGGATAGCGCTCAGAGTTCTGACGAAGTTGGAGGCTGTTGAGGTTTCGACTCTTACCGAAAAACAAAAAGAGTCACTTACCTGGGCTAAAGGCGTCTTAGATGCTTCTAAGGCCAATCAGTCGGCTGAAAGAGCCACAAATTCAGCTGTGTTAACGGCTAATAAAGTCAAAAGAATCAGATCACCTGATGAACCCCTGCCCTCGAAAAAGGCAAGAGGCCCAAATGTCACTATCAACAGGACACACAGGACCTTCAATGAAGTGGCGAAGGAGAGTCTAGTGATGGCCGTTATAGACAGAAGTAGTGAGGATGGATCCATCCTCAAGGACAAATGGAGCCATGTGCAATCAGCCATTATGGCTCATTACCTCGATGTCCGTAGAGAGATGCCGGGCACACCACCAATCTGCAACGATGCAGGATGGCATCAGGGGAGAGTAAAGCTCTTACATTTCGGTGATGCTAGATCAGTAGACCTGTATAAGGCTGCTCTGAGTCGAGCGGGTGAGGTGTGGCCGGGTGCCCAGTTGGATATTGTCGAAAAAAACAACATCCCTAGTCACCCTAGAGCCATCACCTGGGTTACAGAAGAGCCCTCCAACCCGGCTGACATATTAGAAATAATAAAAGATTCCAATCCTGGTCTGCCCGCCCATAATTGGAGAATCAGCAAGGTGGGTGAGGCGGATGGTAAAAAGCGGCAGGTCAATTTGTTCCTTAACGCTGAATCCACCTCCCATATACAACGTGCAAGTGCAACCCTACAGTATGGCTTCGAGACTATAGTCTTGAAGGTATACAAGCAGGATATAGTTCCCACTGCGGAAGGTGAGTCGTCCACCGCGGTTGATACACAGCCTTCTGGAAGTGCGGAGGTATCCACGCCCATTATTTCGGGTGACTCCAACGCTAACAGAAGATCTGTAACGTCCTACTCTGAGGAAAGCTCTACTTCTGACACAGAGGGGCTGAGGGGAGTCTCCGGACTCTTTGACGCATCTGGCGGGGACACGCTTCTCGATGATACGGACGAAGAGTTCGATAACACCCTTGTCGTGGTGGAAGTTAATCTGTCAATTACCAATGATGGTAAGAATTTTACAGATTAACCTCCATCACGCTAAAGCAGCCTCAGCGGCTCTATTGCTGCGCCTGTCCACAGGTGCAGTAGACATCGTCCTGATACAGGAGCCCTACGCAGTGGGAGGAAGGGTGTGCGGTATCAGGACACCCAACTTTAAACTGCTTGTGGCCAACTGTGAAGGCACTCCAAGAACCTGCATTTTGGCCAGGAAAGATCTAAGTATCTTTCTCCTGGCTAATTTAAGTGGTAAAGACCAAACATCTGCTAGTCTGGAGATCGGTAATCGCATATATTGGGTGGTCTCCAGTTACATGCCTTATGAAGCTGTAGTACCGACTGCTCTATTCAGGGAAGTAGTAAAAGAAGCAACATCTGACGAGGTCGAGCTGATTGTTGGCGCAGACACGAACGCTCATCATACTATCTGGGATAGTACGGATATAAACAATAGGGGTGATTTGCTTCTTGACTTTATTCTAACTACCAACATAAGTATTTGTAACATAAACCGACCTTTACAATTAAAGACAGACAAGAAGTACTCGACGTAACGTTTGCTACTGACCGGCTGTCAGACAAAATTATTGGGTGGAATGTACTGGACGACCACTCATTCTCAGATCACCATTATATTGAGGTCAAACTCGCTGAAAAAGCGCCTGAACCTGCCGTCCACAGAAATGTGAGAAAGACAAAGTGGCACCTGTATGAAAAGAATTTCAAGAAAGTCCTCAACTCCAAACTTCTCTACGAACCGAATGACAAAGCCGGTCTGGATCATCTGGTCGAGCATATCACCACATCATTCAATAGTTCCCTTGAAGAAGCATGTCCAAAAACAAGGTACAAGGGTAAAACTAAACCCCAATGGTGGACTTCTGAGCTAACGGCTATGAAAAAGACTTGCAACAAGCTATTCAACAAGGCTAAATCTACAGGGGTCGCTAATGTTTTGGATGCCTATAAAGAGCAACTCAAGATCTATAAGAAGGAGCTTAAAAAGGCGCAAAGACGCTCTTGGTATACCTTCTGTGGCGAAGTGGAAAAGGTCTCCGACGCCGCAAGGCTGAGGAAAATATTATCAGCTTCACCCTGTACAGTGGGTTACTTGCAGGATGAGGCAAATAATTGGACCAAAAACAGCGAGCAGTCGCTCAATGTACTGCTCGACACACATTTCCCGGGGAACTCTCTAACAGAACCAGAGGATCAGCAGGACCAACAAGAGAGCGAGTGGACTGAGATATCCAGAATAAGCTGGGCTATTAATAGCTTTGAGCCCTTCAAGTCACCTGGACCAGACGGCATCACTCCAGCAGAAATGCAGAAAATGTTGAAATACATTATCCCCTGGCTGGAGAAAATTTATGTAGGCTGTATCAGGCTTTCATACATCCCGAATCGATGGAGGGATACCAAAGTGGTATTCATACCAAAAGCGGGGAAGATATCACACACTAGGCCAAAAGACTTCAGACCAATTAGCCTATCCTCCTTCATATTGAAAGGTCTGGAAAGACTTTCAGATTATTTCATTAGGGAAAACCTGGATACAAAACTCCTGTCAGTGAACCAACATGCTTACAATAAGGGGAAGTCTACAGAATCAGCCCTGCACGAACTTGTGAGCACTATCGAATCGTCCCTGCATTTCAAGGAATTCACCATGGTGGCATTTCTTGACATAGAAGGGGCTTTTAACAACATTCACTCAGATGCAGTAATTGCGGCACTGTCACATCTTAATGTTAACTCTAGTTTGATTAGACTAATTCAAAGTCTGCTCAACAGAAGGCGCATAACAGCATGTCTTGGGTCCACAACTCTAACAAGGTTTGTAAACAGAGGGACCCCACAAGGAGGAGTACTGTCTCCACTAATTTGGAACCTAGCGGTGAATGAAATCCTGCTAGATCTAGAACGTTGTGGCTGCAAGGTCGTGGCATATGCGGACGACGTTGCAATCGCAGTGAGTGGCAAATTCGAAAACGTCCTCCGAGACATTCTACAGGTGGCTCTGAACAAATTGGCTAGATGGACCAGAAGCAGCGGTTTGGGCATAAACCCAAACAAGACAGAATTGGTTCTCTTTACTAGGATGAATAAAGTCCCACATGTGCACCCTCCACCTCGGATAAATGGAACAGATCTAGTCTTTTCTGAAAGTGCAAAATTTTTAGGAATAATTCTAGATAGAAAACTGTTATTTAGACTTAATGTATTGGAACGTGTAAGGAAGGCTAACGTCGCCTTATATTCCTGCAAAAAGGCTGTAGGGTCGCGGTGGGGCCTCTCTCCTAAAATCGTCCACTGGATATATATAGCAGTAGTTTGTCCTATACTGCTATACGGCATTGTGGTATGGTGGACGGCAACTGACAAACTAACCATCACCAACCTACTAACAAAGGTTCAGAGAACTGCCTGCCTGAGCATAAGCGGAGCCTTAAGGACTACAGCGACCGAGTCTCTACAAGCCCTACTCCATATACTGCCGATTAATATTGTGGCGAGAGAAGTTGCAACCAAAGCGGCAATAAGATTAAACTGCCTATCAATGTGGAGGTACAAGAACTATGGTCACATGAGGATATCAAAGTGTAGTGCTATGGTAACCGACCGAGTGGACTATATACCAACTGTGTACACCTTCGAGAGAAATTACATCACTATGATTCCCGCCAGAGATGAATGGGTCGGCAGAATACCAGGTAATAGAAACCATCTCCACTTTTACACGGATGGTTCGAAGCTTGATGAAAATGTTGGCTTCGGAGTACACTGTGAAGAACTTAGTCTGGATATAGCTCACAGACTACCAGATACCTGCAGTGTCTATCAAGCCGAAATAATGGCAATATGGGAAGTCGCCAAGTGGCTGAGTCGCAACATAGTAACCAACACTGGCGTTGTCATTTACTCAGACAGCCAGGCTGCCATCAATTCTCTGGAGGCAACATCCCTAAATTCACAAACAGCCCTCGACTGCCGCAGATCTCTTAACGAGATGGCTGAGCAGTTTAACATACACCTCATATGGGTGCCTGGGCATAGGGATATCCCGGGGAACTGCAAAGCCGATGAACTTGCTAGGAAAGGGACGACAATACAAATTCTCGAAGAATTTGCATATATTGGTGCGCCACTATCCACGTGCAAGCTTTGGCTTAGGCAAGAGGCAATCAGGCAGTCCAACGAAAGATGGACAGAAATCGGCACCTGCAGAGTAGCTAGACAAGTCTGGCCAAGGTATGACCTGAGAAGATCAAAATATCTCCTCGCACTAGAGAGGCAAAGATTGTCTACGTTAGTATCAGTTCTGACGGGACACTGCTTGATCGGCGAACACGCCAAAAGATTGGGTATTGACTCTAATGACTTCTGCAGAAGCTGTGGAGATGAGGAAGAAGTGGAGAGCATTGAGCACTTGCTATGCGACTGTCCCGCTTTGAGTAAACGACGACTGGACATACTGGGGTCGGCTTTTCTAGGCAGCATAACAGATATTTCCAGTACCGATATTCGTAATATAGACAAATTTGTATATCAAACAGGTTGGTTTCGATGAGGGGCATTTCAGCCCGTGGTAACACTAGGGACCTAAACTGGTCTATGTGAGCTTGTATAAAAAAATACGGCTGCCACCCTAACCTAGATTATGCAGCGACAGACCAGAGCCTCCTGTGGAAATCGAACCCACGACCCCCAAACTCATAGACGAGCACGCTACCAACTCACCTACCTACTGGGGCGTTTAGCCACACATCTAAATTCAGAAACGTTAGATCGCCACATGATGACGACTTATGACTTTAAACAAATTATAGTAGGTTGATATCAATGACAAAGAAGTACAATGTAAAAACATTGCAGGCATAAATGGGACAATTAGAACAGCACCAACAAGAGCGTTGGAGACTACACTGTACATTAAACCAATACACATATAAAAGATGAGTCAGCCCTAACAGCTAAACGTCTACAATTGATGTGCACCCCAAAAAAATTGCTTCTGTAGTATATTTTCCCAAACATATTCTGCTTGAAAAATATATATGTTTAGAGTATACTCCAATTATGTATATAATATTTGGCACACACGTGGTATGCGAAGATGTTGTTATAAATAAATACTTGTTTCCATCCTAATATTATTTTATTTAATACACAATTGTAAGCAAAGTTTCAAGTTTTTCAATAATTCAAAGCTCATTCATTAGAAATTTAAAATTTTCTAAAATATTTTTATAATTGAAATTATATAACCTTGCATAACGATAAATTGTTTGATGGATTGACAACAAATTATTGCTTGGAATATTTAAAATAAATTTAAAACAAGTAAAAGCGTTAAGTTCGGCCATGCCGAATCTTACATACCCTCCACCATGGATAGCATGTGGCCTCACAAAATAACTCAAACCTAAAGAAAATAACACCGAAAAACACAAAAAATATAGTAGATGAGAACAGTAGGAATAACAACAAGATAGATGATATATATGGGAGCTAAATCTAAATATGGACCGATATCGCCCATTTGCAATCCCAAACAACATGCAGCTATAAGAAGTATTTGTACCAAATTTGATCAACCTAGCTCTATTATTGCGGACTGTAGCGTGATTACAACAGACGGACGGACGGACGGACATGGCTGAATCGTCTTAGAATTTTACGACGATTAAGAATATACAGGGTGACTGATATGTATCGCAACCAACTTCAGGTTGCTATCATTTCTAAACCTCTGAGTCTGAAAGCTGACAGATTTATTTCAGTGACAGTTCTATTGCATTCAGAAAAAAGTTATTCGTAATGGAATTCAAGCGTGATAGTGTGAGCCCTCTAGCATTTAAATGTGAATAAATCTTTTGTTTGACAGTGTTGCATCGCGTCCAAAAAGTGGACGAAAAAAAACGGTAACAACACCAGAAATGATCCGAAATTTTCTAAAGTGAAGGCCACATTTGATCGAAATCCACGCCGCAGTGGTAGAAAAATTGCTCGTGAGCTGAACATATCGCGAGAACGGATACAACACATATTAAAAAATGAGCTTGGACTAAAGCCATTGAAGTTCCAAAAAGTGCAAGAGCTCACCGATGCACAAAAAAAAGTTAGACTGGAAAGAGCCAAGGAGTTGCTTCGCTTGCACGAAAGTGGCCAGTTACCGAATTTGGTTTTCTCCGATGAGAAGCCATTCCAAATTGAGCAGTTTGTGAACAAACAAAATGATCGGGTTTACTTGCCAAAGAGGTCATCTGAAAATTTACACCTTCGATTGGCCACCAGAACTCAAGCGCCACCGATGGTAATGGTGTGGGCCGCCGTAACGGCCGATGGTCGCTCCCCGCTCGTATTCATCGACCATGGGGTCAAAATAAATATTATCGGGAAAATGTCCTAAAGACAGTATTGAAGCCCTGGGCAGACAAACATTTCGGCCGCACACCATGGACATTCCAACAGGACTCAGCACCATCGCACGCGTCAGCCAAGAATGGCTTAAAAAGGAGGTTCCTCGCTTCATTTCTACCGCACAATGGCCAAGATCCCCGGATCTCAATCCGTTGGACTTTTGCGCCTGGGGCATTTTAGTATCGATCATCTCAAAGTATCGATCATCTCAAGACGGCGCTTCGCCGGGAATGGGCCAAAATACCGCAGAGCCACTTTCGTGCAGCGTGTGATGGCTTTGTCGGCCGTTTGAAGGCCATAATTCGTGCCAAAGGTGGCCGATTCGAACAAATCTGAACTGTTTCTAAAATGTTATGTTATTTCCGACATTTTTTGCATTTGAACAATAAAATTTAAAAAAAAAATTTAAAAAATATAGCGCTTTACTTTGTTGCATTACATATCAGCCACCCTGTATGTACTTTATGGGGTCTCAGATCAATATTTAGAGGTGTTACAAACGGAGTGACAAAATGACGAGAAAGGGTGTATCATCGTATATAAAAATTTTACAGGAGAAGCAAAAACTAAATAAAATGAAAAATGTTTTTAGAAAAAACGGGGTTTTCATACCTAAGAAACCTAAACAAAATGATGTATATATAAATTCACACAAAGATGATTTATGACTTATTTGCGAAAATTGCGTGAAATAGGAATTTCTAACTAACACCCCACTCAAAAATGTCGAGCTGTACAGAAGGACATTTTTATATGTTTTGTTGATTATGAAAAGGCATTCGTCACCATTAAACATGACAAGTTAATAAAATTCCTAGAATCGATTGGAACAAAAGAGAATGAATAGCGTTAATAAAAAATCGTTACTGGTGAAATAACCATATCGAAAGGAGTGCGACAGGGTGTAACGGGACGGTTTTTACCAGTAAACATTTTCGTACATAATTTCTTTATTTTATTTTTTTACGAGCCACCCTACTATACAGAATTTACCTCACAGTTAAGGGCCACCCTTTTACAACGTCGCAGACGAACATACACTTCCAATACAGTACGATTTTCAGCAGAGTGCATATTCATTTATGTCACCTGGTATAATTCTCGTTCACTTTGTATAGTGGACCATATATGTGTTCCACATTTTGCCATCATTCGGCACTGAGCCATCACCCCGATCGTGAGCAAATTACTATACGAAGTAGGTTAGGTTAGGGTGGCAGCCGTATTCTTTTTAAAGGCTCAACCAGTGGCGGAAAGAGCCGTTTGTAATGCCTATTATAATGCTTGCTAAAGCATGCCGTAGGCCTTTTTTTCAAAGCTCACCCAGTGGCGGAAAGAGCCGTTTGTAATGCCTATTATAATGCTTGCTAAAGCATGCCGTAGGCCTTCCGTTCACATGCAAATTCTATTTCAAAATAACATTGCGTGTCATAGGCGGTCAAGGCCTTGACCTCTCACTTACACCTACAGGCCTTCTTTGAAGCCTGCTTCTTAAGGCCTTATTAGATGTTAGTTTGGAAAGGCATTTATTGTGTCCTCTATAAAAATATCTTTAAGAAGGCCTGACCAAAAAGGACTTCTATGTTGGCTCTAAAAATGTACCTTCTAAGAGGGCTTCGGGGAAACCTGCCAAAAAATATCGCTCACTCACTTTAAGACTGTCATAACTCAAAATTCAAATTTTTTGAGGTTGCCTTACAGAACTGCTAATTTTGCAAATATCCATAAATAAATCTCAACGAAATTTAGTTTATAAGTAATCAATCATATTTCGGATTATTCCACCTTTTTTAATAGTCTTATTTATGAGCGATATGTTTTAAAAGAACAGGCCTACTTTAATGCCTGCTAACAAGTAGGAAGGTCTCAAAAAAAATAAAAAAATAAAATATGAGAATTATTTCTCATTTTAATACTTTATGTGGATTAAAATGAGAAATTGTAGGAACTCGTCGCCAGTCAACATTAATATTTTTCCGCCAGCGGGATTTGAACCTGCAATCTCACTGATTATTAATCCGGTGTGCTACCACATCGGCCAACTCGCACTAAATGATCGATGTGAGTGTTAGTCAATCAGCAGCCGATCTGCCTTATAGTTTCAAGCATGAAAGGGCACCTTCTTGGAGAAGGCGGACATGCATGTGTTTCATATGTTTTTCTCTGTTGGAGAGCAGGCTTGATATAACCCCTCCACAAAGAAATGAAGGAAGCAGGTGTTTATAACAGTGAGGCAATGCATATTAAAGAAGAAAAACAGACGTTCCTTAAACAGAGATAATTTTATGCGTTTACGATTTGATAGTATTTATTTTAAATGTTTTAAATAAAATATCTTTTGCGTGAAAAAAATATTTATTTATATTCATAAATGCGGTGATGGTTACATAGTTAATATATATTGAATTTAACATAAGGACTCCAGTACATATTACACATAAATTAACATTCTATATAAAATAATGGTATTTAACAAAACATCTTCAAATACATTTTAATATGTTTCAATCATAAACAATTAATAAGCTTAATTCTCCTGATTATATTTATTTCTAATTTGAATTGAGTTATAAAAAAAATTAAGTACGGTGAATTTTATGGTCATTTCAAATCAAATTTTTCATTATAATGGATAATAATGTCAAAGGTGAGTACTTTGTTAGTATATAGTGATATTTCGCGAACTCGTACATTAGATCGGTCAAATTGAAGCGGCCTTAAGATGAGCTAATGGAATTATGAATTGGAATTTTATTTAGACTTGTATTTCTAGATATACCACCATAACAGCTCCAGAGGACAGTCATTCACCTTCCAATTCTAATATATGTCAGCTGCGGATCTGTGCAAACTTTTTTAAAAAACGCATTTTTGCAGGTGTCAAATTTAGTACTAATAATTTTTTTTTAATTCAAATTTTTGAATAAAATCGTATTTAAAACATAGCCTTATATGTTACTTCTTTAAATTGTTAAAAAAAGTCCTACTGTTAACTTCTAAAGATTATTTTTTACTGTTAACTTCGAAAATTTTTTTTTTACAAAATTTTTTTTTGTTTATAAAAAATTTTTAATTAATTTTGGCCAAAAAGGTGTCAAATTTCCTATAGTGCAGGGATAAAATTTATTTATTATAATTTTTCTTTTATTTTTTTTTTGCTATTTTGAAAGCGTTCTTCATGGCTGCGTTATAATTATCAAAAGTTATAGCTTTGTACTCAACAGCCTTAAAAACAAATTATCGATAATGTAATACTCCTTAAATGCAAGCTTTTTGCATTGAAACATTTTCAAAGCATAATTTCCTAATAAATTAAATATATTTTTTGCTATTCCTCCTTTGGATAAAATTTTTGAACAAAATTTAATAAAATTGATTCTTCTTTTTCTGCTTTATTATCAATTTTTGCTAGCAATATTATGTAGTGTGTTTAAACCAAGTACACGCTGAAAAAAAATCGCTTCTGTAGTATATTGTCCCAAACATATTCGGCTTGAAACATATAGATTTTTAGGGTACACTCTAAACATATAATATTTGGTACACACAAAAATTATATATTTGGGAATTATATATTATATATTTGTTCTAAACAAATCTAAGTTTACATCCCAATATGTGTTTATTTTGGACTATTTTTTCCGAAACAAACATTTATTTGCATCTAAGTATTCGGAAATTACCTAAATTGTGTTAAATTTTTCAGTAATTCAATATAAATTTTTTAAAAAAATTTCTCGTCGTAAATATAATAAATAATAATAATTGAAATCATATAATCTTGGATCGAAATATATACTTGAAGGATTGGCAACTATTGATGGCTTTGAATACTCAGAAATTTTAAATGATTGATTTAAAACATAAGTTCATGCAGCATTTGGTATCATAACTGGGGGGTTCAAACCAAAAAAAAGTTTCGAACATTTTTAAAAAAAAATATATATTTGGAGAAATTCCTAAACAATAATTTTATTTGTATTGAAATACAATTTTTATTTGACATATTAATATACGAGTTCCAAATATATTTTATTGATTTTCAAATAAAATTTATTTGCTCAGAAAGATATAATATTTAAAAATTTGTGTTCCAAATATATTTTCTTTCGATTCAAACAATAATATGACCCGATTTGATTTCTATATCCAAAAATTCCTTATTAAAGTTTATAACATTTAAGTTTTTTAAATATGTCTACGAATTTTCAAATAAAGTAGACCAATCTGTTATCTTTACATCGACATAAACGTCGTGAATATTTTATCCTTGCCAATAATTAATACCTTCGTAATATACAAAAATGAATGTTTCGAAATCTTTAAATTGCAAATTCCTATATGTAATGTTAAAGAAGATTGTTTGCTTCATTGTTTTATTTATTATGCTGTAAATTTGATGTTTTATTGTAAATATATAGATCCCTTAAGATGACCAGCGATATTGGTCGAAATATTGCAATAAATCGAAATAAACAAATAAAAACTAGTTTCTCTTTTATTTGTTTGACCTGCAACGTATGAAAATACAGCAAAATAATTAAAATAGAAGGTCAGCGATATACAAATAAATCTCTATAAAATGTTAAAACAAGAACATTAAAAAACAGTAAGGAAAGGCAGAAAGTCGGGCGGGGCCGACTATATAATACCCTAACAATGCGATAAGGGTCATTGTGAAAATAAATGACCCCCCCCCCCCGAAATGTTTTAAATATTGGCATAAACTCTTTACAATTTTCAAAATCACGCAAAAAAATAAAACACGAAAAATATTTGGAAGGCAGTTCAAAAAAAACAATACAAAAGCGTAAAAAATGGTAACAGTAAAAGTAATAACAACTAAAAATAAGAAAAGTGCATGTTTCACGATTTTTTGATTGGTGCTAGCCAGAAATTAGCTGAAATAAGTATATGGATTAGCTGAAATAAGTATATGGATTGATTATTGGAAGCAGAAGAATGATAAGCCATCAAATGCATTAGATGCTATTTTAGTTTTTGTTCTCGACGTTAAGAAGAATAAAAACTGATCTCCGGAACAGATTGGAGGGAGAAAGGCTATCTTATCTGGCTTTAATGTCTATATACAAAGATGAAGTCATAATCGATGAAATAATTGATATATTTCTTTCAAAAAATCGAAGATTACATTTTTAACCTTTACGTATTTTATTGTTAAACGTTTTAATGATCTCGTACTAAAGTACATATTTATATTTAGGAATAAAAAACTAAGGAAATTAACTTCCCTTACCTACACAATAAACGCAATTTTTAATTGTTTATCTTTGTTATGGAAAAAAACGTTGAATGAACAGCTGTTCAAAATTTGTAAATTATCAGTGCACTGTGAGCGTAAAAAACAAGAAGAAGAGTTGAAAATAAATTGTTTTCAAAGTTATTGTTAAAAATATTATTTAAATATCATACAGTATTATTTAAATATTTAGAATATAAAATATTTTTTTATTAGAAGAACAAGAAGTTTGAGAGATTCATTAAAACCTTTGGAGTTGCCTGATGTACTGTTAGTGTGCTTAGCAGTATGCGTTTTTTCGTCTAAATTGTTTTTTAGATTTGTTCAACATTACAAAGTAAACAAGGCGGCTTTTACATACCTCTTGAATGTACAGGAAACCTCTCTGCAGACTGAAAAAAAAAACATTTGCGATTCTTCCAATTGTAAAGGTTAGCGGGTGTCTACGGTTCTTTGCAGAGGGTGGATATCAGGAGTTGGCAGAGATCATGAAGTCCTGATGTCACAGTCAAATACTCTCCGAAGTTTTGATTACATTAGAATCGAGAATTTGTCGCGAGTGGATAACTTATCCAACGCAAGAGAATAAGTATGTTTCCATTTGATTTTATAAAGGGTGGTTAGGTTTAGGTTTAGGTTAGGGTGGCAGCCGTATTTTTTATACAAGCTCACATAGACCAGTTTAGGTCCCTAGTGTTACCACGGGCTGAAATGCCCCTCATCGAAACCAACCTGTTTGATATACAAATTTGTCGATATTACGAATATCGGTACTGGAAAGATCTGTTAGGCTGCCTAGAACAGCCGACCCCAGTATGTCCAGTCGTCGTTTACTCAGAGCGGGACAGTCGCATAGCAAGTGCTCAATGCTCTCCACTTCTTCCTCATCTCCACAGCTTCTGCAGAAGTCATTAGAGTCAATACCCAATCTTTTGGCGTGTTCGCCGATCAAGCAGTGTCCCGTCAGAACTGATACTAACGTAGACAATCTTTGCCTCTCTAGTGCGAGGAGATATTTTGATCTTCTCAGGTCATACCTTGGCCAGATTTGTCTAGCTACCCTGCAGGTGCCGATTTCTGTCCATCTTTCGTTGGACTGCCTGATTGCCTCTTGCCTAAGCCAAAGCTTGCACGTGGATAGTGGCGCACCAATATATGCAAATTCTTCGAGAATTTGTAATGTCGTCCCTTTCCTAGCAAGTTCATCGGCTTTGCAGTTCCCCGGGATATCCCTATGCCCAGGCACCCATATGAGGTGTATGTTAAACTGCTCAGCCATCTCGTTAAGAGATCTGCGGCAGTCGAGGGCTGTTTGTGAATTTAGGGATGTTGCCTCCAGAGAATTGATGGCAGCCTGGCTGTCCGAGTAAATGACAATGCCAGTGTTGGTTACTATGTTGCGACTCAGCCACTTGGCTACTTCCCATATTGCCATTATTTCGGCTTGATAGACACTGCAGGTATCTGGTAGTCTGTGAGCTATATCCAATCTAAGCTCTGCACAGTGTACTCCGAAGCCAACCTTTTCATCAAGCTTCGAACCATCCGTGTAAAATTGGAGATGGTTTCTATTACCTGGTTTTCTTCCAACCCATTCATCTCTCGCGGGAATCATAGTGATGTAATTTCTCTCGAAGGTGTACACCGTTGGTATATAGTCCACTCGGTCGGTTACCATAGCACTACACTTTGATATTCTCATGTGACCGTAGGTTTTGTACCTCCACATTGATAGGCAGTTTAATCTTATTGCCGCTTTGGTTGCAACTTCTCTCGCCACAATATTAATCGGCAGTATATGGAGTAGGGCTTGTAGAGACTCGGTCGCTGTAGTCCTTAAGGCTCCGCTTATGCTCAGGCAGGCAGTTCTCTGAACCTTTGTTAGTAGGTTGGTGATGGTTAGTTTGTCAGTTGCCGTCCACCATACCACAATGCCGTATAGCAGTATAGGACGAACTACTGCTATATATATCCAGTGGACGATTTTAGGAGAGAGGCCCCACCGCGACCCTACAGCCTTTTTGCAGGAATATAAGGCGACGTTAGCCTTCCTTACACGTTCCAATACATTAAGTCTAAATAACAGTTTTCTATCTAGAATTATTCCTAAAAATTTTGCACTTTCAGAAAAGACTAGATCTGTTCCATTTATCCGGGGTGGAGGGTCCACATGTGGGACTTTATTCATCCTAGTAAAGAGAACCAATTCTGTCTTGTTTGGGTTTATGCCCAAACCGCTGCTTCTGGCCCATCTAGCCAATTTGTTCAGAGCTACCTGTAGAATGTCTCGGAGGACGTTTTCGAATTTGCCACTCACTGCGATTGCAACGTCGTCCGCATATGCCACGACCTTGCAGCCACAACGTTCTAGATCTAGCAGAATTTCATTCAACGCTAGGTTCCAAATTAGTGGAGACAGTACTCCTCCTTGTGGGGTCCCTCTGTTTACAAACCTTGTTAGAGTTGTGGACCCAAGACATGCTGTTATGCGTCTTCTGTTGAGCAGACTTTGAATTAGTCTAATCAAACTAAAGTTAACATTAAGATGTGACAGTGCCGCAATTACTGCATCTGAGTGAATGTTGTTAAAAGCCCCTTCTATGTCAAGAAATGCCACCATGGTGAATTCCTTGAAATGCAGGGACGATTCGATAGTGCTCACAAGTTCGTGCAGGGCTGATTCTGTAGACTTCCCCTTATTGTAAGCATGTTGGTTCACTGACAGGAGTTTTGTATCCAGGTTTTCCCTAATGAAATAATCTAAAAGTCGTTCCAGACCTTTCAATAGGAAGGAGGATAGGCTAATTGGTCTGAAGTCTTTTGGCCTAGTGTGTGATATCTTCCCCGCTTTTGGTATGAATACCACTTTGGTATCCCTCCATCGATTCGGGATGTATGAAAGCCTGATACAGCCTACATAAATTTTCTCCAGCCAGGGGATAATGTATTTCAACATTTTCTGCATTTCTGCTGGAGTGATGCCGTCTGGTCCAGGTGACTTGAAGGGCTCAAAGCTATTAATAGCCCAGCTTATTCTGGATCTTTCAGTCAACAAGCTAGCGACGCTCGCAGTCCACTCGCACTCTTGTTGGTCCTGCTGATCCTCTGGTTCTGTTAGAGAGTTCCCCGGGAAATGTGTGTCGAGCAGTACATTGAGCGACTGCTCGCTGTTTTTGGTCCAATTATTTGCCTCATCCTGCAAGTAACCCACTGTACAGGGTGAAGCTGATAATATTTTCCTCAGCCTTGCGGCGTCGGAGACCTTTTCCACTTCGCCACAGAAAGTATACCAAGAGCGTCTTTGCGCCTTTCTAAGCTCCTTCTTATAGATCTTGAGTTGCTCTTTATAGGCATCCCAAACATTAGCGACCCCAGTAGATTTAGCCTTGTTGAATAGCTTGTTGCAGGTCTTTTTCATAGCCGTTAGCTCAGAAGTCCACCATTGGGGTTTAGTTTTACCCTTGTACCTTGTTTTTGGACAGGCTTCTTCAAGGGAACTATTGAATGATGTGGTGATATGCTCGACCAGATGATCCAGACCGGCTTTGTCATTCGGTTCGTACAGAAGTTTGGAGTTGAGGACTTTCTTGAAATTCTTTTCATACAGGTGCCACTTTGTCTTTCTCACATTTCTGTGGACGGCAGGTTCAGGCGCTTTTTCAGCGAGTTTGAACTCAATATAATGGTGATCTGAGAATGAGTGGTCGTCTAGTACATTCCACCCAATAATTTTGTCTGACAGCCGGTCAGTAGCAAACGTTACGTCGAGTACTTCTTGTCTGTCTTTAATTGTAAAGGTCGGTTTATTACCTATGTTACAAATACTTAGGTTGGTAGTTAGAATAAAGTCAAGAAGCGAATCACCCCTATTGTTTATATCCGTACTACCCCAGATAGTATGATGAGCGTTCGTGTCTGCGCCAACAATCAGCTCGACCTCGTCAGATGTTGCTTCTTCTACTACTTCCCTGAATAGAGCAGTCGGTACTACATCTTCATAAGGCAAGTAACTGGAGACCACCCAATATATGCGATTACCGATCTCCAGACTAGCAGATGTTTGGTCTTTACCACTTAAATTAGCCAGGAGAAAGATACTTAGATCTTTCCTGGCCAAAATGGAGTGCCTTCACAGTTGGCCACAAGCAGTTTAAAGTTGGGTGTCCTGATACCGCACACCCTTCCTCCCACTGCGTAGGGCTCCTGTATCAGGACGATGTCTACTGCACCTGTGGACAGGCGCAGCAATAGAGCCGCTGAGGCTGCTTTAGCGTGATGGAGGTTAATCTGTAAAATTCTTACCATCATTGGTAATTGACAGATTAACTTCCACCCCTACAAGGGTGTTATCGAACTCTTCGTCCGTATCATCGAGAAGCGTGTCCCCGCCAGATGCGTCAAAGAGTCCGGAGACTCCCCTCAGCCCCTCTGTGTCAGAAGTAGAGCTTTCGTCCTCAGAGTAGGACGTTACAGATCTTCTGTTAGAGTTGGAGTCACCCGAAATAATGGGCGTGGATACCTCCGCACTTCCAGAAAGCTGTGTTTCAACCGCGGTGGACGACTCACCTTCCGCAGTGGGAACTATATCCTGCTTGTATACCTTCAAGACTATAGTCTCGAAGCCATACTGTAGGGTTGCACTTGCACGTTGTATATGGGAGGTGGATTCAGCGTTAAGGATCAAATTGACCTGCCGCTTTTTACCATCCGCCTCACCCACCTTGCTGATTCTCCAATTATGGGCGGGCAGACCAGGATTGGAATCTTTTATTATTTCTAATATGTCAGCCGGGTTGGAGGGCTCTTCTGTAACCCAGGTGATGGCTCTAGGATGACTAGGGATGTTGTTTTTTTCGACAATATCCAACTGGGCACCCGGCCACACCTCACCCGCTCGACTCAGAGCAGCCTTATACAGGTCTACTGATCTGGCATCACCGAAATGTAAGAGCTTTACTCTCCCCTGATGCCATCCTGCATCGTTGCAGATTGGTGGTGTGCCCGGCATCTCTCTACGGACATCGAGGTAATGAGCCATAATGGCTGATTGCACATGGCTCCATTTGTCCTTGAGGATGGATCCATCCTCACTACTTCTGTCTATAACGGCCATCACTAGACTCTCCTTCGCCACTTCATTGAAGGGCTTGGTGAGTGTCCTGTTGATAGTGACATTTGGGCCTCTTGCCTTTTTCGAGGGCAGGGGTTCATCAGGTGATCTGATTCTTTTGACTTTATTAGCCGTTAACACAGCTGAATTTGTGGCTCTTTCAGCCGGCTGATTGGCCTTAGAAGCATCTAAGACGCCTTTAGCCCAGGTAAGTGACTCTTTTTGTTTTTCGGTAAGAGCCGAAACCTCAACAGCCTCCAACTTCGTCAGAACTCTGAGCGCTATCCGGTGCTCATTGTGTTTCCGTTTTGACGGTCGGACGTGACGTTTTCCCCTCACCGTACCACCTGTTGTGAGTACTAGGGGGAAATTTTCACCATGTTTGGTGTGGTCGGCTTTGGCCAAGACCAACGGACGGACAGGGTGGTTAAATTATAAGGGCGGTTAAATTATAAGGGCTGATGTTAAATGTGAACCATACCTAAACGTCAAATTTTTTCTGCATTTCATTTGACATTTCTCAATTTCAGACTAACTCAATTTGAACCATGGAAAGATACACAATCGAGCAACGCGTTAAATTTTTTAAGCGTTTTACGAAATTGGCCGTTCAAATCAAAATGCGTTTCGTGCACTTCGTGATGTTTTTTTGATCTGCATAATCGACCAAATGTGTCCACAATCGGGAATTGTGCGTAAATTTCAGCAAACCGGGTCTGTAAGAGATGTGAAAACACTTGTGCATGCTCGCCCAGTTCGTTTGGTGCGGCTTATGGGCTGGCGACGTCATCGGGCCATACTTCTTCGAAATGAGGACGGTCAGGCAGTTACTGTGAATGGTGTTCGCTATCGTGAGATGATAACGAACTTTTTATGGCCCCAATTGGAAGATATGGATGTGGACAATATGTGGTTTCCACAGGACGGTGCCACTTGTCACACAGCTAACGAAACAATGGCTCTTTTGCGCAACAACTTCAATGGTCGTGTTATCTCACGTCGTGGCGATCTCAATTGGCCGCCAAGATCATGTGATTTGACACCGTTGGACTTCTTTCTTTGGGGTTATTTGAAAAAAAAGGTGTACGTCGATAAGCCAGCAACAATTCAAGAGCTAAAGGATGAGATAATTCGGCACATTAACGGCATAGAACCTCAATTATGCCTAGCGTCATCGAAAAATTGTCGATTGAAATTTGGTGGAAAGTTAACACATTTTTAGGGAAAATTTATTCGCTGTGATACAAAATCAAACTTTCCGAATGGGAATGGGATGAGACCAATTGTAAATGAAAGAAAATGACATTATCCATAACAAAACCTTCAAGGATTTTTTTCCGTTCAGTGCGAGATTTCTTTTTACACGCATTTGAAGTTGGTGATTTTGGAACGCTGTCTAGCAAGAAAAGACCATTGAAAATATGATAAAATAATGCTTATTTCTTTTTATTATATTGGAAAGCTCTGGTATCTTACTGTTTTTGGGGTCGAAGAATTCATTTTTGATATTTATTTTTACCTACAACTCACGCTAGGCGCTGTCATACAAATGGTGCTATAGTATATGAGATCAGTTGGAATCACAAAAATATGGTAAATGTAGAGTAGATTAGAACAGTAGGAATCACAATAAGTAAGATGTTATATATGGGGGCTACATCGAAACATTGACCGATCTGGCCCATTTGCAATCCCAAACAACCTGCACCTATAAGAAATATTTATACCAAATTTTATCAAAGTAGCTCTATTATTACGGACTGTAGCATGATTACAACTTGCGGATCAATATTTAGAGGTGTTACAAACGGAGTGAAAAAATGAATATACCCCCATCCTCTGGTGGAGGGTATAATAAGTATTAGTTTATCAAATTTGCAATTATCTTTTATTGTTAGACAGCGTTCTAAAATCACCAACTTCAAATGCGTGTAAAAAAAATCTCGCACTGAACTGAAAAAATCATTAAAGGTTTTGTTATGGATAATGTCAACTTTCATTTGCAATTGCTTTCATCCCATTCCTACTTTGGTTGTTGCACTGTGTTACTATTATTTCAAAATTCGATGTAAACTTAAAGCTGAACAGAGTACAAATACAATATTATTTAAGTTCAAATTGCAAGCATCACAAGTTTTTACCAAATCCAATGAATAAATAAAGTATATGAACTAATTTAAAATAATAATAAATCAAGAATAATAATAATCCAATATTATTTATGTATTTATACCCTACACCACACTGCGGTACAGGGTATTATAACATTGTGCATTTCTTTGTAACACCCAAAAGGAGAAGAATCGTTTATAATACCGATCGACTTAGAATCACTTTCTGAGTTGATTTAGCTATGTCCGTCTGTCTGTCTGTGCATGTATTCTTGTAATCAAAGTACAGGTCGCAATTATTGTCCGCTTTTGACGAAACTTTACACATATCTTTTTTCTGGCCCAAGGACGATGCCTATTGAATTTGGTTAAAATCGGTTCAGATTTAGATATAGCCCCCATATATATGTTAGCCCTGAATTGACATGTAAGCGCTGTAAAAACTGCATTTTATATCCGATCATTGCGAAATTCTGCAAAAAGTGGTTTCTTTCTACATGAAGGAATACTGCCAAATTCGGAGAAAGTCGGTTCAGATTTAGATATAGCCCCCATATATATGTCTCCCCCGATTTGACATGTAAGCGCTGTAGAACCCGTATTTTATATCCGATCAGTACGAAATTCAACAGAGAGAGTTTGCTTATTACGTGAATGAACACTACCAAATTCGGAGAAACTCCGTTCAGATTTAGATATATCCCCATATATGTGTTACACCAGATTTGACATGTACGCGCTGTCAAAACCGTATTTTACACCAGATCTGTTCGAAATTTGGCAGAGAGAGTTTTCTTATTACCTGAATGAACCCTACCAAATTCGGAGAAAATCCGTTCAGATTTAGATATAGCCCCTCATATATATGTTTCATCCGATTTGATATGTAAGCGCTGTAGAACCCGTATTTTATATCCGATCCGTACGAAATTCGGCAGAGAGATTTTTCATATTATATGTATGAACACTGCCAAATTCTTCTCGCAATGCACATTTTCGCCCGACTTTCGGTCTTTCCTTACTGGTTTATTTATGCAAAATATTAAAAATTGTAATCTTATAAATTACATTTCAACAAAATGTCTTTCGAAGCAACAAAATTTACACGATTCAAAGCATTTTGCTGAAAATCTGTTCTATTATGAATAAAGTAAGTTATTTTCAAAGAAAATCTGTTGATTTGTTCAAAATGATATATCAATATTTCGAATAAAATGCAAAAAATGTTGTGTGTAGGATAATTTTTAATGCAGTCAATTCCCTTTAATTCATTTATGACCAACAACTAAAAAAAGTTACGGCCTTGGATGGTTTAATTCTTTACAAAAATTAAAAAATTAAAAATTATGGTTGACTCCGACTCGGAGATGGATTGTGCAAAATGTACCATTTATGTGATAGAACTTTTGCACTCAAAAATGTTTGGGAAAACAATTTTGATACAAAAGAAGGATAAAATATTCGAAGCTTTTTTAACCTTTTTTGTATGCCACAAATATCTATAAAATTAACCAAACTATCGAGTTTTTTATGTAAAACAGTTTTACGAAAGTTCTGATTATATTTAGCTAACAAAATAAGTATTTTTGCAAGACTATACGATATTATTAAGCGAGTACAAACCAATTAAGGAAAGGTCGGGCGAAGCTAACTATATGATACCGTACAACACCTTGTTAGAGCAGAATAAGCTCAGATATTGTAAATATAAATATGAATCTAAACAGAATTTTCTATAAAAACATTTATATATGGGGGCAATTTCGATCTAAACCGATTTTAACCAATTTCAATAGGTTTAATACCTGGTGTGAAAGAGTCCTTATTGCCAAATTTTAGCAGGGTCGTAGTGAAATTTCGACCTGTACTTAACGAACAACTTAAGATGGACAGACGGACAGCTAGTGATTCTGAGTAGAACGGTATATTTTAAGGTGGGTCTAGCTGCAGTATTTTTTACAAATCTGCCAAAAAAACTAATTTAAAACCCCCTGTAACATAGTGTGGTGTAGGGTATAATAATTAACGAATTAACTGTTTGCTTGAAGCGAAAATAATTTCAAATTGATGAAAATTTTATCATGATTTCATGTTGAAGGAATTGTCATATTAGCTGCAGCTTACAAGTAAAGCATCAATTAATAAATAATACAATTTTATTTAATTACTGGTATTGAATACCAACTTTTTCTGTTTTTGAACAAAGCTATATCTTATTTTCAAAAACATGAACTCACGTCTAAGTAGAAATATAATTTTAGAAATTTATGTTATTAAACTGCCGGAGTCGGAGTCGAATGATTTCAAAATTCGAGTAGTTTTGGCTCGACTCCGCAGCCCTGTTAAGTATACATTTATACTTTATAGCTATTATTACACTTTATTCATTCGTTGCTTTCCTTTATTTTCTTTTTTTTTTGAAAATGTACATTATTTTTCTTGTTTATCATTATTCCTCTTTTATTTTAATATTCTTTAATTTTTGAAAGCTAATTTGACTCCGTTTGAAACAACAACAACAAACAAATAATAAGTACTAAAATATGCAAAATTGAGTTTGTTGTAGAGAGACTGAGAATTTTTGTAAATGTGAGAAGAGAGTGGTAATTAGGGTTGTCATTCTGCCTACCATATATGGTCAAAATTTATTTTAATGACTCTGTGGAACTCACTACTAATGCTGACGCCATCATTGGAACATACGTCGAATTGAAAATGGTGAGTTTAAGAGTAACAGTAGAAGTAATACTAAAGAGATATAAATAGAAAAAAAATTAAAATTCTCTTAATTTGTTGTGCCTCTAAATGCCATTAATACTCTTTTCATCTATATTGGATCATTCAAATGATTGTATCTATTAGCAACGATTGCAGATATTGTATTTACTATTTTTCTTTCTTTTTTTTCTTATTATTTTTAACAACATTTACATTTTTTTAATATTCCTTTTTTTTTTATTTTTGAACAAATACAAATGTAAGCATGTTATTTAGATTAGAAATACAAAAATAAAAGTTTAAATTAATGAATTTAGTATACTTAATTTGCATTTTGTTAATTTTTCACAAAACCATGGTGGTCTAAGTAATTATTTTTGGATGATGTTGGCGGAAGGCTTTGTGGATGTTGTTACTGGGGGGATAAAAATGATGGGTTCGGTTTAGTAGACTGACTATGGGACAACTTTGGTATTAGGGAACCAAAATCGTTTTATATGGGCTTTTGATTTGGTTCATGGATGTTTGATAAATATACATAAGGGGAGGGTAGGCCCAGCCGAAGTCGGACGGACAGGGAGGGGGCGGACAGATATGCAGTGAAGCGACAGACATAGTATTAGGATATTGACGTTTTTTTCGACAATAGGACTTTGATTGTGAAGCGACAGACTGACAAGAACAGGAGATTGACTTTTTTTGACTATAATTCATATTGTGCTTTATTAGTGGGGGTTCATATATTTAGTTTCTGTGTATTTTTTTATTCCTGGACACGAGGATTTATGTTGTAGTCGAGAGAACGAATATTGGTTTTAACCCTGCCCCTATACCGACGATAAATATCGGGATTGAGCCACCGTGTCCCCATCCATATTTGATATTCGATCCTATATATCTGATTACAACATATGGCGCCCAATAACGCAAATTTTTACATGACATTTACTTTGTAATATGGGTTTCGAAAGGAATTGTATACCAGGTTTGTTTTCAAGAATTCATCTTGGGGTTAGACTTTGAGGTAGGTGCCGTTTTCTGGAGTGGGAATCTGGATATACGTCAGCCTACTAAGCGGGTTTTGAATTTTTGTGAGTTAAGCCGTTTAATCAGAGTTTGAATGTTTTTATTTGTGACTGCACGAGTAGGGATGGGTATGTATCATATGGTATTTTTGTGTCTCTCACTATTTGGGTTTCATAGAGTAGTTACGGTGGCACTCAATTTGACATATGTGTATTTTGGCAATATGATTTTATGGGGGTTTTATTTACATAGTCTTAGCGTCCATTTTATAGCATAAAACCAACATCACCCAATATACAGTTACATCCCAGCGGTAAAATGGTCCAGGCCTTCTAGGCATCAGGCCTGATAGAAGGGCTTCCAACACCTTCTATTGGAAGGCTCGCATGCCTTCTTTATGAAGGCCTGAAAAATGTGCAATCTCTCACTTCTAAAAAAGTAACCGTGCCTCCTGCTCCCGTCTTTTTTCAAACATGTCTAACGCCTTCTAAAAGATGTAAGAGAAAAGTCGTTCTTCATGGTCAGCAGTCAAATTGAAATATAGACAACCACCGCCGATATATGTTCATATATTGATGCGTTTCGTTCTCCCTCTCTCTCAAGTTTTTGCATATGCAGAAATATGTACACTCTGCCTTCCTTCTCCCGTCTTTTATCAGGCATGATTCTGTCCTTCTAAAAATATATCATATCGAAGGTGTTTAGCACACAACATTTAAATTTTGTGTGGACATAATCATGCATGATAAAAGACAGGAGAAGGAAGGCAGAGTGTTTCTCATGTATGAACTTTGTTGCTACTGCGAGAGTTCAAAACCAGTTTTATGCAAAAAAAAAACAAAGTTTTATGCAAAAAAAAACACCAACACAAATTGAAAAGTGAAGGTGAAGACAATTAAAATTAACAAACAATTAGTCGTTGCAAAGGTTTTGTAGAGGTCAGTTGCTTTGTGTTTTTGATAGATTAAGATAGATTCTTATCAAAATTATTCTATATTATCTTTGCGAACTCCTATACTATGCATTTGAAGTGCTGAATGTGACATTCATTTAAAATACATTATTTGGTCTGCATTTTGATTTACTGTAGGACTTTCCTTCGAAGCTGTACATCAGACCTAGATCATGCCTTCATTTCGAAGCTCTAAATCATACCTTCATTTCGAAGTCCTTCTTAAGACCTTCCTTTTGAAGTCCTACATCAGACCTTCATCCGACAATCCTTTGTTAGGCATGATTTTTACCGCGAGATGCAAGGCCTGGCCTCGCAATGTCACTCCATGTAAAAAAGAAATAAAGATTGAATGCGGCGGCCAGGCCTCGTGGCTCTTAAATCAGGCCTGATAGCTTGCCGCCTAAGACCTGATTTTTACCGCTGGGATGCGAATTTTTAATTAATAATAAAAGTTGTTTGAATTTATTAGTTTTAGACCTTAATTTTTTATAATACGCGTTGTGAATGGGTGATAATCCTGACAACTCAGTAAAGAAGGTGCTTCAACCCGAACGTAGAATAGTAACACGCAGTAGATCACGTGCGCTGGAGAGTCAAATCATTGTTTCAATATTAAACCAAATCGATACTGGATTGGAGAGGCCTGTTGATTTTTTGCCAGTTAATTATCTGAATAGATGTGCAGACTTAGTCTTTGGTAGGTCATCTTCACCGGGAGATTCTATTCGAGTCACTGATCAGATCACAGTTAATGAGTTTGAGTCTTCCATCAGCTTCTCTAGAAAATTAGACAGGATAAGTATGTCACGGGAAGAAGAGGGTAGTATCGCTAGCGCGAGCACTGACAAAGAAGGGTCAGGTGCATTTGGTACCGACCAACTTAGTAGAATGATGTCACTTTTAATGAAACAAAGTAAGATATGGGCAAATGTATGCACGAGTTAAAGCAGGTACGCAGTGAAATTTTATCTCTCGGTAAGAGGGTAACAGAGGTAGAAACTTCTAGAGTTGATTTATTGGATATACCTGGAACCTCGTCTACTCCGGAGCGTAATGCTAATTCTCATTCATCCCATAATGTAAAAGGGGCGGATTCCAATAGAGACCGTCCGCTACGCGAGGCGTCGCACAATGAACAATATGGGACAAATAATTCAGAGAAAAATCAGGACGCAAAGGCATTTAGTCAAAGTGAGCTAACGAGGAGAAAGCCAGTTGATTTGGATATATGGCATATTAGGTTTGATGGGACTAGCCGAGAAATGAGTGTAGAAAGTTTTGTCTTCCCGATAGAAAAGATGCGGGAACTGTACGATGTTCCATTTGACCAGTTACTTACGGATTTCCAGTGTTTGGTTTCAGGTAGAGCGGCACAATGGTATTGGCAGCTACTTGAGGATCACGCCGATGACGTTGAGTTTAATTATTTTTCCTTGAAACGAGAGATCATTAGTCATTTTAAGACGGCTGATTCCGATTACGATGTCGTAAGCGAGATTATCGATCGGAAACAACAACGTTTTGACGACTTTTATACAGAAATTCACAATCTCACTTTTCGATTAAGGAAAAAGATTCCGGAATCAGAACTGATACATATTATTCGTAGAAATCTCAAATCTAATTTAGGTTCAATGTTTTCCTCATCTATATATTCTCTGGCGGATCTAAAACATGAGTGTAGAAGGGCTGAGAAGTTTTTGAAGGAAAATAGAATGAGAGGGAAACCAGTTCACGAATTCTGTTTGGAAGGCGCTGACAAAGATCAGAAAGGATTTCACGATAATATAATCCCGGTGGATGCCCTGGGATTAAGAGGAAGTCAATATGTGGCCGGAGTTCCAAAATTTTCGAGGAACGAGAACCCTCGAACTGAAAATCCCGAACCCTCAATGCCTTTTCAGAAATTTCAGATCTTTTGTCCTTCACCTTTCCATCTTAATCTGTGTTACGTATTTGGAATGCCTGGTGATTTTTATAAAAAATTATCCGAAGGGGAAATTAAGCCGGCCAATATGTGCAATTCTACATTCCACTCCATGGTATGTTTTGCTTGTAAAAAGAAGGATTACTATTGTAAGCTTGACACAAAAATTGGAAACAGGAATCCGGCGGATCCATCCGGGGACTTCCATATGGCCAAGAAAACCCCGGAGAACAACACTCAATAGTTATTTTGCAAGTAAGGATATCAGAATAAGAAATATAAAGAAAAAATATAGTAGAAACGGTAGTAATGACAGGGAAAGATAACCGGTTTTTTGCTAAGACGACAATTGGATTTAAAGAAGTTTTAGCACTGCTGGATTCGGGAGCAGGTGTGTGTTGTATAGGAAAAAATTGTTTCGATTTTCTTAAAGACATGTACAAGGATATTCTAAAGATGAGGAATCATAATATTCGAACGGCGGCAAAGCAAGCGTTTACGGTGTTATAACACTTCCAGTACGATGGGAAGGAATAACTAAAGACCTAGAATTCCTTATTGTACCGGCACTCAAACAGGTGTTTTACCTATGGGTTGATTTCTGGAAGGCAATTTCTGTTGTTGGCAATGTTCGTCCTGAGACTATTCCTTTTCTGTTTTCGAGATCGTGGAGTGAGAAGAAATGCAATTTTTAGACTCTAAGCAACATGATCTGACCCCAGAACAGACGAGTAGCTTGGATGTTGTAAAGAGTGTTTTTCCATCTTTTGCCAAGCGGGGTCTTGGAAAAACAACTCTAGAGCAACACATAATACATGTCACAGATGAAAACATTCCTGTGAAGCAAAGGCATTACCCGGTTTTTCCAGCCATACAGAAGTTACTATACGCTGAGCTTGATCGCATGCTAGATTTGGGCGTTATTGAGGTTAGTAACAGCAGCTGGAAGTCGTTGTTGATCTGTCGTAGTGAACGGACGTGTTTGAATGAATCCTATTACGCAGTACCTATTACGCAACCACAATGTTCCGATGGAGCGGGGTTCCCCAATCGAACGACTGTCCGTCCCTTGGTCTTGTCCAAAACCGACCACAACAAAAAGGGTGAAAATTTCCCCCCAGTACTCACAACAAGT
The DNA here is from genome assembly GCA_963930755.1 of Eudasyphora cyanicolor. NCBI lineage: Eukaryota > Metazoa > Arthropoda > Insecta > Diptera > Muscidae > Eudasyphora > Eudasyphora cyanicolor. The sequence continues at coordinate 149,664,973 of OZ005734.1, read as the reverse complement.
GGTACGATGAGGAGAAAACATCATGTCCGACCGTCAAAGCGGAAGCACAATGTTTTGACGAATAGCGCACAGAGTTTTGACGAAGTTGGAGGCTGTTGAGGTTTCGGCTCTTACCGAAAAAGAGTCACTTGCCTGGGCTAAAGGCGTGATATATGCTTCTAAGGCCAATGAGTCGGCTGAAAGCGCCACAAATCCAACTGTTAACGGCTAATAAAGTCAAAAGAATCAGATCACCTTATGAACCCCTGCCTTCAAAAAAGGCAAGAGGCCCTAATTTCATCACCAACAGGGCACTCACCAAGCCCTTCAATGAAGTAGCGAAGGAGAGTCTAGTGATGACTGTTATAGACAGAAGTAGTGAGGATGGATCCATCCTCAAGGACAAATGGAGCGAGCCATGTGCAATCCGCCATTATGGCTCATTACTTCGATGTCCGAAGAGAAATGCCGGGGCAAACCACCAGCCTGCAACGATGCAGGATGGCATCAGGGGAGAGTAAAGCTCTTATATTTCGGTGATGCCGGATCAGTAGATCTGTATAAGGCTGCTCTGAGTCGAGCGGGTGAGGTGTGGCCGGGTGCCCAGCTGGATGTTGTGAAAAAAAACAACAGGCTTTCTGGAAGAGCGGAGGTACACACGACCATTATTTCTGGTGACTCTAACAGAAGATATGTATCGTCATTCTCTGTTTTGGACAAGACCGTCCCTTGGTCTTGTCCAAAACCGACCACAACAAAAAGGGTGAAAATTTCCCCCCAGTACTCACAACAAGTGGTACGATGAGGAGAAAACATCATGTCCGACCGTCAAAGCGGAAGCACAATGTTTTGACGAATAGCGCACAGAGTTTTGACGAAGTTGGAGGCTGTTGAGGTTTCGGCTCTTACCGAAAAAGAGTCACTTGCCTGGGCTAAAGGCGTGATAGATGCTTCTAAGGCCAATGAGTCGGCTGAAAGCGCCACAAATCCAACTGTTAACGGCTAATAAAGTCAAAAGAATCAGATCACCTTATGAACCCCTGCCTTCAAAAAAGGCAAGAGGCCCTAATTTCATCACCAACAGGGCACTCACCAAGCCCTTCAATGAAGTAGCGAAGGAGAGTCTAGTGATGACTGTTATAGACAGAAGTAGTGAGGATGGATCCATCCTCAAGGACAAATGGAGCCATGTGCAATCCGCCATTATGGCTCATTACTTCGATGTCCGAAGAGAAATGCCGGGGCAAACCACCAGCCTGCAACGATGCAGGATGGCATCAGGGGAGAGTAAAGCTCTTATATTTCGGTGATGCCAGATCAGTAGATCTGTATAAGGCTGCTCTGAGTCGAGCGGGTGAGGTGTGGCCGGGTGCCCAGCTGGATGTTGTGAAAAAAAACAACAGGCTTTCTGGAAGAGCGGAGGTACACACGACCATTATTTCTGGTGACTCTAACAGAAGATATGTATCGTCATTCTCTGAGGATGAAAACACTACTTCGGATACTGAGGGGCTGAGGGAAGTATCCGGACTCTTTGACGCATCTGGCGGGGACATGCTCCCCGATGATACGGACGAAGAGTTCGATAACACCCTTGTCAGGGTGGATGTCAATCTGTCGATTACCAATGATGCTAAGAACCTGCATTGTGGCCAGAAAAGATCTAACTATTTTTCTCCTGACTAATTTAAGTGGTAAAGACCAAACAGATGCTAGTTACATATACTGGGTGGTCTCCAATTACTTTCCTTATGAAGCTGCAATACCGACAGCACTCTTCAGGGAAGTAGTAGAAGAAGCAACGTCTGACGAGCTCGAGCTGATTATTGGCGCAGACACGAACGCTCATCATACTATCTGGGGTAGTGCGGATATAAACAATAGGGGTGATTCGCTTCTTGACTTTATTCTAACTACCAACCTAACTATTTGTAACATTGGCAATAAACCGACCTTTACAATTAAAGACAGACAAGAAGTACTAGACTTAACGTTTGCTACTGACCGGGTGTCAGACAAAATTATTGGGTGGACGACCACTCATTCTCAGATCACCATTATATAGAGTTCAAACTCGCCGAAAAAGCGCCTAAACCTGCTGTCCACAGAAATGTGAGGAACACAAAGTGGCACCTGTATGAGAAGAATTTTAAAAAGGTCCTCAACTCTAAACTTCTTTATAAACCGAATGACAAAGCCGGTCTGGATAATCTGGTCGAGCATATCACAACATTATTCAATAGTTCCCTTGAAGAAGTCTGTCCAACAACAAGGTACAAGGGTAAAACTAAACCTCAATGGTGGACTTCTGAGCTAACGGCCAGGAAAAAGACCTTCAACAATCTATTCATCAAGGCGAAATCTACTGGAGCCTTTAATGGTTGGGATGCATATAAAGGGCAACTCAAGATCTATAAGTAGGAGCTTATGAAGGCGCAAAGACGCGCTTAGTATTCCTTATGTGGCGAAGTGGAAAAGGTCTCCGACGCCGCAAGGCTGAGGAAGGTACTATCCACTTCTCCTTGTACAGTGGGGTATTTGCAGGATGAGGCAAAAAACTGGACAAAAAACAGCGAGCAACCGCTAAGTGTACTGCTCGACACACATTTCCCGGGGAACTCATCAACAGAGCCCGAGGATCAACAGGACCAACAAGAGTGCGAGTGGACTGCGAGCGTCGCTAGCTTGTTGACTGAGAGATCTAGAATAAGCTGGGTTATAAACAGCTTTGAGCCCTTCAAGTCTCCTGGACCAGACGGCATCACTCCAGCAGAAATGCAGAAAATTTTAAAGTACATTATCCCCTGGCTGCAGAAAATTTTTGTAGGCTGTATTAGGCTTTCATACATCCCGAATCGATGGAGGGATACCAAAGTGGTATTCATACCCAAAGCGGGGAAGATATCGCACACTAGGCAAAAAGACTTCAGACTAATTAGCCTATCCTCTTTCCTATTGAAAAGTCTGGAAAGACTTTTAGATTATTTCATTAGGCAAAACCTGGATACATGGGCTGATTTCTGGAAGGCAATTTCTGTTGTAGGCAATGGTTGTCCTGAGACTATTCCTTCAAATTTTTCTGTTTTCGAGATCGTGGAGTCAGAAGAAATGCAATTTTAAGACTCTAAGCAACATGATCTGACACCAGAACAGACGAGTAGCATGGATGTTGTAAAGAGTGTTTTTCCATCTCTTGCCAAGCGGGGTCTAGGAAAAACAACTCTAGAGCAACACATAATACAAGTCACAGATGAAAACATTCCTGTGAAGCAAAGGCATTACTTTCTCCTGGAAATTTATACAGGGTAAACGTAGAAGCCGAAACTAGCTGATCAGTCGTAGTGAACGGAAGTGTTTAGCACAGAGCGGATAGTTAAAATCTATTACGCAGTACCTATTACGCAATCGCAAAAAAAAATCTGTACAAAGTCTGGAAGGCCTACATCGTAGTACCTATTGCGGGCTAATACAGAAATTAATAAATTCGTCGACGGGGATGCCTTCGCGTTCCGATGGAGCGGGGTTCCCCAATCGCCCTACTGTCCGTCCGTTGGTCTTGGCCAAAGCCGACCACACCAAACATGGTGAAAATTTCCACCCAGTACTCACAACAGGTGGTACGGTGAGGGAAAACGTCATGTCCGACCGTCAAAACGGAAGCACAATGAGCACCGGATAGCGCTCAGAGTTTTGACAAAAAGAGTCACTTACCTGGGCCAAAGGCGTCATAGATGCTTCTAAGGTCAATCAGCCGGCTGAAAGAGCCACAAATTCAGCTGTGTAAACGGCTAATAAAGTCAAAAGAATCAGATCACATGATGAACCCCTGCCTTCGAAAAAGGCAAGAGGCCCTAATGTCACCATCAACAGGACACTCACCAAGCCCTTCAATGAAGTGGCGAAGCAGAGTCTAGTGATGGCTGTTATAGACAGAAATAGTGAGGATGGATCCATCCTCAGGGACAAATGGAGCCATGTGCAATCCGCCATAATGGCTCATTACCTCGATGTCCGAAGAGAAATGCCGGGCGCACCACCAGTCTGCAACGATGCAGGATGGCATCAGGGGAGAGTAAAGCTCTTATATTTCGGTGATGCCAGATCAGTAGATCTGTATAAGGCTGCTCTGAGTCGAGCAGGTGAGGTGTTGCCGGGTGCCCAGCTGGATGTTGTCGAAAAAACAACATACCTAGTCACCCTAGAGCCATCACCTGGGTTACAGAAGAGCTCTCCAACCCGGCTGACATATTAGAGATAATAAAAGATTCCAATCCTGGTCTGCCGACCCATAATTGGAGAATTAGAAAGGTGGGTGAGGTGGATGGTAAAAAGCGTCAGGTCAATTTGATCCTTAACGCTGAATCCACCTCCCATATACAAAGTGTAAGTGCAACCCTGCAATATGGTTTCGAGACTATAGTCTTGAAGGTATACAAGCAGGATATAGCTCCCACTGCGGAAGGCGAGTCGTCGACCGCGGTTGATACAAGGCTTTCTGGAAGTGCGGAGGTCCACACGACCATTATTTCTGGTGGCTCTAACTCTAACAGAAGATCTGTAACGTCATTCTCTGAGGATGAAAACACTACTTCGGATACTGAGGGGCTGAGGAGAGTCTCCGGACTCTTTGGCGCATCTGGCGGGGACATGCTCCCCGATGATACGGATGAAGAGTTCGATAACATGAAGAGTTCGATGTCAATCTGCCGATTACCAATGATGGTAAGAATTCTACAGATTAACCTCCATCACGCTAAAGCAGCCTCAGCGGCTCTATTGCTGCGCCTGTCCACAGGTGCAGTAGACATCGTCCTGATCCAGGAGCCCTATGTAGTAGGAGGACGGGTGTGCGGTATTAAGGCACCAAACTTTAAACTGCTTGCGGCCAACTGTGGTCTAAGTACTGTGATCTAAGTATTTTTCTTCTGACTAAGTCAAGCGGTAAAGACCAAACAGCTGCTAGTCTGGAGATTGGTAATCGCATATACTGGGTGGTCTCCAGTTACTTTCCTTATGAAGCTGCAATACCGACAGCTCTCTTCAGGGAAGTAGTAGAAGAAGCAACGTCTGACGAGCTCGAGCTGATTATTGGCGCAGACACGAACGCTCATCATACTATCTGGAGTAGTACGGATATAAACAATAGGGGTGATTCGCTTCTTGACGTTATTCTAACCACCAACCTAACTATTTGTAACATTGGCTATAAACCGACCTTTACAATTAAAGACAGGCAAGAAGTACTAGACGTAACGTTTTTGTCTTCTTCGTCAGACAACATTATTGGGTGGAATGTACTGGACGATCACTCATTCTCGGATCACCATTATATAGAGTTCAAACTCGCCGAAGAAATGCCTAAACCTGCTGTTCACAGAAATGTGAGGAAGACAAAGTGGCACCTGTATGAGAAGATTTTTAAAAAGGTCCTCAACTCTAAACTTGGACTTCTGAGCTAACGGCCAGGAAAAAGACCTGCAACAAGCTATTCAACAAGGCGAAATCTACAGGAGCCTTTAATGATTGGGATGCATATAAAGGGAAACTCAAGATCTATAAGAAGGAGCTTAGGAAGGCGCAAAGACGCTCTTGGTATTCCTTCTGTGGCGAAGTGGAAAAGGCCTCCGACGGCGCAAGGCTGAGGAAGGTACTATCCGCGTCTCCTTGTACAGTGGGGTATTTGCAGGATGAGGCAAACAACTGGACAAAAAACAGCGAGCAATCGCTAAGTGTACTGCTCGACACACATTTCCCGGGGAACTCATCAACAGAGCCCGAGGACCAACAAGAGTGCGAGTGGACTGCGAGCATCGCTAGCTTGTTGACTGAGAGATCTAGAATAAGCTGGGATCTAAACAGCTTTGATCCCATCAAGTCACCTGGACCAGACCACATCACCCCAGCAGAAATGCAGAAAATGTTAAAGTACATTATCCCCTGGCTGCAGACAATTTATGTAGGCTGTATTAGGTTTTCATACATCCCAAATCGATGGAGGGATACCAAAGTGGTATTCATACCCAAAGCGGGGAAGATATCGCACACTAGGCCAAAAGACTTCAGACCAATTAGTCTATCCTCTTTCCTATTGAAAAGTCTGGAAAGACTTGTAGATTATTTCATTAGGCAAAACCTGGATACAAAACTCCTGTCGGGGAACCAACATGCTTACAATAAGGGAAAGTCTACAGAATCAGCCCTGCACGAACTTGTGAGCACTATCGAAACGTCCTTACATTTCAAAGAATTCACCATGGTGGCATTTCTTGACATAGAAGGGGTTTTTAACAACATACACCCAGATGCAATAATCGCGGCATTGTCACATCTAGCTTGATTAGACTAATTCAAAGACTACTCAACAGAAAACGTATAACAGCATGTCTAGGGTCCACAACTCTAACAAGGTTTGTAAACAGATGGACCCCACAAGGAGGAGTACTGTCTCCACTAATTTGGAACCTAGCGGTGAATGAAATCCTGCTAGATCTAGAACGTTGTGGCTGCAAGGTCGTGGCATATGCGGACGACCTGGCAATCGCAGTGAGTGGCAAATTCGAAAACATCCTCCGAGATATTCTACAGGTGGCTCTGAACAAGTTGGCTATATGGGCCAGAAGCGGCGATTTGGGTGTTAACCCAAACAAGACAGAATTGGTTCTCTTTACTAGGATGAATAATGTCCCACATGTGGACCCTCCTCCTCGTATAAATGGAACAGATATAGTCTTTTCTGAAAGTGCAAAATTTTTAGGAATAATTTTGGATAGGACACTGTCATTCAGACTAAACGTACGTGAACGTGTAAAGAAGGCCAATATCGCCCTATATTCCTGCAGGAAGGCTGTAGGGTCGCGGTGGGGCCTCTCTCCTAAAATTGTCCATTGGATATATATAGCAGTGGTTCGTCCAATACTGTTATACGGCATTGTGGTATGGTGGACGGCAACTGACAAACTAACCATCACAAACCTGCTATCAGGGGTTCAGAGAACTGCCTGCCTGTGCATAAGCGGAGCGTTAAGGACTACAGCAACTGAGTCTCTACAAGCCCTTCTCCACATACTGCCGATTAATGTTGTGGCGAGAGAAGTTGCAACCAAAGCGGCACTAAGATTAAACTGCCTATCAATGTGGAGGTACAAGAACTACGGTCACATGAGGATATCAAAGTGTAGTGCTATGGTAACCGACCGAGTGGACTATATATCAACGGTGCGCACCTTTGAGACGAACTACATCACTATGATACCAGCCAGGGATGAATGGGATGGCAGAATACCCTGAAATAGAAACCATCTCCACTTCTATACGGATGGTTCGAAGCTTGATGAAAAGGTTGGCTTCGGAGTACACTGTGAAGAACTTAATTTGGATATAGCTCACAGACTACCAGATACCTGCAGTGTTTATCAAGCCGAAATAATGGCAATATGGGAAGTCGCCAAGTGGCTGAGTCGGAACATAGTAACCAACACTGGCGTTGTCATTTACTCGGACAGCCAGGCTGCCACCAATTCTCTGGAGGCCACATCCCTAAATTCAAATAGCCCTCGACTGCCGCAGATCTCTTAACGAGATGGCTGAGCAGTTTAATATACACCTCATATGGGTGCCTGGGCATAGGGATATCCCGGGGAACTGCAAAGACAATGAACTTGCGAGGAAAGGGACGACTTTACAAATTCTCGAAGAATTTGCATATATTGTTGCGCCACTATCCACGTGCAAGCTTTGGATAAGGCAAGAGGCAATCAGGCAGTCCAACGACAGATGACACAAATCGGCACCTGTAGGGTAGCCAGACAAATCTGGCCTAGGTATGACCTGAGAAGGTCAAAATATCTCCTCGCACTGGAAAGGAAAATATTATCTACGTTAGTATCAGTTCTGACGGGACACTGCCTGATCGGCGAACACGCCAGAAGATTGGGTATTAACTCCAATGACTTCTGCAGAAGCTGTAGAGATGAGGAAGAAGTGGAGAGCATTGAGCACTTGCTATGCGACTGTCCCGCTTTGAGTAAACAACGACTGGACCTACTGGGGTCGGCCTTTCTAGGCAGCCTAACAGATCTTTCCAGTACCAATATTCGTGCTATCGATACATTTGTATATCGAACAAGTTGGTTTCGATGAAGGGCATTTTAGCCCGTGGTACCACCAGGGACGTAAACTGGTCTATGAGAGCTGAAGAAATAAAAAAAAAAGGAAACGGCTACCACCCTAACCTAAAAAGGCATTACCTTGTTTCTCCAGCCATACAGAAGTTACTATACGCAGAGCTTGATCGCATGCTCGATTTGGGCGTTATTGAGGTTAGTAAAAGCAGCTGGAAGTCGTTGCTGATCTGTCGTAGTGAACGGACGTGTTTATCACAGAGCGGAAAGTTGAATCCTATTACGCAGTACCTATTACGTAACCGCAATGTTCCGATGGAGCGGGGTTCCCCAATAGTCCGACTGTCCGTCCGTTGGTCTTGGCCAAAACCGACCACAACAAAAAGGGTGAAAATTTCCCCCCAGTACTCACAACAAGTGGTACGGTGAGGAGAAAACGTCATGTCCGACCGTCAAAGCGGAAGCACAATGAGCACCGGATAGCGCTCAGAGTTTTGACGAATTGGAGGCTGTTGAGGTTTCGGCTCTTACCGAAAAACAAAAAGAGTCACTAACCTGGGCTAAAGGCGTGATAGATGCTTCTAAGGCCACTGAGTCGGCTGAAAGCGCCACAAATCCAACTGTTAACGGCTAATAAAGTCAAAAGAATCAGATCACCTGATGAACCCCTGCCTCCAAAAAAAAAAGGCAAGAGGCCCTAATTTCATCACCAACAGGGCACTCACCAAGCCCTTCAATGAAGTAGCGAAGGAGAGTCTAGTGATGGCTGTTATAGACAGAAGTAGTGAGGATGGATCCATTCTCAAGGACACATGGAGCCATGTGCAATCCGCCATTATGGCTCATTACCTCGATGTCCGAAGAGAAATGCCGGGCAACGATGCAGGATGGCATCAGGGGAGAGTAAAGCTCTTATATTTCGGTGATGCCGGATCAGTAGATCTGTATAAGGCTGCTCTGAGTCGAGCGGGTGAGGTGTGGCCGGGTGCCCAGTTGGATGTTGTGGAAAAAAACAACATCCCTAGTCACCCTAGAGCTATCACCTGGGTTACAGAAGAGCCCTCCAGCTCGGATGACATATCAGAGATAATAAAAGATTCCAATCCTGGTCTGCCGACCCATAATTGGAGAATAAGTAAGGTGGGTGAGGCGGATGGTAAAAAGCGACAGGTCAATTTGATCCTTAACGCTGAATCCACCTCCCAAATTCAACCCTGCAATATGGATTCGAGACTATAGTCTTGAAGGTATACAAGCAGGATATAGCTCCCACTGCGGAAGGCGGCTCGTCGACCGTGGTTGATACAAGGCTTTCTGGAAGTGCGGAGGTACACACGACCATTATTTCTGGTGACTCTAACAGAAGATCTGTAACGTCATTCTCTGAGGATTGAAACACTACTTCGGATACTGAGGGGCTGAGGGAAGTCTCCGGACTCTTTGACGCATCTGTTGGGGACATGCTCCCCGATGATACGGGCGAAGAGTTCGATAACTCCCTTGTCGGGGTGGATGTCAATCTGTCGATTACTAATGATGGTAAGAACCTGCATTGTGGCCAGAAAAGATCTAGTATTTTTCTCCTGACTAATTTAAGTGGTAAAGACCAAACAGATGCTAGTCGCATATACTGGGTGGTCTCCAGTTACTTTCCTTATGAAGCTGCAATATCGACAGCACTCTTCAGGGAAGTAGTAGAAGAAGCAACGTCTGACGAGCTCGAGCTGATTATTGGCGCAGACACGAACGCTCATCATACTATCTGGGGTAGTACGGATATAAACAATAGGGGTGATTCGCTTCTTGACTTTATTCTAACTACCAACCTAACTATTTGTAACATTGGCACTAAACCGACCTTTACGATTAAAGACAGACATGAAGTACTAGACGTAACGTTTGCTACTGACCGGGTGTCAGACAAAATTATTGGGTGGAATGTACTGGTCGACCACTCATTCTCAGATCACCATTATATAGAGTTCAAACTCGCCGAAAAAGCGCCTAAACCTGCTGTCCACAGAAATGTGAGGAACACAAAGTGGCACCTGTATGAGAAGAATTTTAAAAAGGTCCTCAACTCTAAACTTCTTTATGAACCGAATGACAAAGCCGGTCTGGATAATCTGGTCGAGCATATCACCACATCATTCAATAGTCCCTTGAAGAAGCCTGTCCAAAAACAAGGTACAAGGGTAAAACTAAACCTCAATGGTGGACTTCTGAGCTAACGGCCAGGAAAAAGACCTGCAACAAGCTATTCATCAAGGCGAAATCTACTGGAGCCTTTAATGATTGCGATGCATATAAAGGGAAACTCAAGATTTATAAGAAGGGGCTTAGGAAGGCGCAAAGACGCTCTTAGTATTCCTTATGTGGCGAAGTGGAAAAGGTCTCCGACGCCGCAAGGCTGAGGAAGGTACTATCCACTTCTCCTTGTATCTAAAGGTGAACTCTAGCTTGATTAGACTAATTCAAAGACTACTCAACAGAAGACGCATAACAGCATGTCTTGGGTCCACAACTCTAACAAGGTTTGTAAACAGAGGGACCCCCATTTGGAACCTAGCGGTGAACGAAATCCTGCTAGATCTAGAACGTTGTGGCTGCAAGGTCGTGGCATATGCGGACGACCTGGCAATCGCAGTGAGTGGCAAATTCGAAAACATCCTCCGAGATATTATACAGGTGGCTCTGAACAAGTTGGGTAGATGGGCCAGAAGCAGCGGTGTCCATTGGATATATATAGCAGTGGTTCGTCCAATACTGTTATACGGCATTGTGGTGTGGCGGACGGCAACTGAAAAGCTAACCATCACAAACCTGCTATCGAGGGTTCAGAGAACTGCCTGCCTGTGCATAAGCGGAGCGTTAAGGACTACAGCGACTGAGTCTCTACAAGGGCTCCATATACTGTCGATTAATGTTGTGGAGAGAGAAGTTGAACCAAAGCGGCACTAAGATTAAACTGCCTATCAATGTGGAGGTACAAGAACTACGGTCACATGAGGATATCAAAGTGTAGTGCTATGGTAACCGACCGAGTGGACTATATATCAACGGTGCGCAACTTTGAGAGGAAATACATCACTATGATACCAGCCAGGGATGAATGGAATGGCAGAATACCCGGAAATATAAACCATCTCCACTTCTATACGGATGGTATGAAGCTTGATGAAAAGGTTGGCTTCGGAGTACACTGTGAAGAACTTAATTTGAATATAGCTCACAGACCTGCAGTGTCTACCAAGCTGAAATAATGGCAATATGGGAAGTCGCCAAGTGGCTGAGTCGGAACATAGTAACCAACACTGGCGTTGTCAATTCTCTGGAGGCCACATCCCTAAATTCACAAATAGCCCACGACTGCCGCAGATCTCTTAACGAGATGGCTGAGCAGTTTAATATACACCTCATATGGCTGCCTGGGCATAGGGATATCCCGGGGAACTGCAAAGCCGATGAACTTGCTAGGAAAGGGACGACTTTACAAATTCTCGAAGAATTTGCATATATTGGTGCGCCACTATCCACGTGCAAGCTTTGGATAAGGCAAGAGGCAATCAGGCAGTCCAACGACAGATGGACACAAATCGGCACCTGTAGGGTAGCTAGACAAATCTGGCCAAGGTATGACTTGAGAAGGTCAAAATATCTCCTCGCACTAGAAAGGAAAATATTGTCTACGGTAGTATCAGTTCTGACGGGACACTGCCTAATGACTACTGCAGAAGCTGTGGAGATGAGGAAGAAGTGGAGAGAATTGAGCACTTGCTATGCGACTGTCCCGCTTTGAGTAAACGAGGACTGGACCTACTGGGGTCGGCCTTTCTAGGCAGCCTAACAGATCTTTCCAGTACCAATATTCGTGCTATCGATACATTTGTATATCAAACAGGTTGGTTTCGATGAAGGAAATTTTGTTCCGTGGTACCACTAGTGGTCTTTGTGAGCTGAAGAAAAAAAAAATAAAACGGCTGCCACCCTAACCTAAAACTTAAAACCTAAAACAGCAGCTGGAGTTCGCCGGTAACCCTTGTACGACAAGGAGATAAAAACAGATTATGTTTGGATGCCCGTAACGTTAACTCTCGCACCATTAAGGATGCATACCCTCTACCTCATATTGAGGGTATCTTAAGTCGATTACAGGATACTAGATTTATTTCCGCAATCGATTTAAAGGACGCATTCTGGCAGATACCACTAGAAGAGAAGTCAAGAGCAAAAACCGCTTTTACGGTCCCTGGGCGGCCGTTGTACCAGTACACGGTCATGCCATTTGAACTATGTAACGCTGCCCAGCGGATATGCAGACTGATGGATAAAGTGATACCAGCAGTCATGCGATCTAATGTTTTTGTATATCTTGACGACCTTCTAGTGTGTTCTGCCAGCTTTGACGATCACATTATCATATTGGAAGATGTTGCCAAGTGTCAAGTGGCAAACTTGTCTATCAATGTAGAAAAAAGCTAATTTAGCTACAGGGAGGTTAGGTAACTAGGCTTTGTTGTCGGCGACGGTTCAATTAAAACTGACGATCAGAAAGTGCAGGCTGTAGCGGAATTTCCAGAACCTAAAACACCACGCCAACTACGTCGGTTTTTGGGCATGACGGGCTGGTACCGTCGATTCGTAAAGGATTATGCTACTGTCGCTGCTTCTCTTCATGATTGCCTTTCAAAAGAACGCATAAAGAAATTCGGACTAACTGTAGAAGCCAAAAATTCATTCGAATGTTTGAAGCAACGTCTCATTTCGGCACCAGTACTCATCAACCCAGACTTCAAGATTTTACATCCAGTGTGATGCATCCTCGCAGAGTGTAGGTGGTGTTCTGTTTCAGGTTGATGATGGGGAGAATGAACACCCAATAGCTTATATGTCTGCAGAATTAAATACGGCCCAGCGGAACTATAGTGTGACCGAGTTGGAATGATACGCTGCCGTTCTTAGTGTGAAGAAGTTTCGCGCTTATATAGAAGGACTTCCCTTCACAATTATTACGGATCATGCAAGTTTACGCTGGTTGATGAACCAAAAGGAACTTTCGGGGCGTTTAGCCGTTGGAGTTTAAAACTTCAGTCCTTTGATTTCGACATCCAAGACCGTAAGGGGTCCGAAAATGTAGTTCCGGATGCATTTTCCCGGGCTCACATGGAGGAGATATGCAGTTTAGATCGAGGTATAGAAGTTGATTTGGACTCACCGGCATTTAATTCTAAGGAATACCAAGCTTTACGGGAAAGTGTTCTAGATGTGAAGAATAATCTGAAGGTTCTAGATGTCCGGGTTTCAGAGGGCTTTGTATAGAAAAGGACATGTTTCTATACAGGAGATCCCTTACAGGAAGATCGAGCGTGGAAGCTTTGGGTGCCGGTAGAGTTAAGACAAGAGTTGGTCCTCTTAGCTCATCACTCACTTTCGACAGGACATGGCGGATTTCCGAAAACGTTGGTGAGAGAAGAGTTTTCCACACATTTGGGGTGCCAGAGTATGTTCACTCTGATAATGGACGACAGTTCATCGCTGAAATGTTTCAATATTTTCTGCGTAAATAGGGAACTACCCACGTCAGAACAGCCTGTTATTCACCTCAGGCCAATACCTCTGAGCTAGTGAATCGTTCAGTGCTCCAAGTGATCAGGTCATATGTTGGAGGACAGCAGAGACAATAGGATGAGCATATTACAGAAGTTGCGTTTGCCTTAAGGAGTGCATATCATAGTGCCATCCAAATTAAACCCTATCATGCATTATTTGGATGTCATATGGTGCTACATGCCAGTGCATATAAGATAATTAGGAATATTGACAAAGTGAAGGATGTTGACTTATGTATAGACAGCAGCTCATAGGGGACTTTGAGAACTTGGCCCAAGCTCAGGAAAAGGGTGCGAAAGCCTACAATACTCGTTGTAAGGATGTCAAGATTTTAAAAGGACAAATGGTCTATAGGCGCAATAACAGACAAAGTAGTCAGGTCGAAGGTTATAATGCAAAACTTGTACCAAGGCACATAAAGTGTATCGTAGGTGAAAGCAAAGGAAATTCCCTCTATTAACTCTTGAGTTTAGAAGGGAAGCGAATGGGAATATACCATGCTCTAGATATTTTTGCTGAATGAATCGTCACAATTTCCCGGCAACTGGTGGTAGAGCTGTGTGTCGAAGCAACACGATATCGTACACCTATTGGAATTTTTACGCATCCGTTCCATGATACTAATAGCATCGACGATTGCGAGCCTGTTACGAATTACATGTATAATATTTAATTTTTTTTAAATTATAATTATAAACCAGGTGGTAACCTATTATAATGAATCTTGTTCTTCCAAATGAGTGGTCACTCTGGGTGATCTGTCAAGAAGGCAAGATTCTTTTTTGGGGAGATTCAATTCAATCGTACAGTCTTTGAACACTTCTACTTGAATGTGAACTTCATCTAAATGAGTTTCGTAATTGTGTGATATGGTCAGAGCACCATGTCCATTGGACTGACTGATTGCCTCTTGCCTAAGCCAAAGCCTATGCCCAGGCATATCCCAAATGAGGTGTATATTAAATTGCTCAGCCATCTCGTTAAGAGATCTGCGGCAGTCGAGGGATGTTTGTGAATTTAGGGATGTTGCCTCCAGGGAATTGGTGGCTGCCTGGCGGTCCGAGTAAATGACAACGCCAGTGTTGGTTACTATGTTGCGACTCAGCCACTTTGCGAATTCTCATATTGCCATTATTTCGGCTTGATAAACACTGCAGGTATCTGGTAGTCTGTGAGCTATATCCAAACTAAGTTCTTCACAGTGTACTCCAAAGCCAACCTTTTCATCAAGCTTCGAACCATCCGTGTAAAAGTGGAGATGGTTTATATTACATGGTATTCTGCCAACCCATTCATCCCTGGCGGGAATCAAAGCAGTGTAATTTCTCTCGAAGGTGTACACAGTTGGTATACAGTCCACTCGGTCGGTTACCATAGCACTACACTTTGATATCCTTATGACCGTAGTTCTTGTACCTCCACATTGATAGGCAGCTTAATCTTACGAGTAGTGTCGCTTTGGTTGCAACTTCTCTCTCCACAATATTGATCGGCAGTATATGGAGTAGGGCTTGTAGAGACTCGGTCGCTGTAGTCATTAAGGCTCCGCTTATGCTCAGGCAGGCTGCTCTCTGAAGTTAGTAGGTTGGTGATGGTTAGTTTGCCAGTTGCCTTCCACCATACCACAATGCCGTATAACAATATTGGACGAACCACTGCTATATATATCCAATGGACAATTATAGGAGGGAGGCCCCACCGCGACCCTACAGCCTTCATGCAGGAATATAGGGCGATGTTGGTCTTCTTTACGTGTTCCAGTACGTTTAGTCTGAATGACACTTTCCTATCCAAAATTATTCCTAAAAATTTGGCACTTTCAGAAAAGACTAGATCTGTTCCATTCATCCGAGGAGGAGGGTTCACATGAGGGACATTATTCATCCTAGTAAAGAGAACCAATTCTGTCTTATTTGGGTTACGCCCAAACCGCTGCTTCTGGCCCATCTAGCCAATTTGTTCAGAGCCACCAGTAGGATGTTTCTGAGGACGTTTACGTATTTGCCACTCACTGCGATTGCCACGTCGTCCGCATATGCCATGACCTTGCAGCCAAAACGTTCTAGATCCAACAGGATTTCATTCACCGCTAGGTTCCAAATTAGTGGAGAGTCTTGTTAGAGTTGTGGACCCAAGACATGCTGTTATGCGTCTTCTGTGGAGCAGACTCTGAAAATGAAATAATCTAAAAGTCTTTCCAGACCTTTCAATAGGAAGGAGGATAGGCTAATTGGTCTGAAGTCTTTTGGTCTAGTATGATATCTTCCCTGCTTTAGGTATGAATACCACTCTGGTATCCCTCCATCGATTCGGGATGTATGAAAGCCTGATACAACCTACAAAAATTGTCTCCAGCCAGGGGATAATGTACTTTAACATTTTCTGCATTTCTGCTGGAGTGATGCCGTGGGGTCCAGGTGACTTGAAGGGCTCAAGGCTGTTAATAGCCCAGCTTATTCTGGATCTTTCGGTCAACAAGCTAGCAACGCTCGCTGTCCACTCGCATTCCTGTTGGTCCTGCTGGTCTTCGGGTTCTGTTGGTGAGTTCCCCGGGAAACGTGTGTCGAGCAGTACATTCAGCGACTGCTCGCTGTTTTTTGTCCAGTTTTTGTCCTCATCCTGCAAGTAACCTACTGTACAGGGTGAAGCTGATAGTATTTTCCTCAGCCTGGCGGCGTCGGAGACCTTTCCATTTCGCCACAGGAGGTATACCAAGAGCGTATTTGCGCCTTTCTAAGCTCCTTCTTATAGATCTTGAGTTGCTCTTTATAGGCATCCCAAACATTAGCGACCCCAATAAATTTAGCCTTGTTGAATAGCTTGTTGCAGGTCTTTTTCATAGCCGATAGCTCAGAAGTCCACCATTGGGGTTTAGTTTTACCCTTGTACCTTGTTTTTGGACAGGCTTCTTCAAGGGAACTATTGAATGATGTGGTGATATTCTCGACCAGATTATCCGCACCGGCTTTGTCATTCAGTTCGTTCAGAAGTTTGAGGTTGAAGTTGAAAGTTGAGGACTTTCTTGAAATTCTTCTCACACAGGTGCCACTTTGTCTTCCTCACATTTCTGTGGACGGCAGGTTTAGGCGCTTTATCAGCGAGTTTGAACTCAATATGGTGATCTGAGAATGAGTGGTCGTCCAGTACATTCCACCCAATAATTTTGTCTGACAGCCGGGCAGTAGCAAACGTTACGTCGAGTACTTCTTGTCTGTCTTTAATTGTAAAGGTCGGTTTATTACCTATGTTACAAATAGTTAGGTTGGTAGTTAGAATAAAGTCAAGAAGCGAATCACCTCTATTGTTTATATCCGTACTACCGCAGAGAGTATGATGAGCCAATAATCA
Source organism: Eudasyphora cyanicolor (assembly GCA_963930755.1). NCBI lineage: Eukaryota > Metazoa > Arthropoda > Insecta > Diptera > Muscidae > Eudasyphora > Eudasyphora cyanicolor. The sequence goes on along the minus strand of OZ005734.1, from coordinate 149,647,916 downwards.
GCTAGAGTTGGGTGTCCTGATACCGCACACTCTTCCTCCTACTGCGTAGGGCTCCTGTATCAGGATGATGCCTACTGTACCTGTGAACAGGCGCAGCAATAGAACCGCTGCACAATACGAAGTAACGCGCCGCGAACGGCCAGCTCGACTTCGGAAGTCTTGTAGCTGGAAATTGTTAACGCCTTCGGGAAAATACATTGGTGTTGCACAGACTTCGGTCTACTGTTCAAACCACAGAGACATCGGTTTACTGTTCAAACCACAGAACAGTAAACCGAAGAGACTTCGGCCTACTGTTCAAACCACAGAGGCTTCGGCTTACTGTTCCACCACAGAGGCTTCGGCTTACTGTTCAAACCAAAGAGACTTCGGTCTACTGTTCAACCCACAGAGATTTCGGTCTACTGTTCAAAACACAGAGGCTTCGGCTTACTGTTCAAACCACAGAGACTTCGGTCTACTGTTCAAACCACAGAGACTTCTGTCTACTGTTCAAACCAAAGAGACTTCGGTCTACTGTTCAACCCACAGAGATTTCGGTCTACTGTTCAAACATTTTTAAAAAGCCAGCATGCTAACGAAGAAAACACTGTATATTTGAAAAAAATCTATGGATAGATGTAAAAGTTATGAGCCATTTTGTAAATGTTAGAGAAATTAAAAAAAATCTTGTTTCATATTTTTTCGCTTTTAAATTATGTTTTTGCTTATATTGAATTCGCCATATGTGAGAAAGACATATAAGAGACATTGTACTTGCATTTTATTTTATGAAGATTGATGACAGACATTATAAAATTATATAGAGGACGAGGTTTTATGGCCCTTCGTAACCCTCTATAAAACATGATCTGCAATGTGAGAGCTATACTGGATGAGATCCGTTCTATGAGGTTTATGAGGTTTCCATTCAGTTACGCCTTTTGGGGCATGGACATCCCAGTCGTATATACAGGTAGTAAAATTATATGTACGCAATACAAAGTAGTACGCGGCAGTCTTGAAAATATTGGGTGTCTACTTTCGAAGCAAACTATATGTCAGCTACAGGTACTACAACTTATGAACCTTAAACCCGGAATTTATGAATGAAATTTCTTATTAATAAATGAGTGTAATTCAGCGCCTTAAAGAGATAAGTTGATTTTCTGAAAAATATTACAAAGTTATATTTCGAAGAATGAGTAAAAGACAAAGAACTTTTTAATGTGTAAATGATCCCGACAATTTTTGCCACATCTGCGGAAAATATGTAATTAAATAATCGACGTTCGTTAAGTAAAATAATAGAAGAAATATATGTGTAATATTTTGGTATACGAGTTAAAAATATGAACGAAACGTGGACACCTAGTATTTTGTGTACTTTAAAATTAATGTATTACAATGTTTAGTGGAATAAAACGTTTTAATTTTAGACTTCACGTGCAATTTGGAATGCCAATGATTTGGAGACAACCATTCATTTACGATACGGACTGCTATTTTTGTCTAAGTTAATAGATTGGAGTAGGAAGTGTCCAAGTATATATATATAACAGCCTATTTACGGAAACATCATCAAGTTCAAATGAGTACTCAACTGTGAGCGATTCAAGTTTGAGTCAGAAGTCATCGCTTTTAACTCAGTTTCAACTCATTGATCTAGTGAGAGATTTGGAACTGACCAAAGATAAGGCAGAACTACTTGCATCTCGGATGAAACAGTACAATATGTTGGCCCCAGATGTTAACATATCATATTATAGAGTCCGTGGATAACAGATGCTTTTGCAAGGACATTCCCGGATTGTTCGAGGAACTTAATCAAACATACAATTCAAAGGAATGGCGGTTACTTGTTGACAGCAGTAAAGAAAGTTTGAAAGCAGTACTTTTACACAACTGAAATCAGAAACCGTCGATTCCCATTGCTCATGCTAATGGCTAAATTGATAAAATACATAAAATATTAACATGACTGGAAAATTTGTTGCCGATTTAAAAGTATTTGGTATGTTATGCCTATGGGATAGCCGATATTTTGCCACCACTGCATATGAAGCTGGGGCTCTTTAAAAATGATGTAAAAGCCTTAAGGAAAGATGGCAATTCACTCTTATATTTAAAAAGTTTATTTAAAAGACTTTCTTTTCAAAAAATCGAAGAAGGAGTTTTTGATGGGACTAAATTAAGGAAACTGATGAAAGATGTGAATTTCGAATCATATTTGATGTCGGATGAAATTGCAGCATGGAGGTCGTTTAAGCTTGTAGTTTCAAGTTTCCTTGGATCCAATAAAAGTCCGCAATATGAAACAATGATTAATGATTTGTTAAAAAATTATGAAAAAATTGGTTAGTAACATATTTTTTTATATTTATGTATATAAGACATATGTATGTATTCTTCCAACTTATTTTTCGCTTTATGTATTCCAACAGGTGTAAATATGTCCCTCAAAACTTTTTCCCGAGAATCTTGGCGACGTAAGTGACAAACATGGCGAAAGGTTTCACCAAGAATTGACGTCCATCGAGCGGCGTTACCAAGGGCACTGGGATGAAAGAATGATGGGAGATTGTATTTGGATCTTCATTAGAGAAACCGATTCCGAAATCTACAAACGTCAACAAAGAACTCACAGTTACTTCTAATGAAACTTATTCATGTAAATAAACTCAAATGTACATAATATAAATAGGCATTATTTTCTTCGCTAGGATGCAAGCTTTTAAAAAATAAAATTAAATATTTTTTTTCTATTTTGGATGTTTACTTTTTTGTCACAGGATTTTTTTTTTTTAAAAATCTACTTTTTCCAATTTGTTTAATGACTGTTACTAAACCACTGTTTCTAAGTGCTAGAGATATTTTCAACATTGGTAGCCCACATTAATAGCTTCAATTTAACGTATAAGTCGACCTGATCGGGCATATACTCCAAAAATTATAGTGCAAATACTGAGGGTACATTCGACGATAATAGTATTTTTAATAAAAAAATTTAAAAAAAAAATTATCCATAAACAAATTTTTGGTTTTGATTTTATATAACAGTATGCCACAACCTCGTATACAAAAAAATAATTTTTAGGTCTAGGACACAAAAAAATTTTTTTTGTTGCATAGTGCAATTTGTTTTAAGCCGTAGTTAGTCGAGGCTCCTAGATACAAGCCGTAGTTAGTCGAGGCTCCTAGATACAAGCCGTAGTTAGTTGATACGCGATTCGTTTTCGCGATTAGTTTGCTTCCGCGATTAGTTCGCTTTCGCGATTCGTTCGCTTCACCCATTGAATTTTATTTAATTAGCCGTTTAGTTAGAGTAAGAGTCCATTAGATATAAGTTAGCTTAAGTATTTAATGTAATCTACCACCTGTTCTAGTACCCAGAATATCACCGGGGCCCATTTCCAGGGCTCACCGCCTGCACACATCACCAGGGCCTATTTCCAGGGCCCAACGCCAACATATATCACCGGGCCTATTTCCAGGGCCCACCGCCAACATATATCCCGGGGCCTATTTCAAGGGCCCACCGCCAACATATAGCACCTCCAGCTTATACCAGAAGGGCCCCTCACATACAATTCTCAATTTATTGTCGTTGTAACACTATTGGATTTATCAATAAAGAACACATTATATAGTCCAGGAGACTCAATCCCTTTTTTTTACTTAAGGTTTTGTGGGTCCTTGAGTTGACCCTGGAGTTCTCATAACTTACCTCAGCAGAAGCAAAAACCCCGTTACAAATGGCGCCCGAGCAGGAACCCGACGACAAAACGGAATGCGGAAAAACAAATACACCCGCCAGCGTGGTAGAGTCGAGTTCTAACAACGACAATAAAGAGAAACGTGAGACTACACTTCTTTACAGCCCGACTCACTTAACTGGACCTATCTGCTGAAGAAGGACCAGCTCCTGGAGCAGTGCAAGAAGATTGGGAAAGGCACAGAAGGATTAAACCGACACCCGAACATGCCTATCTACCGAAACCTGAGCTTAGCCGTCTCTCATACATTACAACCGATATCCGAACCTATCAACTCACCTAAAACCCGAAGCTTAGCTGTCTGCCGAGAATCCCACAGACAGCCGAGCTTATCTATTTACCGAAACCTGAAGCCCAGCAGCTGAGGAGTAAGCCGACACCAGAATTTGCATATCTACCGAAAACCCGAAGCTTAGCCGTCTCTCATACATAAGAACCGACATCCGAACCTATCTACTCAACGAAAGCCGAGCCGTCTGCTGTCCACCCAAGGACCAAAACTCGCCCATCCCCAAACATGAAAAACTGGTACTACAAATGACGTGCTTTGTTCACTTTCCTCCTTTTTTCCCAAGCGGGGGGAGATGTAACGTGACAAACTCTTTTATTTTTGTCGGTTCATTTGTCCACTTATTTTTCCATACAAATGGCCAAGAAGGCCCCAAATATAAGAGAAGGCCCCATATATAAGAAAAGGCCTCTTTCATTAAAACTCAGTGACCAAACTCTAGTGGTACGACCAACAGGAATTCAGTGTGTCAAAATATATATTAATAACTCGCCTTTGTTTATAATTCTCATTACTTTATATACACTGGAATACTTAATGTTTGGTCAGGTCGATCACTAGCGGTGGAGTTCTGGAGTTAGAGTTAGACGGACCAAAGTACATGTGTGTCCCGACCGCAGTCGAAACAATTTGACTTAAGTTAACACCAGAAATTCACCCATGCGATTCGTTCGCTTCCGCGATTCGTTCGCTTGCGCGATTTGTTCGCTCCCGCGATTCTTTCGCTTCCGTAACCAGTTCGCATATACAATTAGTTTTAAGCCGTAGTTAGTCGAGGCGCGACTCATTCAAACGCTCCTAGATATAAGCCGTAGTTAGTTGATTCGCGATTCGTTCGCATACACAATTAGTTTTAGGCCGCAGTTAGTCGAGGCGCGACCCGTTCAAACGCTCCTAGATATAAGCCGTAGTTAGCTGATACGCGATTCGTTCGCCTCCGCAATTCATTCGCTTCACCCATTGAATTGTATTTTACTTAGCTGTTTAGTTAGAGTAAGGGCCCATTAGATATAAGTTAGCTTAGGTTAGGTTGAAGAGAGGAGACGTTTGAACGTCTCATACACTTAAGGCCTGTTGTGCGCTCCTTATTTATGATCTTTTTTATACCTCACGAGTTACAGAAAATCAGTACTAGACACAAATTTTCTCAGTATCTTCCAGTCATATTCTCTGAGATGAGTCAAGTCTGGTAATATGTCGGACCCGAAATGTTGGGATCTTGCATGTGTGAAAGCCGGGCAGTGACACAGAAAATGTTCCATCGTTTCGATGCTTTCCCTGCATTTGTCGTTTCCTGCTAGTCATATGCGATAAAGATGTGCTTGTAAGCTTGAGTGTCCCGTTATAACACTCATCATCTTACTAATATCAATCTTGTTTAGTTTCAGAAGACTTCTTGTTTTCTTTTCATTTGGGTCACCCCACAGTATCTTTGCAGTTGCTCCTACTGTTGCGCTATTCCACACAGTTTTGTGAGCCATCACTGCCCAGTGCTTCAACTCATTTTTCGTGGTTTCGAAAGGTTTCCAATTTTCCAAGTTTATTACTAGAAGTTCTCTGCCCTTTGAATCCAAGCTGTTTGCCTGTTCATTTCCAATCACTCCGTTGTGTCCTGGTACACAGCAAATACGCAATTGACCATGCATGGGCTGAGTAATCATTTATCGTTCTTTTACAGTCCAACACAATTCTGGATTTGACCCTTTCCGATGTTATTGCTTTAATTGCCATTTGGCTATCTGTGAAGATGTTGGCATATTTAGGCTTTGTCGTATTACTGAGCCAGTTCACACACTCCGTGATTGCTTGACCATAACACGGTATTTCAAGCAGAAGTTGAAATACCGTGTTATGGTCAGGGAGGCGGAAGTGAAGTTCGACTTCTGGTTCATCAATAAAAAGTCCCAGACCCGTCCTTCCTCCTCGCTTGGGCCCATCCGTGTAGCAGCTGGTTCCCACTGGCACATTGGCCAAAGTTCCATTTTCCCAGGAGCGTCTGTCTGGCACAAACGTATCACAGGTAGCTGTAAGCCGCACTTCAGGAATGCGGTCGGAGATTTCTGGCGTTTGAATGTGACCAACTAGAGATTCTAAAATCTTTTGATGGTACGACTTGTGGTCTCGATTTATCAATTCACCCATCACCTGTAGACGTCTTGTTGTGAGGGCTGCCTCATACTTTATACGGAAGTCTATTGGTTGGATGTGCATTATAGTCTCCAACGCTTTTGTTGATGCAGTTCTAAATGCCCCGCTTATGCCTAGACAGCACATACGTTGAATTTTTTGCAAAGGTATTACGTTGCACTTCTTGTCCACTGATGTCCACCACACTACACAAGCGTAGGTGATTATTGGTCTAATCACGCTCATGTAAAGCCAGTGAGTCATATTTGGACGTAGTCCCCATTTTGAACCTATAGCTCTTCTGCACAACATCTGTGGGCCTTTGTAACTCTTTCTTCAAGATGATCTTTCCAGTACAGTTTCTGATCCAAGATTACTCCCAAATATTTTACTTTTTTAGTTATAGCAATTGTCTTATTCAGGAATCGAGGCCGGGTAAAACGTGGGATCTTCGTTTTCCTTGTAAATAGACATATTTCTGTTTTGTCTGGGTTAACATTTAATCCCCTTGGCTGTGCCCAGTTATATGCTATGTTTAGTGCCTCTTCAGCTCTTCTGCATAATAGATTTGGATGAAAGCCCCTTAGAAGTATTACAAAGTCGTCTGCATAACGGACTGGTTTAAGTCCTTCATTGGTGAGGGCTTTTAGGAGACTGTGTATCGTCGTAACCCATAGAAGAGGCGATAAAATGCCCCCTGAGGTATACCACGATTTACCTTGTCTCTAATTTGTATGTCATATGACCCACAAATAATCCACCTATTCCTAAGCATATTGTTGATCCAATTATTCAGCGCCCGGTCAACCTGAAACTCGTCTAAGGATTGGATAACTGTATCGGTCTGTACATTGTTAAATGCGCCCTCAATGTCTATGCAAACAGCAAGTGTATACATTTCTTTACTGAAGGACTCTTCTATGTGGTGCACTACCTCATGCAGAGCTGGTTCCACTGACCTTCCTTTGACATAGACGTGTTGTTTGAATTTTAGCCTGTCATCCGCTATTTTACTTTTGACCATGTTATCAATTATTCGCTCCATTGTTTTTAACAGGAAAGAAGTTAGGCTAATGGGTCGATAAGCCTTTGGGGTCGTATAACTCGCCTTGCCAGGCTTTGGTATGAAGACCACCGTAGATTCCTGCCAGTTTTTTGGGGTATAAGAATGGGTTAGGCATGCCGTGAACACTCCAGCCAGATGAGTTGATACCAGATCCACCTCATTCTGCAAAAGTGCTGGAAATATTCCATCCGGTCCCGCAGCCTTAAAGGGATAGAAACATTTTATCGCTTATTTAACCATACCATCTGTTATATTCGTAATAGGTACTTGATGCAATACATTTTCATTCTGTAACTGTTCCTCTGTTGGTCCAGCATTACCAGTCGGAAATGAGTTTTCATCAAGAGCCTTACGGTATCCTCTATAGTTTCCATCCTTTTACCCGTGTCATCCACAAGTGTTTCGGTTTGGACATGAGTTTTTGAGAGGAACTTTTTCATTTTAGACATGCTGTTAACGCTGTCTACCTGTTCACAGAAAAGCCTCCAGGAGTTACTTTGCGCCGATCTAATGATTTTATTGTATTCTTTGAGTCTTCTGTGATAGTCGTCCCAATATACTGATTGTTTTTTACGTCGAGCTCTGTTGTACAGTCTGCGGACATCTTTGCCAATCGAGCGAATTTGTCCTGTCATCCAGGGTTTCTCATAGGCAGATTTCCTTTGTCGAAGTGGGCAACTATCTTCGAATGATTATACAAGAGCCTCGGTAATCTTCTTCACATTGATATCAATGTCTTCTGCACATATATAATCGCGTGTAGGCTGCCCCAATCGATTTCTAAGTAGATTTCCGAAATTAGACCAGTTGGCCTTAGCCTTATTACGGAAACTTATTGGGTTTGGCGGTGGCCGTGCAATTTTAAACCTTATATAACGGTGGTCTGAATAGGAGTGTTCATCCGAAACCCTCCACTCATGGATCTCATCAATAAGATTTTCTGAACATATCGTTATATCTAATAACGATTCTCCCTAATTTTGTTAACAAAGGTTGCAGTGTTTCCTATGTTAAGAGTTATGAGGTCATTTGTATTCAAAAAATCTATAAGGGCGTGTCCCCTTTTATTGATGTTAGTACTACCCCAAGCGATATGATGGGAGTTGGCGTCACATCCAGCTAATAACTCATTACTTGCGTGTTTGGATTCCCTCACCAGACGTTGCAATTCCGACGTAGGTGGCAATGTCGGCGCATCGAATGGCAGATATATTGACGTCAGGTACATATTTCCATTATCTTGCCTCAACACCGTTGCGTCCGATGTTGACAACTCTGGAGAGAAAAGAAAACATAAGTTTTTATGGCACAAAATACAAGTCCTTGGACGAGTACCTGTGTTAGCGTAAAAAAGGTTATAGTTCACATGGTTTAATCCAGTAACCTTGTTGCTAGTTGTCAATGGTTCCTGGATCAAAGCAATATGAGCCCTGCCTTTATTTATGATGTCCATCAGAGCGTTGGATGCTGTCTCGCTCCGGTGGAGGTTTATCTGGATGACCTCAATCATTGTCTTTCCAGTAAAAGTTTCCTTTGGGAGTCGTCTATCCTATTTGGTTGCACTCCCTCTTTATTCGGTAGTGAGTCTTTCTCCTCCTTTCGTTTACTACCTATTACACACTCTTCAAGTAGACCTCTTTGGGAGGCGATGTTACTTATTGTCGTTCCCTCTTTGTTTTGATTCTTGATGTACCTATTCCTATCACCACTATTGCTGGGAACATTCTGCCAAATTGGTGATATTATCAGCAATTTGGTAGGCGGTGTTGTTTTTTGTCGCTCCCTCTTTGTTTTGAGTTTTTGTGCTCCTCTTCATATCCTTATCACCACCTTTGCTGGGAACTTTCTGCAAAATTGAAACAAAAAACATTTCGGCCGCACACCATGGACATTCCAACAGGACTCAGCACCATCGCACGCGTCAGCCAAGAATGGCTTAAAAAGGAGGTTCCTCGCTTCATTTCTACCGCAGAATGGCCACCAAGATCTCCGGATCTCAATCCGTTGGACTTTTGCGCCTGGGGCATTTTAGTATCGATCATCTCAAAGTATCGATCATCTCAAGACGGCGCTTCGCCGGGAATGTGCCAAAATACCGCAGAGCCACTTTCGTGCAGCGTGTGATGGCTTTGTCGGCCGTTTGAAGGCCATAATTCGTGCCAAAGGTGGCCGATTCGAACAAATCTGAACTGTTTCTAAAATTTTATGTTATTTCCGACATTTTTTGCATTTGAACAATAAAATTTAAAAAAAAAAATTTAAAAAATATAGCGCTTTACTTTGTTGCATTACATATCAGCCACCCTGTATGTACTTTATGGGGTCTCAGATCAATATTTAGAGGTGTTACAAACGGAGTGACAAAATGACGAGAAAGGGTGTATCATCATATATAAAAATTTTACAGGAGAAGCAAAAACTAAATAAAATGAAAAATGTTTTTAGAAAAAACGGGGTTTTCATACCTAAGAAACCTAAACAAAATGATGTATATATAAATTCACACAAAGATGATTTATGACTTATTTGCGAAAATTGCGTGAAATAGGAATTTCTAACTAACACCCCACTCAAAAATGTCGAGCTGTACAGAAGGACATTTTTATATGTTTTGTTGATTATGAAAAGGCATTCGTCACCATTAAACATGACAAGTTAATAAAATTCCTAGAATCGATTGGAACAGAAGAGAATGAATAGCGTTAATAAAAAATCGTTACTGGTGAAATAACCATATCGAAAGGAGTGCGACAGGGTGTAACGTGACGGTTTTTACCAGTAAACATTTTCGTACATAATTTCTTTATTTTATTTTTTTACGAGCCACCCTACTATACAGAATTTACCTCACAGTTAAGGGCCACCCTTTTACAACGTCGCAGACGAACATACACTTCCAATACAGTACGATTTTCAGCAGAGTGCATATTCATTTATGTCACCTGGTATAATTCTCGTTCACTTTGTATAGTGGACCATATATGTGTTCCACATTTTGCCATCATTCGGCACTGAGCCATCACCCCGATCGTGAGCAAATTACTATACGAAGTAGGTTAGGTTAGGCTAGGTTAGGGTGGCAGCCGTATTCTTTTTAAAGGCTCAACCAGTGGCGGAAAGAGCCGTTTGTAATGCCTATTATAATGCTTGCTAATGCATGCCGTAGGCCTTTTTTTCAAAGCTCACCCAGTGGCGGAAAGAGCCGTTTGTAATGCCTATTATAATGCTTGCTAAAGCATGCCGTAGGCCTTCCGTTCACATGCAAATTCTATTTCAAAATAACATTGCGTGTCATAGGCGGTCAAGGCCTTGACCTCTCACTTACACCTACAGGCCTTCTTTGAAGCCTGCTTCTTAAGGCCTTATTAGATGTTAGTTTGGAAAGGCATTTATTGTGTCCTCTATAAAAATATCTTTAAGAAGGCCTGACCAAAAAGGACTTCTATGTTGCCTCTAAAAATTTACCTTCTAAGAGGGCTTCGGGGAAACCTGCCAAAAAATATCGCTCACTCACTTTAAGACTGTCATAACTCAAAATTCAAATTTTTTGAGTTTGCCTTACAGAACTGCTAATTTTGCAAATATCCATAAATAAATCTCAACGAAATTTAGTTTATAAGTAATCAATCATATTTCGGATTATTCCACCTTTTTTAATAGTCTTATTTATGAGCGATATGTTTTAAAAGAACTGTTAAAACAGGCCTACTTTAATGCCTGCTAACAAGTAGGAAGGTCTCAAAAAAAATAAAAAAATAAAATATGAGAATTATTTCTCATTTTAATACTTTATGTGTTCCCTACACCTCAATTGTACACTATTAAATTGTAGGAACTCGTCGCCAGTCAACATTAATATTTTTCCGCCAGCGGGATTTGAACCTGCAATCTCACTGATTATTAATCCGGTGTGCTACCACATCGGCCAACTCGCACTAAATGATCGATGTGAGTGTTAGTCAATCAGCAGCCGATCTGCCTTATAGTTTCAAGCATGAAAGGGCACCTTCTTGGAGAAGGCGGACATGCATGTGTTTCATATGTTTTTCTCTGTTGGAGAGCAGGCTTGATATAACCCCTCCACAAAGAAATGAAGGAAGCAGGTGTTTATAACAGTGAGGCAATGCATATTAAAGAAGAAAAACAGACGTTCCTTAAACAGAGATAATTTTATGCGTTTACGATTTGATAGTATTTATTTTAAATGTTTTAAATAAAATATCTTTTGCGTGAAAAAAATATTTATTTATATTCATAAATGCGGTGATGGTTACATAGTTAATATATATTGAATTTAACATAAGGACTCCAGTACATATTACACATAAATTAACATTCTATATAAAATAATCGTATTTAACAAAACATCTTCAAATACATTTTAATATGTTTCAATCATAAACAATTAATAAGCTTAATTCTCCTGATTAAATTTATTTCTAATTTGAATTGAGTTATAAAAAAAAATTAAGTACGGTGAATTTTATGGTCATTTCAAATCAAATTTTTCATTATAATGGATAATAATGTCAAAGGTGAGTACTTTGTTAGTATATAGTGATATTTCGCGAACTCGTACATTAGATCGGTCAAATTGAAGCGGCCTTAAGATGAGCTAATGGAATTATGAATTGGAATTTTATTTAGACTTGTATTTCTAGATATACCACCATAACAGCTCCAGAGGACAGTCATTCACCTTCCAATTCTAATATATGTCAGCTGCGGATCTGTGCAAACTTTTTTAAAAAACGCATTTTTGCAGGTGTCAAATTTAGTACTAATAATTTTTTTTTAATTCAAATTTTTGAATAAAATCGTATTTAAAACATAGCCTTATATGTTACTTCTTTAAATTGTAAAAAAAAGTCCTACTGTTAACTTCTAAAGATTATTTTTTACTGTTAACTTCGAAAATTTTTTTTTTACAAAATTTTTTTTTGTTTATAAAAAATTTTTAATTAATTTTGGCCAAAAAGGTGTCAAATTTCCTATAGTGCAGGGATAAAATTTATTTATTATAATTTTTCTTTTATTTTTTTTTTGCTATTTTGAAAGCGTTCTTCATGGCTGCGTTATAATTATCAAAAGTTATAGCTTTGTACTCAACAGCCTTAAAAACAAATTATCGATAATGTAATACTCCTTAAATGCAAGCTTTTTGCATTGAAACATTTTCAAAGCATAATTTCCTAATAAATTAAATATATTTTTTGCTATTCCTCCTTTGGATAAAATTTTTGAACAAAATTTAATAAAATTGATTCTTCTTTTTCTGCTTTATTATCAATTTTTGCTAGCAATATTATGTAGTGTGTTTAAACCAAGTACACGCTGAAAAAAAATCGCTTCTGTAGTATATTGTCCCAAACATATTCGGCTTGAAACATATAGATTTTTAGGGTACACTCTAAACATATAATATTTGGTACACACAAAAATTATATATTTGGGAATTATATATTATATATTTGTTCTAAACAAATCTAAGTTTACATCCCAATATGTGTTTATTTTGGACTATTTTTTCCGAAACAAACATTTATTTGCATCTAAGTATTCGGAAATTACCTAAATTGTGTTAAATTTTTCAGTAATTCAATATAAATTTTTTAAAAAAATTTCTCGTCGTAAATATAATAAATAATAATAATTGAAATCATATAATCTTGGATCGAAATATATACTTGAAGGATTGGCAACTATTGATGGCTTTGAATACTCAGAAATTTTAAATGATTGATTTAAAACATAAGTTCATGCAGCATTTGGTATCATAACTGGGGGTTCAAACCAAAAAAAAGTTTCGAACATTTTTAAAAAAAAATATATATTTGGAGAAATTCCTAAACAATAATTTTATTTGTATTGAAATACAATTTTTATTTGACATATTAATATACGAGTTCCAAATATATTTTATTGATTTTCAAATAAAATTTATTTGCTCAGAAAGATATAATATTTAAAAATTTGTGTTCCAAATATATTTTCTTTCGATTCAAACAATAATATGACCCGATTTGATTTCTATATCCAAAAATTCCTTATTAAAGTTTATAACATTTAAGTTTTTTAAATATGTCTACGAATTTTCAAATAAAGTAGACCAATCTGTTATCTTTACATCGACATAAACGTCGTGAATATTTTATCCTTGCCAATAATTAATACCTTCGTAATATACAAAAATGAATGTTTCGAAATCTTTAAATTGCAAATTCCTATATGTAATGTTAAAGAAGATTGTTTGCTTCATTGTTTTATTTATTATGCTGTAAATTTGATGTTTTATTGTAAATATATAGATCCCTTAAGATGACCAGCGATATTGGTCGAAATATTGCAATAAATCGAAATAAACAAATAAAAACTAGTTTCTCTTTTATTTGTTTGACCTGCAACGTATGAAAATACAGCAAAATAATTAAAATAGAAGGTCAGCGATATACAAATAAATCTCTATAAAATGTTAAAACAAGAACATTAAAAAACAGTAAGGAAAGGCAGAAAGTCGGGCGGGGCCGACTATATAATACCCTAACAATGCGATAAGGGTCATTGTGAAAATAAATGACCCCCCCCCCCGAAATGTTTTAAATATTGGCATAAACTCTTTACAATTTTCAAAATCACGCAAAAAAATAAAACACGAAAAATATTTGGAAGGCAGTTCAAAAAAAACAATACAAAAGCGTAAAAAATGGTAACAGTAAAAGTAATAACAACTAAAAATAAGAAAAGTGCATGTTTCACGATTTTTTGATTGGTGCTAGCCAGAAATTAGCTGAAATAAGTATATGGATTAGCTGAAATAAGTATATGGATTGATTATTGGAAGCAGAAGAATGATAAGCCATCAAATGCATTAGATGCTATTTTAGTTTTTGTTCTCGACGTTAAGAAGAATAAAAACTGATCTCCGGAACAGATTGGAGGGAGAAAGGCTATCTTATCTGGCTTTAATGTCTATATACAAAGATGAAGTCATAATCGATGAAATAATTGATATATTTCTTTCAAAAAATCGAAGATTACATTTTTAACCTTTACGTATTTTATTGTTAAACGTTTTAATGATCTCGTACTAAAGTACATATTTATATTTAGGAATAAAAAACTAAGGAAATTAACTTCCCTTACCTACACAATAAACGCAATTTTTAATTGTTTATCTTTGTTATGGAAAAAAACGTTGAATGAACAGCTGTTCAAAATTTGTAAATTATCAGTGCACTGTGAGCGTAAAAAACAAGAAGAAGAGTTGAAAATAAATTGTTTTCAAAGTTATTGTTAAAAATATTATTTAAATATCATACAGTATTATTTAAATATTTAGAATATAAAATATTTTTTTATTAGAAGAACAAGAAGTTTGAGAGATTCATTAAAACCTTTGGAGTTGCCTGATGTACTGTTAGTGTGCTTAGCAGTATGCATTTTTTCGTCTAAATTGTTTTTTAGATTTGTTCAACATTACAAAGTAAACAAGGCGGCTTTTACATACCTCTTGAATGTACAGGAAACCTCTCTGCAGACTGAAAAAAAAAACATTTGCGATTCTTCCAATTGTAAAGGTTAGCGGGTGTCTACGGTTCTTTGCAGAGGGTGGATATCAGGAGTTGGCAGAGATCATGAAGTCCTGATGTCACAGTCAAATACTCTCCGAAGTTTTGATTACATTAGAATCGAGAATTTGTCGCGAGTGGATAACTTATCCAACGCAAGAGAATAAGTATGTTTCCATTTGATTTTATAAAGGGTGGTTAAATTATAAGGGCTGATGTTAAATGTGAACCACACCTAAACGTCAAATTTTTTCTGCATTTCATTTGACATTTCTCAATTTCAGACTAACTCAATTTGAACCATGGAAAGATACACAATCGAGCAACGCGTTAAATTTTTTAAGCGTTTTACGAAATTGGCCGTTCAAATCAAAATGCGTTTCGTGCACTTCGTGATGTTTTTTTGATCTGCATAATCGACCAAATGTGTCCACAATCGGGAATTGTGCGTAAATTTCAGCAAACCGGGTCTGTAAGAGATGTGAAAACACTTGTGCATGCTCGCCCAGTTCGTTTGGTGCGGCTTATGGGCTGGCGACGTCATCGGGCCATACTTCTTCGAAATGAGGACGGTCAGGCAGTTACTGTGAATGGTGTTCGCTATCGTGAGATGATAACGAACTTTTTATGGCCCCAATTG
The DNA here is from genome assembly GCA_963930755.1 of Eudasyphora cyanicolor. NCBI lineage: Eukaryota > Metazoa > Arthropoda > Insecta > Diptera > Muscidae > Eudasyphora > Eudasyphora cyanicolor. The sequence continues at coordinate 149,632,471 of OZ005734.1, read as the reverse complement.
GAAGATATGGATGTGGACAATATGTGGTTTCCACAGGACGGTGCCACTTGTCACACAGCTAACGAAACAATGGCTCTTTTGCGCAACAACTTCAATGGTCGTGTTATCTCACGTCGTGGCGATCTCAATTGGCCGCCAAGATCATGTGATTTGACACCGTTGGACTTCTTTCTTTGGGGTTATTTGAAAGAAAAGGTGTACGTCGATAAGCCAGCAACAATTCAAGAGCTAAAGGATGAGATAATTCGGCACATTAACGGCATAGAACCTCAATTATGCCTAGCGTCATCGAAAAATTGTCGATTGAAATTTGGTGGAAAGTGAACACATTTTTAGGGAAAATTTATTCGCTGTGATACAAAATCAAACTTTCCGAATGGGAATGGGATGAGACCAATTGTAAATGAAAGAAAATGACATTATCCATAACAAAACCTTCAAGGATTTTTTTCCGTTCAGTGCGAGATTTCTTTTTACACGCATTTGAAGTTGGTGATTTTGGAACGCTGTCTAGCAAGAAAAGACCATTGAAAATATGATAAAATAATGCTTATTTCTTTTTATTATATTGGAAAGCTCTGGTATCTTACTGTTTTTGGGGTCGAAGAATTCATTTTTGATATTTATTTTTACCTACAACTCACGCTAGGCGCTGTCATACAAATGGTGCTATAGTATATGAGATCAGTTGGAATCACAAAAATATGGTAAATGTAGAGTAGATTAGAACAGTAGGAATCACAATAAGTAAGATGTTATATATGGGGGCTACATCGAAACATTGACCGATCTGGCCCATTTGCAATCCCAAACAACCTGCACCTATAAGAAATATTTATACCAAATTTTATCAAAGTAGCTCTATTATTACGGATTGTAGCATGATTACAACTTGCGGATCAATATTTAGAGGTGTTACAAACGGAGTGAAAAAATGAATATACCCCCATCCTCTGGTGGAGGGTATAATAAGTATTAGTTTATCAAATTTGCAATTATCTTTTATTGTTAGACAGCGTTCTAAAATCACCAACTTCAAATGCGTGTAAAAAAAATCTCGCACTGAACTGAAAAAATCATTAAAGGTTTTGTTATGGATAATGTCAACTTTCATTTGCAATTGCTTTCATCCCATTCCTACTTTGGTTGTTGCACTGTGTTACTATTATTTCAAAATTCGATGTAAACTTAAAGCTGAACAGAGTACAAATACAATATTATTTAAGTTCAAATTGCAAGCATCACAAGTTTTTACCAAATCCAATGAATAAATAAAGTATATGAACTAATTTAAAATAATAATAAATCAAGAATAATAATAATCCAATATTATTTATGTATTTATACCCTACACCACACTGCGGTACAGGGTATTATAACATTGTGCATTTCTTTGTAACACCCAAAAGGAGAAGAATCGTTTATAATACCGATCGACTTAGAATCACTTTCTGAGTTGATTTAGCTATGTCCGTCTGTCTGTCTGTGCATGTATTCTTGTAATCAAAGTACAGGTCGCAATTATTGTCCGCTTTTGACGAAACTTTACACATATCTTTTTTCTGGCCCAAGGACGATGCCTATTGAATTTGGTTAAAATCGGTTCAGATTTAGATATAGCCCCCATATATATGTTAGCCCTGAATTGACATGTAAGCGCTGTAAAAACTGCATTTTATATCCGATCAGTGCGAAATTCTGCAAAAAGTGGTTTCTTTCTACATGAAGGAATACTGCCAAATTCGGAGAAAGTCGGTTCAGATTTAGATATAGCCCCCATATATATGTCTCCCCCGATTTGACATGTAAGCGCTGTAGAACCCGTATTTTATATCCGATCAGTACGAAATTCAACAGAGAGAGTTTGCTTATTACGTGAATGAACACTACCAAATTCGGAGAAACTCCGTTCAGATTTAGATATATCCCCATATATTTGTTACACCAGATTTGACATGTAAGCGCTGTCAAAACCGTATTTTACACCAGATCTGTTCGAAATTTGGCAGAGAGAGTTTTCTTATTACCTGAATGAACCCTACCAAATTCGGAGAAAATCCGTTCAGATTTAGATATAGCCCCTCATATATATGTTTCATCCGATTTGATATGTAAGCGCTGTAGAACCCGTATTTTATATCCGATCCGTACGAAATTCGGCAGAGAGATTTTTCATATTATATGTATGAACACTGCCAAATTCTTCTCGCAATGCACATTTTCGCCCGACTTTCTGTCTTTCCTTACTGGTTTATTTATGCAAAATATTAAAAATTGTAATCTTATAAATTACATTTCAACAAAATGTCTTTCGAAGCAACAAAATTTACACGATTCAAAGCATTTTGCTAAAAATCTGTTCTATTATGAATAAAGTAAGTTATTTTCAAAGAAAATCTGTTGATTTGTTCATGATATATCAATATTTCGAATAAAATGCAAAAAATGTTGTGTGTAGGATAATTTTTAATGCAGTCAATTCCCTTTAATTCATTTATGACCAACAACTAAAAAAAAGTTACGGCTTTGGATGGTTTAATTCTTTACAAAAATTAAAAAATTAAAAATTATGGTTGACTCCGACTCGGAGATGGATTGTGCAAAATGTACCATTTATGTGATAGAACTTTTGCACTCAAAAATGTTTGGGAAAACAATTTTGATACAAAAGAAGGATAAAATATTCGAAGCTTTTTTAACCTTTTTTGTATGCCACAAATATCTATAAAATTAACCAAACTATCGAGTTTTTTATGTAAAACAGTTTTACGAAAGTTCTGATTATATTTAGCTAACAATATAAGTATTTTTGCAAGACTATACGATATTATTAAGCGAGTACAAACCAATTAAGGAAAGGTCGGGCGAAGCTAACTATATGATACCGTACAACACCTTGTTAGAGCAGAATAAGCTCAGATATTGTAAATATAAATATGAATCTAAACAGAATTTTCTATAGAAACATTTATATATGGGGGCAATTTCGATCTAAACCGATTTTAACCAATTTCAATAGGTTTAATACCTGGTGTGAAAGAGTCCTTATTGCCAAATTTTAGCAGGGTCGTAGTGAAATTTCGACCTGTACTTAACGAACAACTTAAGATGGACAGACGGACAGCTAGTGATTCTGAGTAGAACGGTATATTTTAAGGTGGGTCTAGCTGCAGTATTTTTTACAAATCTGCCAAAAAACTAATTTAAAACCCCCTGTAACATAGTGTGGTGTAGGGTATAATAATTAACGAATTAACTGTTTGCTTGAAGCGAAAATAATTTCAAATTGATGAAAATTTTATCATGATTTCATGTTGAAGGAATTGTCATATTAGCTGCAGCTTACAAGTAAAGCATCAATTAATAAATAATACAATTTTATTTAATTACTGGTATTGAATACCAACTTTTTCTGTTTTAGAACAAAGCTATATCTTATTTTCAAAAACATGAACTCACGTCTTAGTAGAAATATAATTTTAGAAATTTATGTTATTAAACTGCCGGAGTCGGAGTCGAATGATTTCAAAATTCGAGTAGTTTTGGCTCGACTCCGCAGCCCTGTTAAGTATACATTTATACTTTATAGCTATTATTACACTTTATTCATTCGTTGCTTTCCTTTATTTTCTTTTTTTTGAAAATGTACATTATTTTTCTTGTTTATCATTATTCCTCTTTTATTTTAATATTCTTTAATTTTTGAAAGCTAATTTGACTCCGTTTGAAACAACAACAACAAACAAATAATAAGTACTAAAATATGCAAAATTGAGTTTGTTGTAGAGAGACTGAGAATTTTTGTAAATGTGAGAAGAGAGTGGTAATGAGGGTTGTCATTCTGCCTACCATATATGGTCAAAATTTATTTTAATGACTCTGTGGAACTCACTACTAATGCTGACGCCATCATTGGAACATACGTCGAATTGAAAATGGTGAGTTTAAGAGTAACAGTAGAAGTAATACTAAAGAGATATAAATAGAAAAAAAATTAAAATTCTCTTAATTTGTTGTGCCTCTAAATGCCATTAATACTCTTTTCATCTATATTGGATCATTCAAATGATTGTATCTATTAGCAACGATTGCAGATATTGTATTTACTATTTTTCTTTCTTTTTTTTCTTATTATTTTTAACAACATTTACATTTTTTTAATATTCCTTTTTTTTATTTTTGAACAAATACAAATGTAAGCATGTTATTTAGATTAGAAATACAAAAATAAAAGTTTAAATTAATGAATTTAGTATACTTAATTAGCATTTTGTTAATTTTTCACAAAACCATGGTGGTCTAAGTAATTATTTTTGGATGATGTTGGGGGAAGGCTTTGTGGATGTTGTTACTGGGGGGATAAAAATGATGGGTTCGGTTTAGTAGACTGACTATGGGATAACTTTGGTATTAGGGAACCAAACTCGTTTTATATGGGCTTTTGATTTGGTTCATGGATGTTTGATAAATATACATAAGGGGAGGGTAGGCCCAGCCGAAGTCGGACGGACAGGGAGGGGGCGGACAGATATGCAGTGAAGCGACAGACATAGTATTAGGATATTGACGTTTTTTTCGACAATAGGACTTTGATTGTGAAGCGACAGACTGACAAGAACAGGAGATTGACTTTTTTTGACTATAATTCATATTGTGCTTTATTAGTGGGGGTTCATATATTTAGTTTCTGTGTATTTTTTTTATTCCTGGACACGAGGATTTATGTTGTAGTCGAGAGAACGAATATTGGTTTTAACCCTGCCCCTATACCGACGATCAATATCGGGATTGAGCCACCGTGTCCCCATCCATATTTGATATTCGATCCTATATATCTGATTACAACATATGGCGCCCAATAACGCAAATTTTTACATGACATTTACTTTGTAATATGGGTTTCGAAAGGAATTGTATACCAGGTTTGTTTTCAAGAATTCATCTTGGGGTTAGACTTTGAGGTAGGTGCCGTTTTCTGGAGTGGGAATCTGGATATACGTCAGCCTACTAAGCGGGTTTTGAATTTTTGTGAGTTAAGCCGTTTAATCAGAGTTTGAATGTTTTTATTTGTGACTGCACGAGTAGGGATGGGTATGTATCATATGGTATTTTTGTGTCTCTCTCTATTTGGGTTTCATAGAGTAGTTACGGTGGCACTCAATTTGACATATGTGTATTTTGGCAATATGATTTTATGGGGGTTTTTATTTACATAGTCTTAGCGTCCATTTTATAGCATAAAACCAACATCACCCAATATACAGTTACATGCGAATTTTTAATTAATAATAAAAGTTGTTTGAATTTATTAGTTTTAGACCTTAATTTTTTATAATACGCGTTGTGAATGGGTGATAATCCTGACAACTCGGTAAAGAAGGTGCTTCAACCCGAACGTAGAATAGTAACACGCAGTAGATCACGTGCGCTGGAGAGTCAAATCATTGTTTCAATATTAAACCAAATCGATACTGGATTGGAGAGGCCTGTTGATTTTTTGCCAGTTGATTATCTGAATAGATGTGCAGACTTAGTCTTTGGTAGGTCATCTTCACCGGGAGATTCTATTCGAGTCACTGATCAGATCACAGTTAATGAGTTTGAGTCTTCCATCAGCTTCTCTAGAAAATTAGACAGGATAAGTATGTCACGGGAAGAAGAGGGTAGTATCGCTAGCGCGAGCACTGACAAAGAAGGGTCAGGTGCATTTGGTACCGACCAACTTAGTAGAATGATGTCACTTTTAATGAAACAAAGTAAGATATGGCCAAATGTATGCACGAGTTAAAGCAGGTACGCAGTGAAATTTTATCTCTCGGTAAGAGGGTAACAGAGGTAGAAACTTCTAGAGTTGATTTATTGGATATACCTGGAACCTCGTCTACTCTGGAGCGTAATGCTAATTCTCATTCATCCCATTATGTAAAAGGGGCGGATTCCAATAGAGACCGTTCGCTACGCGAGGCGTCGCACAATGAACAATATGGGACAAATAATTCAGAGAAAAATCAGGACGCAAAGGCATTTAGTCAAAGTGAGCTAACGAGGAGAAAGCCAGTTGATTTGGATAGTTGGCATATTAGGTTTGATGGGACTAGCCGAGAAATGAGTGTAGAAAGTTTTGTCTTCCCGATAGAAAAGATGCGGGAACTGTACGATGTTCCATTTGACCAGTTACTTACGGATTTCCAGTGTTTGGTTTCAGGTAGAGCGGCACAATGGTATTGGCAGCTACTTGAGGATCACGCCGATGACGTTGAGTTTAATTATTTTTCCTTGAAACGAGAGATCATTAGTCATTTTAAGACGGCTGATTCCGATGTCGTAAGCGAGATTATCGATCGGAAACAACAACGTTTTGACGACTTTTATACAGAAATTCACAATCTCACTTTTCGATTAAGGAAAAAGATTCCGGAATCAGAACTGATACATATTATTCGTAGAAATCTCAAATCTAATTTAGGTTCAATGTTTTCCTCATCTATATATTCTCTGGCGGATCTAAAACATGAGTGTAGAAGGGCTGAGAAGTTTTTGAAGGAAAATAGAATGAGAGGGAAACCAGTTCACGAATTCTGTTTGGAAGGCGCTGACAAAGATCAGAAAGGATTTCACGATAATATAATCCCGGTGGATGCCCTGGGATTAAGAGGAAGTCAATATGTGGCCGGGGTTCCAAAATTTTCGAGGAACGAGAACCTTCGAACTGAAAATCCCGAACCCTCAATGCCTTTTCAGAAATTTCAGACCTTTTGTCCTTCACCTTTCCTGGTGATTTTTATAAAAAATTATCCGAAGGGGAAATTAAGCCGGCCAATATGTGCAATTCTACATTCCACTCCATGGTATGTTTTGCTTGTAAAAAGAAGGATTTCTATTGTAAGCTTGACACACAAATTGGAAACAGGAATCCGGCGGATCCATCCGGGGACTTCCATATGGCCAAGAAAACCCCGGAGAACAACACTCAATAGTTATTTTGCAAGTAAGGATATCAGAATAAGAAATATAAAGAAAAAATATAGTAGAAACGGTAGTAATGACAGGGAAAGATAACCGGTTTTTTGCTAAGACGACAATTGGATTTAAAGAAGTTTTAGCACTGCTGGATTCGGGAGCAGGTGTGTGTTGTATAGGAAAAAATTGTTTCGATTTTCTTAAAGACATGTACAAGGATATTCTAAAGATGAGGAATCATAATATTCGAACGGCGGCAAAGCAAGCGTTTACGGTGTTATAACACTTCCAGTACGATGGGAAGGAATAACTAAAGACCTAGAATTCCTTATTGTACCGGCACTCAAACAGGTGTTTTACCTATGGGTTGATTTCTGGAAGGCAATTTCTGTTGTTGGCAATGTTCGTCCTGAGACTATTCCTTTTCTGTTTTCGAGATCGTGGAGTGAGAAGAAATGCAATTTTTAGACTCTAAGCAACATGATCTGACACCAGAACAGACGAGTAGCTTGGATGTTGTAAAGAGTGTTTTTCCATCTTTTGCCAAGCGGGGTCTTGGAAAAACAACTCTAGAGCAACACATAATACATGTCACAGATGAAAACATTCCTGTGAAGCAAAGGCATTACCCGGTTTCTCCAGCCATACAGAAGTTACTATACGCTGAGCTTGATCGCATGCTAGATTTGGGCGTTATTGAGGTTAGTAACAGCAGCTGGAAGTCGTTGTTGATCTGTCGTAGTGAACGGACGTGTTTGAATGAATCCTATTACGCAGTACCTATTACGCAACCGCAATGTTCCGATGGAGCGGGGTTCCCCAATCGACCGACTGTCCGTCCCTTGGTCTTGTCCAAAACCGACCACAACAAAAAGGGTGAAAATTTCCCCCCAGTACTCACAACAAGTGGTACGGTGAGGAGAAAACATCATGTCCGACCGTCAAAGCGGAAGCACAATGTTTTGACGAATAGCGCACAGAGTTTTGACGAAGTTGGAGGCTGTTGAGGTTTCGGCTCTTACCGAAAAAGAGTCACTTGCCTGGGCTAAAGGCGTGATAGATGCTTCTAAGGCCAATGAGTCGGCTGAAAGCGCCACAAATCCAACTGTTAACGGCTAATAAAGTCAAAAGAATCAGATCACCTTATGAACCCCTGCCTTCAAAAAAGGCAAGAGGCCCTAATTTCATCACCAACAGGGCACTCACCAAGCCCTTCAATGAAGTAGCGAAGGAGAGTCTAGTGATGACTGTTATAGACAGAAGTAGTGAGGATGGATCCATCCTCAAGGACAAATGGAGCCATGTGCAATCCGCCATTATGGCTCATTACTTCGATGTCCGAAGAGAAATGCCGGGCAAACCACCAGCCTGCAACGATGCAGGATGGCATCAGGGGAGAGTAAAGCTCTTATATTTCGGTGATGCCGGATCAGTAGATCTGTATAAGGCTGCTCTGAGTCGAGCGGGTGAGGTGTGGCCGGGTGCCCAGCTGGATGTTGTGAAAAAACGACCATTTTTTCTGGTGACTCTAACAGAAGATATGTAACGTCATTCTCTGAGGATGAAAACACTACTTCGGATACTGAGGGGCTGAGGGAAGTATCCGGACTCTTTGACGCATCTGGCGGGGACATGCTCCCCGATGATACGGACGAAGAGTTCGATAACACCCTTGTCGGGGTGGATGTCAATCTGTCGATTACCAATGATGCTAAGAACCTGCATTGTGGCCAGAAAAGATCTAACTATTTTTCTCCTGACTAATTTAAGTGGTAAAGACCAAACAGATGCTAGTTGCATATACTGGGTGGTCTCCAATTACTTTCCTTATGAAGCTGCAATACCGACAGCACTCTTCAGGGAAGTAGTAGAAGAAGCAACGTCTGACGAGCTCGAGCTGATTATTGGCGCAGACACGAACGCTCATCATACTATCTGGGGTAGTGCGGATATAAACAATAGGGGTGATTCGCTTCTTGACTTTATTCTAACTACCAACCTAACTATTTGTAACATTGGCAATAAACCGACCTTTACAATTAAAGACAGACAAGAAGTACTAGACTTAACGTTTGCTACTGACCGGGTGTCAGACAAAATTATTGGGTGGACGACCACTCATTCTCAGATCACCATTATATAGAGTTCAAACTCGCCGAAAAAGCGCCTAAACCTGCTGTCCACAGAAATGTGAGGAACACAAAGTGAAGAAGTCTGTCCAACAACAAGGTACAAGGGTAAAACTAAACCTCAATGGTGGACTTCTGAGCTAACGGCCAGGAAAAAGACCTTCAACAATCTATTCATCAAGGCGAAATCTACTGGAGCCTTTAATGGTTGGGATGCATATAAAGGGCAACTCAAGATCTATAAGAAGGAGCTTATGAAGGCGCAAAGACGCGCTTAGTATTCCTTATGTGGCGAAGTGAAAAAGGTCTCCGACGCCGCACGGCTGAGGAAGGTACTATCCACTTCTCCTTGTACAGTGGGGTATTTGCAGGATGAGGCAAAAAACTGGACAAAAAACAGCGAGCAACCGCTAAGTGTACTGCTCGACACACATTTCCCGGGGAAATCATCAACAGAGCCCGAGGATCAACAGGACCAACAAGAGTGCGAGTGGACTGCGAGCGTCGCTAGCTTGTTGACTGAGAGATCTAGAATAAGCTGGGTTATAAACAGCTTTGAGCCCTTCAAGTCTCCTGGACCAGACGGCATCACTCCAGCAGAAAATTTTAAAGTACATTATCCCCTGGCTGCAGAAAATTTTTGTAGGCTGTATTAGGCTTTCATACATCCCGAATCGATGGAGGGATACCAAAGTGGTATTCATACCCAAAGCGGGGAAGATATCGCACACTAGGCAAAAAGACTTCAGACTAATTAGCCTATCCTCTTTCCTATTGAAAAGTCTGGAAAGACTTTTAGATTATTTCATTAGGCAAAACCTGGATACATGGGCTGATTTCTGGAAGGCAATTTCTGTTGTAGGCAATGGTTGTCCTGAGACTATTCCTTCAAATTTTTCTGTTTTCGAGATCGTGGAGTCAGAAGAAATGCAATTTTAAGACTCTAAGCAACATGATCTGACACCAGAACAGACGAGTAGCATGGATGTTGTAAAGAGTGTTTTTCCATCTCTTGCCAAGCGGGGTCTAGGAAAAACAACTCTAGAGCAACACATAATACAAGTCACAGATGAAAACATTCCTGTGAAGCAAAGGCATTACTTTCTCCTGGAAATTTATACAGGGTAAACGTAGAAGCCGAAACTAGCTGATCAGTCGTAGTGAACGGACGTGTTTAGCACAGAGCGGATAGTTAAAATCTATTACACAGTACCTATTACGCAATCGCAAAAAAAAATCTGTACAAAGTCTGGAAGGCCTACATCGTAGTACCTATTACGGGCTAATACAGAAATCGAGGTATTCGTCGACGGGGATGCCTTCGCGTTCCGATGGAGCGGGGTTCCCCAATCGCCCTACTGTCCGTCCGTTGGTCTTGGCCAAAGCCGACCACACCAAACATGGTGAAAATTTCCACCCAGTACTCACAACAGGTTGTACGGTGAGGGAAAACGTTATGTCCGACCGTCAAAACGGAAGCACAATGAGCACCGGATAGCGCTCAGAGTTTTGACAAAAAGAGTCACTTACCTGGGCCAAAGGCGTCATAGATGCTTCTAAGGTCAATCAGCCGGCTGAAAGAGCCACAAATTCAGCTGTGTAAACGGCTAATAAAGTCAAAAGAATCAGATCACATGATGAACCCCTGCCTTCGAAAAAGGCAAGAGGCCCTAATGTCACCATCAACAGGACACTCACCAAGCCCTTCAATGAAGTGGCGAAGCAGAGTCTAGTGATGGCTGTTATAGACAGAAATAGTGAGGATGGATCCATCCTCAGGGACAAATGGAGCCATGTGCAATCCGCCATAATGGCTCATTACCTCGATGTCCGAAGAGAAATGCCGGGCGCACCACCAGTCTGCAACGATGCAGGATGGCATCAGGGGAGAGTAAAGCTCTTATATTTCGGTGATGCCAGATCAGTAGATCTGTATAAGGCTGCTCTGAGTCGAGCGGGTGAGGTGTTGCCGGGTGCCCAGCTGGATGTTGTCGAAAAAACAACATACCTAGTCACCCTAGAGCCATCACCTGGGTTACAGAAGAGCTCTCCAGCCCGGCTGACATATTAGAGATAATAAAAGATTCCAATCCTGGTCTGCCGACCCATAATTGGAGAATTAGAAAGGTGGGTGAGGTGGATGGTAAAAAGCGTCAGGTCAATTTGATCCTTAACGCTGAATCCACCTCCCATATACAAAGTGTAAGTGCATCCCTGCAATATGGTTTCGAGACTATAGTCTTGAAGGTATACAAGCAGGATATAGCTCCCACTGCGGAAGGCGAGTCGTCGACCGCGGTTGATACAAGGCTTTCTGGAAGTGCGGAGGTCCACACGACCATTATTTCTGGTGGCTCTAACTCTAACAGAAGATCTGTAACGTCATTCTCTGAGGATGAAAACACTACTTCGGATACTGAGGGGCTGAGGAGAGTCTCCGGACTCTTTGGCGCATCTGGCGGGGACATGCTCCCCGATGATACGGATGAAGAGTTCGATAACATGAAGAGTTCGATGTCAATCTGTCGATTACCAATGATGGTAAGAATTCTACAGATTAACCTCCATCACGCTAAAGCAGCCTCAGCGGCTCTATAGCTGCGCCTGTCCACAGGTGCAGTAGACATCGTCCTGATCCAGGAGCCCTATGTAGTAGGAGGACGGGTGTGCGGTATTAAGGCACCAAACTTTAAACTGCTTGCGGCCAACTGTGGTCTAAGTACTGTGATCTAAGTATTTTTCTTCTGACTAAGTTAAGCGGTAAAGACCAAACAGCTGCTAGTCTGGAGATTGGTAATCGCATATACTGGGTGGTCTCCAGTTACTTTCCTTATGAAGCTGCAATACCGACAGCTCTCTTCAGGGAAGTAGTAGAAGAAGCAACGTCTGACGAGCTCGAGCTGATTATTGGCGCAGACACGAACGCTCATCATACTATCTGGAGTAGTACGGATATAAACAATAGGGGTGATTCGCTTCTTGACGTTATTCTAACCACCAACCTAACTATTTGTAACATTGGCTATAAACCGACCTTTACAATTAAAGACAGACAAGAAGTACTAGATGTAACGTTTTTGTCTTCTTCGTCAGACAAAATTATTGGGTGGAATGTACTGGACGATCACTCATTCTCGGATCACCATTATATAGAGTTCAAACTCGCCGAAAAAATGCCTAAACCTGCTGTTCACAGAAATGTGAGGAAGACAAAGTGGCACCTGTATGAGAAGATTTTTAAAAAGGTCCTCAACTCTAAACTTCTTTATGAACCGAATAACAAAGCCGGTCTGGATAATCTGGTCGAGCATATCACCACATCATTCAAAAGTTCCTTTGAAGAAGCCTGTCCAAAAACAAGGTACAAGGGTAAAACTAAACCCCAATGGTGGACTTCTGAGCTAACGGCCAGGAAAAAGACCTGCAACAAGCTATTCAACAAGGCGAAATCTACAGGAGCCTTTAATGATTGGGATGCATATAAAGGGAAACTCAAGATCTATAAGAAGGAGCTTAGGAAGGCGCAAAGACGCTCTTGGTATTCCTTCTGTGGCGAAGTGGAAAAGGCCTCCGACGCCGCAAGGCTGAGGAAGGTACTATCCGCGTCTCCTTGTACAGTGGGGTATTTGCAGGATGAGGCAAACAACTGGACAAAAAACAGCGAGCAATCGCTAAGTGTACTGCTCGACACACATTTCCCGGGGAACTCATCAACAGAGCCCGAGGACCAACAAGAGTGCGAGTGGACTGCGAGCATCGCTAGCTTGTTGACTGAGAGATCTAGAATAAGCTGGGATCTAAACAGCTTTGATCCCTTCAAGTCACCTGGACCAGACCACATCACCCCAGCAGAAATGCAGAAAATGTTAAAGTACATTATCCCCTGGCTGCAGACAATTTATGTAGGCTGTATTAGGTTTTCATACATCCCAAATCGATGGAGGGATACCAAAGTGGTATTCATACCCAAAGCGGGGAAGATATCGCACACTAGGCCAAAAGACTTCAGACCAATTAGTCTATCCTCTTTCCTATTGAAAAGTCTGGAAAGACTTTTAGATTATTTCATTAGGCAAAACCTGGATACAAAACTCCTGTCGGGGAACCAACATGCTTACAATAAGGGAAAGTCTACAGAATCAGCCCTGCACGAACTTGTGAGCACTATCGAAACGTCCTTACATTTCAAAGAATTCACCATGGTGGCATTTCTTGACATAGAAGGGGTTTTTAACAACATACACCCAGATGCAATAATCGCGGCATTGTCACATCTAGCTTGATTAGACTAATTCAAAGACTACTCAACAGAAAACGTATAACAGCATGTCTAGGGTCCACAACTCTAACAAGGTTTGTAAACAGATGGACCCCACAAGGAGGAGTACTGTCTCCACTAATTTGGAACCTAGCGGTGAATGAAATCCTGCTAGATCTAGAACGTTGTGGCTGCAAGGTCGTGGCATATGCGGACGACCTGGCAATCGCAGTGAGTGGCAAATTCGAAAACATCCTCCGAGATATTCTACAGGTGGCTCTGAACAAGTTGGCTATATGGGCCAGAAGCGGCGATTTGGGTGTTAACCCAAACAAGACAGAATTGGTTCTCTTTACTAGGATGAATAATGTCCCACATGTGGACCCTCCTCCTCGTATAAATGGAACAGATATAGTCTTTTCTGAAAGTGCAAAATTTTTAGGAATAATTTTGGATAGGACACTGTCATTCAGACTAAACGTACGTGAACGTGTGAAGAAGGCCAATATCGCCCTATATTCCTGCAGGAAGGCTGTAGGGTCGTGGTGGGGCCTCTCTCCTAAAATTGTCCATTGGATATATATAGCAGTGGTTCGTCCAATACTGTTATACGGCATTGTGGTATGGTGGACGGCAACTGACAAACTAACCATCACAAACCTGCTATCAGGGGTTCAGAGAACTGCCTGCCTGTGCATAAGCGGAGCGTTAAGGACTACAGCAACTGAGTCTCTACAAGCCCTTCTCCACATACTGTCGATTAATGTTGTGGCGAGAGAAGTTGCAACCAAAGCGGCACTAAGATTAAACTGCCTATCAATGTGGAGGTACAAGAACTACGGTCACATGAGGATATCAAAGTGTAGTGCTATGGTAACCGACCGAGTGGACTATATATCAACGGTGCGCACCTTTGAGACGAACTACATCACTATGATACCAGCCAGGGATGAATGGGATGGCAGAATACCCTGAAATAGAAACCATCTCCACTTCTATACGGATGGTTCGAAGCTTGATGAAAAGGTTGGCTTCGGAGTACACTGTGAAGAACTTAATTTGGATATAGCTCACAGACTACCAGATACCTGCAGTGTCTATCAAGCCGAAATGATGGCAATATGGGAAGTCGCCAAGTGGCTGAGTCGGAACATAGTAACCAACACTGGCGTTGTCATTTACTCGGACAGCCAGGCTGCCACCAATTCTCTGGAGGCCACATCCCTAAATTCAAATAGCCCTCGACTGCCGCAGATCTCTTAACGAGATGGCTGAGCAGTTTAATATACACCTCATATGGGTGCCTGGGCATAGGGATATCCCGGGGAACTGCAAAGACAATGAACTTGCGAGGAAAGGGACGACTTTACAAATTCTCGAAGAATTTGCATATATTGGTGCGCCACTATCCACGTGCAAGCTTTGGATAAGGCAAGAGGCAATCAGGCAGTCCAACGACAGATGACACAAATCGGCACCTGTAGGGTAGCCAGACAAATCTGGCCTAGGTATGACCTGAGAAGGTCAAAATATCTCCTCGCACTGCCTGATCGGCGAACACGCCAGAAGATTGGGTATTAACTCCAATGACTTCTGCAGAAGCTGTAGAGATGAGGAAGAAGTGGAGAGCATTGAGCACTTGCTATGCGACTGTCCCGCTTTGAGTAAACAACGACTGGACCTACTGGGGTCGGCCTTTCTAGGCAGCCTCACAGATCTTTCCAGTACCAATATTCGTGCTATCGATACATTTGTATATCAAACAAGTTGGTTTCGATGAAGGGCATTTTAGCCCGTGGTACCACCAGGGACCTAAACTGGTCTATGAGAGCTGAAGAAATAAAAAAAAAGGAAACGGCTACCACCCTAACCTAAAACCTAAAAAGGCATTACCTTGTTTCTCCAGCCATACAGAAGTTACTATACGCTGAGCTTGATCGCATGCTCGATTTGGGCGTTATTGAGGTTAGTAAAAGCAGCTGGAAGTCGTTGCTGATCTGTCGTAGTGAACGGACGTGTTTATCACAGAGCGGAAAGTTGAATCCTATTACGCAGTACCTATTACGTAACCGCAATATTCCGATGGAGCGGGGTTCCCCAATAGTCCGACTGTCCGTCCGTTGGTCTTGGCCAAAACCGACCACAACGAAAAGGGTGAAAATTTCCCCCCAGTACTCACAACAAGTGGTACGGTGAGGAGAAAACGTCATGTCCGACCGTCAAAGCGGAAGCACAATGAGCACCGGATAGCGCTCAGAGTTTTGACGAATTGGAGGCTGTTGAGGTTTCGGCTCTTACCGAAAAACAAAAAGAGTCACTAACCTGGGCTAAAGGCGTGATAGATGCTTCTAAGGCCACTGAGTCGGCTGAAAGCGCCACAAATCCAACTGTTAACGGCTAATAAAGTCAAAAGAATCAGATCACCTGATGAACCCCTGCCTCCAAAAAAAAAAGGCAAGAGGCCCTAATTTCATCACCAACAGGGCACTCACCAAGCCCTTCAATGAAGTAGCGAAGGAGAGTCTAGTGATGGCTGTTATAGACAGAAGTAGTGAGGATGGATCCATTCTCAAGGACACATGGAGCCATGTGCAATCCGCCATTATGGCTCATTACCTCGATGTCCGAAGAGAAATGCCGGGCAACGATGCAGGATGGCATCAGGGGAGAGTAAAGCTCTTATATTTCGGTGATGCCGGATCAGTAGATCTGTATAAGGCTGCTCTGAGTCGAGCGGGTGAGGTGTGGCCGGGTGCCCAGTTGGATGTTGTGGAAAAAAACAACATCCCTAGTCACCCTAGAGCTATCACCTGGGTTACAGAAGAGCCCTCCAGCTCGGATGACATATCAGAGATAATAAAAGATTCCAATCCTGGTCTGCCGACCCATAATTGGAGAATAAGTAAGGTGGGTGAGGCGGATGGTAAAAAGCGACAGGTCAATTTGATCCTTAACGCTGAATCCACCTCCCATATTCAACCCTGCAATATGGATTCGAGACTATAGTCTTGAAGGTATACAAGCAGGATATAGCTCCCACTGCGGAAGGCGGCTCGTCGACCGTGGTTGATACAAGGCTTTCTGGAAGTGCGGAGGTACACACGACCATTATTTCTGGTGACTCTAACAGAAGATCTGTAACGTCATTCTCTGAGGATTGAAACACTACTTCGGATACTGAGGGGCTGAGGGAAGTCTCCGGACTCTTTGACGCATCTGTTGGGGACATGCTCCCCGATGATACGGGCGAAGAGTTCGATAACTCCCTTGTCGGGGTGGATGTCAATCTGTCGATTACTAATGATGGTAAGAACCTGCATTGTGGCCAGAAAAGATCTAAGTATTTTTCTCCTGACTAATTTAAGTGGTAAAGACCAAACAGATGCTAGTCGCATATACTGGGTGGTCTCCAGTTACTTTCCTTATGAAGCTGCAATATCGACAGCACTCTTCAGGGAAGTAGTAGAAGAAGCAACGTCTGACGAGCTCGAGCTGATTATTGGCGCAGACACGAACGCTCATCATACTATCTGGGGTAGTACGGATATAAACAATAGGGGTGATTCGCTTCTTGACTTTATTCTAACTACCAACCTAACTATTTGTAACATTGGCACTAAACCGACCTTTACAATTAAAGACAGACATGAAGTACTAGACGTAACGTTTGCTACTGACCGGGTGTCAGACAAAATTATTGGGTGGAATGTACTGGTCGACCACTCATTCTCAGATCACCATTATATAGAGTTCAAACTCGCCGAAAAAGCGCCTAAACCTGCTGTCCACAGAAATGTGAGGAACACAAAGTGGCACCTGTATGAGAAGAATTTTAAAAAGGTCCTCAACTCTAAACTTCTTTATGAACCGAATGACAAAGCCGGTCTGGATAATCTGGTCGAGCATATCACCACATCATTCAATAGTCCCTTGAAGAAGCCTGTCCAAAAACAAGGTACAGGGGTAAAACTAAACCTCAATGGTGGACTTCTGAGCTAACGGCCAGGAAAAAGACCTGCAACAAGCTATTCATCAAGGCGAAATCTACTGGAGCCTTTAATGATTGCGATGCATATAAAGGGAAACTCAAGATCTATAAGAAGGGGCTTAGGAAGGCGCAAAGACGCTCTTAGTATTCCTTATGTGGCGAAGTGGAAAAGGTCTCCGACGCCGCAAGGCTGAGGAAGGTACTATCCACTTCTCCTTGTACAGTGGGGTATTTGCAGGATGAGGCAAACAACTGGACAAAAAACAGCGAGCGACACACATTTCCCGGGGAACTCATCACCTGAACCAGACGGCATCAATCCAGCAGAAATGCAGAAAATTTTAAAGTACATTGTCCCCTGTAGGCTGTATTAGGCTTTCATACATCCCGAATCGATGGAGGGATACCAAAGTGGTATTCATACCCAAAGCGGGGAAGATATCGCACACTAGGCCAAAAGACTTCAGATCAATTAGCCTATCCTCTTTCCTATTGAAAACTCTGGAAAGACTTTTAGATTAATTCATTAGGCAAAACCTGGATACAAAACTCCTGTCGGGGAACCAACATGCTTACAATAAGGGAAAGTCTACAGAATCAGCCCTGCACGAACTTGTGAGCACTATCGAATCATCCCTACATTTCAAAGAATTCACCATGGTGGCGTTTCTTGACATAGAAAGGGGCTTTTAACAACATACACCCAGATGCGGTAATCGCGGCATTATCACATCTAAAGGTGAACTCTAGCTTGATTAGACTAATTCAAAGACTACTCAACAGAAGACGCATAACAGCATGTCTTGGGTCCACAACTCTAACAAGGTTTGTAAACAGAGGGACCCCCATTTGGAACCTAGCGGTGAACGAAATCCTGCTAGATCTAGAACGTTGTGGCTGCAAGGTCGTGGCATATGCGGACGACCTGGCAATCGCAGTGAGTGACAAATTCGAAAACATCCTCCGAGATATTATACAGGTGGCTCTGAACAAGTTGGGTAGATGGGCCAGAAGCAGCGGTGTCCATTGGATATATATAGCAGTGGTTCGTCCAATACTGTTATACGGCATTGTGGTGTGGCGGACGGCAACTGAAAAGCTAACCATCACAAACCTGCTATCGAGGGTTCAGAGAACTGCCTGCCTGTGCATAAACGGAGCGTTAAGGACTACAGCGACTGAGTCTCTACAAGGGCTCCATATACTGTCGATTAATGTTGTGGAGAGAGAAGTTGAACCAAAGCGGCACTAAGATTAAACTGCCTATCAATGTGGAGGTACAAGAACTACGGTCACATGAGGATATCAAAGTGTAGTGCTATGGTAACCGACCGAGTGGACTATATATCAACGGTGCGCAACTTTGAGAGGAACTACATCACTATGATACCAGCCAGGGATGAATGGAATGGCAGAATACCCGGAAATATAAACCATCTCCACTTCTATACGGATGGTATGAAGCTTGATGAAAAGGTTGGCTTCGGAGTACACTGTGAAGAACTTAATTTGGATATAGCTCACAGACCTGCAGTGTCTACCAAGCTGAAATAATGGCAATATGGGAAGTCGCCAAGTGGCTGAGTCGGAACATAGTAACCAACACTGCCGTTGTCAATTCTCTGGAGGCCACATCCCTAAATTCACAAATAGCCCACGACTGCCGCAGATCTCTTAACGAGATGGCTGAGCAGTTTAATATACACCTCATATGGCTGCCTGGGCATAGGGATATCCCGGGGAACTGCAAAGCCGATGAACTTGCTAGGAAAGGGACGACTTTACAAATTCTCGAAGAATTTGCATATATTGGTGCGCCACTATCCACGTGCAAGCTTTGGATAAGGCAAGAGGCAATCAGGCAGTCCAACGACAGATGGACACAAATCGGCACCTGTAGGGTAGCTAGACAAATCTGGCCAAGGTATGACTTGAGAAGGTCAAAATATCTCCTCGCACTAGAAAGGAAAATATTGTCTACGGTAGTATCAGTTCTGACGGGACACTGCCTAATGACTACTGCAGAAGCTGTGGAGGCTGTGGAGATGAGGAAGAAGTGGAGAGAATTGAGCACTTGCTATGCGACTGTCCCGCTTTGAGTAAACGAGGACTGGACCTACTGGGGTCGGCCTTTCTAGGCAGCCTAACAGATCTTTCCAGTACCAATATTTGTGCTATCGATACATTTGTATATCAAACAGGTTGGTTTCGATGAAGGAAATTTTAGTCCGTGGTACCACTAGTGGTCTTTGTGAGCTGAAGAAAAAAAAATAAAACGGCTGCCACCCTAACCTAAAACTTAAAACCTAAAACAGCAGCTGGAGTTCGCCGGTAACCCTTGTACGACAAAAAAAACAGATTATGTTTGGATGCCCGTAACGTTAACTCTCGCACCATTAAGGATGCATACCCTCTACCTCATATTGAGGGTATCTTAAGTCGATTACAGGATACTAGATTTATTTCCGCAATCGATTTAAAGGACGCATTCTGGCAGATACCACTAGAAGAGAAGTCAAGAGAAAAAACAGCTTTTACGGTCCCTGGGCGGCCGTTGTACCAGTACACGGTCATGCCATTTGAACTATGTAACGCTGCCCAGCGGATATGCAGACTGATGGATAAAGTGATACCAGCAGTCATGCGATCTAATGTTTTTGTATATCTTGACGACCTTCTAGTGTGTTCTGCCAGCTTTGACGATCACATTATCATATTGGAAGATGTTGCCAAGTGTCAAGTGGCAAACTTGTCTATCAATGTAGAAAAAAGCTAATTTAGCTACAGGGATGTTAGGTAACTAGGCTTTGTTGTCGGCGACGGTTCAATTAAAACTGACGATCAGAAAGTGCAGGCTGTAGCGGAATTTCCAGAACCTAAAACACCACGCCAACTACGTCGGTTTTTGGGCATGACGGGCTGGTACCGTCGATTCGTAAAGGATTATGCTACTGTCGCTGCTTCTCTTCATGATTGCCTTTCAAAAGAACGCATAAAGAAATTCGGACTAACTGTAGAAGCCAAAAATTCATTCGAATGTTTGAAGCAACGTCTCATTTCGGCACCAGTACTCATCAACCCAGACTTCAAGATTTTACATCCAGTGTGATGCATCCTCGCAGAGTGTAGGTGGTGTTCTGTTTCAGGTTGATGATGGGGAGAATGAACACCCAATAGCTTATATGTCTGCAGAATTAAATACGGCCCAGCGGAACTATAGTGTGACCGAGTTGGAATGATACGCTGCCGTTCTTAGTGTGAAGAAGTTTCGCGCTTATATAGAAGGACTTCCCTTCACAATTATTACGGATCATGCAAGTTTACGCTGGTTGATGAACCAAAAGGAACTTTCGGGGCGTTTAGCCGTTGGAGTTTAAAACTTCAGTCCTTTGATTTCGACATCCAAGACCGTAAGGGGTCCGAAAATGTAGTTCCGGATGCATTTTCCCGGGCTCACATGGAGGAGATATGCAGTTTAGATCGAGGTATAGAAGTTGATTTGGACTCACCGGCATTTAATTCTAAGGAATACCAAGCTTTACGGGAAAGTGTTCTAGATGTGAAGAATAATCTGAAGGTTCTAGATGTCCGGGTTTCAGAGGGCTTTGTATAGAAAAGGACATGTTTCTATACAGGAGATCCCTTACAGGAAGATCGAGCGTGGAAGCTTTGGGTGCCGGTAGAGTTAAGACAAGAGTTGGTCCTCTTAGCTCATCACTCACTTTCGACAGGACATGGCGGATTTCCGAAAACGTTGGTGAGAGAAGAGTTTTCCACACATTTGGGGTGCCAGAGTATGTTCACTCTGATAATGGACGACAGTTCATCGCTGAAATGTTTCAATATTTTCTGCGTAAATAGGGAACTACCCACGTCAGAACAGCCTGTTATTCACCTCAGGCCAATACCTCTGAGCTAGTGAATCGTTCAGTGCTCCAAGTGATCAGGTCATATGTTGGAGGACAGCAGAGACAATAGGATGAGCATATTACAGAAGTTGCGTTTGCCTTAAGGAGTGCATATCATAGTGCCATCCAAATTAAACCCTATCATGCATTATTTGGATGTCATATGGTGCTACATGCCAGTGCATATAAGATAATTAGGAATATTGACAAAGTGAAGGATGTTGACTTATGTATAGACAGCAGCTCATAGGGGACTTTGAGAACTTGGCCCAAGCTCAGGAAAAGGGTGCGAAAGCCTACAATACTCGTTGTAAGGATGTCAAGATTTTAAAAGGACAAATGGTCTATAGGCGCAATAACAGACAAAGTAGTCAGGTCGAAGGTTATAATGCAAAACTTGTACCAAGGCACATAAAGTGTATCGTAGGTGAAAGCAAAGGAAATTCCCTCTATTAACTCTTGAGTTTAGAAGGGAAGCGAATGGGAATATACCATGCTCTAGATATTTTTGCTGAATGAATCGTCACAATTTCCCGGCAACTGGTGGTAGAGCTGTGTGTCGAAGCAACACGATATCGTACACCTATTGGAATTTTTACGCATCCGTTCCATGATACTAATAGCATCGACGATTGCGAGCCTGTTACGAATTACATGTATAATATTTATTTTTTTTTTAAATTATAATTATAAACCAGGTGGTAACCTATTATAATGAATCTTGTTCTTCCAAATGAGTGGCCACTCTGGGGGATCTGTCAAGAAGGCAAGATTCTTTTTTGGGGAGATTCAATTCAATCGTACAGTCTTTGAACACTTCTACTTGAATGTGAACTTCATCTAAATGAGTTTCGTAATTGTGTGATATGGTCAGAGCACCATGTCCATTGGACTGACTGATTGCCTCTTGCCTAAGCCAAAGCATATGGCCAGGCATATCCCAAATGAGGTGTATATTAAATTGCTCAGCCATCTCGTTAAGAGGGGCTGTTTGTGAATTTAGGGATGTTGCCTCCAGGGAATTGGTGGCTGCCTGGCGGTCCGAGTAAATGACAACGCCAGTGTTGGTTACTATGTTGCGACTCAGCCACTTTGCGAATTCTCATATTGCCATTATTTCGGCTTGATAAACACTGCAGGTATCTGGTAGTCTGTGAGCTATATCCAAACTAAGTTCTTCACAGTGTACTCCAAAGCCAACCTTTTCATCAAGCTTCGAACCATCCGTGTAAAAGTGGAGATGGTTTATATTACATGGTATTCTGCCAACCCATTCATCCCTGGCGGGAATCATAGCGGTGTAAGTTCTCTCGAAGTTGTACACAGTTGGTATATAGTCCACTCGGTCGGTTACCATAGCACTACACTTTGATATCCTCATGACCGTAGTTCCTGTACCTCCACATTGATAGGCAGCTTAATCTTACGAGTAGTGTCGCTTTGGTTGCAACTTCTCTCTCCACAATATTAATCGGCAGTATATGGAGTAGGGCTTGTAGAGACTCGGTCGCTGTAGTCATTAAGGCTCCGCTTAAGCTCAGGCAGGCTGTTCTCTGAAGTTAGTAGGTTGGTGATGGTTAGTTTGTCAGTTGCCTTCCACCATACCACAATGCCGTATAACAATATTGGACGAACCACTGCTATATATATCCAATGGACAATTATAGGAGGGAGGCCCCACCGCGACCCTACAGCCTTCATGCAGGAATATAGGGCGATGTTGGCCTTCTTTACGTGTTCCAGTACGTTTAGTCTGAATGACACTTTCCTATCCAAAATTATTCCTAAAAATTTGGCACTTTCAGAAAAGACTAGATCTGTTCCATTCATCCGAGGAGGAGGGTTCACATGAGGGACATTATTCATCCTAGTAAAGAGAACCAATTCTGTCTTATTTGGGTTACGCCCAAACCGCTGCTTCTGGCCCATCTAGCCAATTTGTTCAGAGCCACCAGTAGGATGTTTCTGAGGACGTTTACGTATTTGCCACTCACTGCGATTGCCACGTCGTCCGCATATGCCACGACCTTGCAGCCAAAACGTTCTAGATCCAACAGGATTTCATTCACCGCTAGGTTCCAAATTAGTGGAGACAGTACTCCTCCTTGTGGGGTCCCTCTGTTTACGAGTCTTGTTAGAGTTGTGGACCCAAGACATGCTGTTATGCGTCTTCTGTGGAGCAGACTCTGAAAATGAAATAATCTAAAAGTCTTTCCAGACCTTTCAATAGGAAGGAGGATAGGCTAATTGGTCTGAAGTCTTTTGGTCTAGTATGATATCTTCCCTGCTTTAGGTATGAATACCACTCTGGTATCCCTCCATCGATTCGGGATGTATGAAAGCCTGATACAACCTACAAAAATTGTCTCCAGCCAGGGGATAATGTACTTTAACATTTTCTGCATTTCTGCTGGAGTGATGCCGTGGGGTCCAGGTGACTTGAAGGGCTCAAGGCTGTTAATAGCCCAGCTTATTCTGGATCTTTCGGTCAACAAGCTAGCAACGCTCGCTGTCCACTCGCATTCCTGTTGGTCCTGCTGGTCTTCGGGTTCTGTTGGTGAGTTCCCCGGGAAACGTGTGTCGAGCAGTACATTCAGCGACTGCTCGCTGTTTTTTGTCCAGTTTTTGTCCTCATCCTGCAAGTAACCTACTGTACAGGGTGAAGCTGATAGTATTTTCCTCAGCCTGGCGGCGTCGGAGACCTTTCCATTTCGCCACAGGAGGTATACCAAGAGCGTATTTGCGCCTTTCTAAGCTCCTTCTTATAGATCTTGAGTTGCTCTTTATAGGCATCCCAAACATTAGCGACCCCAATAAATTTAGCCTTGTTGAATAGCTTGTTGCAGGTCTTTTTCATAGCCGATAGCTCAGAAGTCCACCATTGGGGTTTAGTTTTACCCTTGTACCTTGTTTTTGGACAGGCTTCTTCAAGGGAACTATTGAATGATGTGGTGATATTCTCGACCAGATTATCCGCACCGGCTTTGTCATTCAGTTCGTTCAGAAGTTTGAGGTTGAAGTTGAAAGTTGAGGACTTTCTTGAAATTCTTCTCACACAGGTGCCACTTTGTCTTCCTCACATTTCTGTGGACGGCAGGTTTAGGCGCTTTATCAGCGAGTTTGAACTCAGTATGGTGATCTGAGAATGAGTGGTCGTCCAGTACATTCCACCCAATAATTTTGTCTGACAGCCGGGCAGTAGCAAACGTTACGTCGAGTACTTCTTGTCTGTCTTCAATTGTAAAGGTCGGTTTATTACCTATGTTACAAATAGTTAGGTTGGTAGTTAGAATAAAGTCAAGAAGCGAATCACCTCTATTGTTTATATCCGTACTACCCCAGAGAGTATGATGAGCCAATAATCAGCTAGAGTTGGGTGTCCTCATACCGCACACTCTTCCTCCTACTGCGTAGGGCTCCTGTATCAGGATGATGCCTACTGTACCTGTGAACAGGCGCAGCAATAGAACCGCTGCACAATACGAAGTAACGCGCAGCGAACGGCCAGCTCGACTTCGGAAGTCTTGTAGCTGGAAATTGTTACCGCCTTCGGGAAAATACATTGGTGTCGCACAGACTTCGGTCTACTGTTCAAACCACAGAGACATCGGTTTACTGTTCAAACCACAGAACAGTAAACCGAAGAGACTTCGGCCTACTGTTCAAACCACAGAGGCTTCGGCTTACTGTTCCACCACAGAGGCTTCGGCTTACTGTTCAAACCAAAGAGACTTCGGTCTACTGTTCAACCCACAGAGATTTCGGTCTACTGTTCAAAACACAGAGGCTTCGGCTTACTGTTCAAACCACAGAGACTTCGGTCTACTGTTCAAACCACAGAGACTTCTGTCTACTGTTCAAACCAAAGAGACTTCGGTCTACTGTTCAACCCACAGAGATTTCGGTCTACTGTTCAAACATTTTTAAAAAGCCAGCATGCTAACGAAGAAAACACTGTATATTTGAAAAAAATCTATGGATAGATGTAAAAGTTATGAGCCATTTTGTAAATGTTAGAGAAATTAAAAAAAATCTTGTTTCATATTTTTTCGCTTTTAAATGATGTTTTTGCTTATATTGAATTCGCCATATGTGAGAAAGACATATAAGAGACATTGCACTTGCATTTTATTTTATGAAGATTGATGACAGACATTATAAAATTATAGAGAGGACGAGGTTTTATGGCCCTTCGTAACCCTCTATAAAACATGATCTGCAATGTGAGAGCTATACTGGATGAGATCCGTTCTATGAGGTTTATGAGGTTTCCATTCAGTTACGCCTTTTGGGGCATGGACATCCCAGTCGTATATACAGGTAGTAAAATTATATGTACGCAATACAAAGTAGTACGCGGCAGTCTTGAAAATATTGGGTGTCTACTTTCGAAGCAAACTATATGTCAGCTACAGGTACTACAACTTATGAACCTTAAACCCGGAATTTATGAATGAAATTTCTTATTAATAAATTAGTGTAATTCAGCGCCTTAAAGAGATAAGTTGATTTTCTGAAAAATATTACAAAGTTATATTTCGAAGAATGAGTAAAAGACAAAGAACTTTTTAATGTGTAAATGATCCCGACAATTTTTGCCACATCTGCGGAAAATATGTAATTAAATAATCGACGTTCGTTAAGTAAAATAATAGAAGAAATATATGTGTAATATTTTGGTATACGAGTTAAAAATATGAACGAAACGTGTACACCTAGTATTTTGTGTACTTTAAAATTAATGTATTACAATGTTTAGTGGAATAAAACGTTTTAATTTTAGACTTCACGTGCAATTTGGAATGCCAATGATTTGGAGACAACCATTCATTTACGATACGGACTGCTATTTTTGTCTAAGTTAATAGATTGGAGTAGGAAGTGTCCAAGTATAGCTAACATCCTAATTACGGAAACATCATCAAGTTCAAATGAGTACTCAACTGTGAGCGATTCAAGTTTGAGTCAGAAGTCATCGCTTTTAACTCAGTTTCAACTCATTGATCTAGTGAGAGATTTGGAACTGACCAAAGATAAGGCAGAACTACTTGCATCTCGGATGAAACAGTACAATATTTTGGCCCCAGATGTTAACATATAATATTATAGAGTCCGTGGATAACAGATGCTTTTGCAAGGACATTCCCGGATTGTTCGAGGAACTTAATCAAACATACAATTCAAAGGAATGGCGGTTACTTGTTGACAGCAGTAAAGAAAGTTTGAAAGCAGTACTTTTACACAACTGAAATCAGAAACCGTCGATTCCCATTGCTCATGCTAATGGCTAAATTGATAAAATACATAAAATATTAACATGACTGGAAAATTTGTTGCCGATTTAAAAGTATTTGGTATGTTATGCCTATGGGATAGCCGATATTTTGCCACCACTGCATATGAAGCTGGGGCTCTTTAAAAATGATGTAAAAGCCTTAAGGAAAGATGGCAATTCACTCTTATATTTAAAAAGTTTATTTAAAAGACTTTCTTTTCAAAAAATCGAAGAAGGAGTTTTTGATGGGACTAAAATAAGGAAACTGATGAAAGATGTGAATTTCGAGTCATATTTGATGTCGGATGAAATTGCAGCATGGAGGTCGTTTAAGCTTGTAGTTTCAAGTTTCCTTGGATCCAATAAAAGTCCGCAATATGAAACAATGATTAATGATTTGTTAAAAAATTATGAAAAAATTGGTTAGTAACATATTTTTTTATATTTATGTATATAAGACATATGTATGTATTCTTCCAACTTATTTTTCGCTTTATGTATTCCAACAGGTGTAAATATGTCCTCCAAAACTTTTTCCCGAGAATCTTGGCGACGTAAGTGACAAACATGGCGAAAGGTTTCACCAAGAATTGACGTCCATCGAGCGGCGTTACCAAGGGCACTGGGATGAAAGAATGATGGGAGATTGTATTTGGATCTTCATTAGAGAAACCGATTCCGAAATCTACAAACGTCAACAAAGAACTCACAGTTACTTCTAATGAAACTTATTCATGAAAATAAACTCAAATGTACATAATATAAATAGGCATTATTTTCTTCGCTAGGATGCAAGCTTTTAAAAAATAAAATTAAATATTTTTTTTCTATTTTGGATGTTTTCTTTTTTGTCACAGGATTTTTTTTTTTTTTAAATCTACTTTTTCCAATTTGTTTAATGACTGTTACTAAACCACTGTTTCTAAGTGCTAGAGATATTTTCAACATTGGTAGCCCACATTAATAGCTTCAATTTAACGTATAAGTCGACCTGATCGGGCATATACTCCAAAAATTATAGTGCAAATACTGAGGGTACATTCGACGATAATAGTATTTTTAATAAAAAAATTTAAAAAAAAAATTATCCATAAACAAATTTTTGGTTTTGATTTTATATAACAGTATGCCACAACCTCGTATACAAAAAAATTATTTTTAGGTCTAGGACACAAAAAAATTTTTTTTGTTGCATAGTGCAATTTGTTTTAAGACGTAGTTAGTCGAGGCTCCTAGATACAAGCCGTAGTTAGTCGAGGCTCCTAGATACAAGCCGTAGTTAGTTGATACGCGATTCGTTTTCGCGATTAGTTCGCTTCCGCGATTAGTTCGCTTTCGCGATTCGTTCGCTTCACCCATTGAATTTTATTTAATTAGCCGTTTAGTTAGAGTAAGAGTCCATTAGATATAAGTTAGCTTAAGTATTTAATGTAATCTACCACCTGTTCTAGTACCCAGAATATCACCGGGGCCCATTTCCAGGGCTCACCGCCTGCACACATCACCAGGGCCTATTTCCAGGGCCCAACGCCAACATATATCACCGGGCCTATTTCCAGGGCCCACCGCCAACATATTTTATAGGGGCCTATTTTCAGGGACCACCGCCAACATATATCCCGGGGCCTATTTCAAGGGCCCACCGCCAACATATATCACCGGGGCCTATTTCCAGGGTCCATCGCTAGCATATATCACCGGAGCCTATTGCAAAGGCGCACCTCCAGCTTATACCAGAAGGGCCCCTCACATACAATTCTCAATTTATTGTCGTTGTAACACTATTGGATTTATCAATAAAGAACACATTATATAGTCCAGGAGACTCAATCCCTTTTTTTTACTTAAGGTTTTGTGGGTCCTTGAGTTGACCCTGGAGTTCTGATAACTTACCTCAGCAGAAGCAAAAACCCCGTTACAAATGGCGCCCGAGCAGGAACCCGACCACAAAACGGAATGCGGAAAAACAAATACACCCGCCAGCGTGGTAGAGTCGAGTTCCAACAACGACAATAAAGAGAAACGTGAGACTACACTTCTTTACAGCCCGACTCACTTAACTGGACCTATCTGCTGAAGAAGGACCAGCTCCTGGAGCAGTGCAAGAAGATTGGGAAAGGCACAGAAGGATTAAACCGACACCCGAACATGCCTATCTACCGAAACCTGAGCTTAGCCGTCTCTCATACATTACAACCGATATCCGAACCTATCAACTCACCTAAAACCCGAAGCTTAGCTGTCTGCCGAGAATCCCACAGACAGCCGAGCTTATCTATTTACCGAAACCTGAAGCCCAGCAGATGAGGAGTAAGCCGACACCAGAATTTGCATATCTACCGAAAACCCGAAGCGTAGCCGTCTCTCATACATAAGAACCGACATCCGAACCTATCTACTCAACGAAAGCCGAGCCGTCTGCTGTCCACCCAAGGACCAAAACTCGCCCATCCCCAAACATGAAAAACTGGTACTACAAATGACGTGCTTTGTTCACTTTCCTCCTTTTTTCCCAAGCGGGGGGAGATGTAACGTGACAAACTCTTTTATTTTTGTCGGTTCATTTGTCCACTTATTTTTCCATACAAATGGCCAAGAAGGCCCCAAATATAAGAGAAGGCCCCATATATAAGAAAAGGCCTCTTTCATTAAAACTCAGTGACCAAACTCTAGTGGTACGACCAACAGGAATTCAGTGTGTCAAAATATATATTAATAACTCGCCTTTGTTTATAATTCGCATTACTTTATATACACTGGAATACTTAATGTTTGGTCTGGTCGATCACTAGCGGTGGAGTTCTGGAGTTAGAGTTAGACGGACCAAAGTACATGTGTGTCCCGACCGCAGTCGAAACAATTTGACTTAAGTTAACACCAGAAATTCACCCATGCGATTCGTTCGCTTCCGCGATTCGTTCGCTTGCGCGATTTGTTCGCTCCCGCGATTCTTTCGCTTCCGTAACCAGTTCGCATATACAATTAGTTTTAAGCCGTAGTTAGTCGAGGCGCGACTCATTCAAACGCTCCTAGATATAAGCCGTAGTTAGTTGATTCGCGATTCGTTCGCATACACAATTAGTTTTAGGCCGCAGTTAGTCGAGGCGCGACCCGTTCAAACGCTCCTAGATATAAGCCGTAGTTAGCTGATACGCGATTCGTTCGCCTCCGCAATTCATTCGCTTCACCCATTGAATTGTATTTTACTTAGCTGTTTTGTTAGAGTAAGGGCCCATTAGATATAAGTTAGGTTAGGTTGAAGAGAGGAGACGTTTAAACGTCTCATACACTTAAGCCAGTGGTTCGGCCTGTTG
The DNA here is from genome assembly GCA_963930755.1 of Eudasyphora cyanicolor. Lineage (NCBI taxonomy): Eukaryota > Metazoa > Arthropoda > Insecta > Diptera > Muscidae > Eudasyphora > Eudasyphora cyanicolor. The sequence continues at coordinate 149,602,639 of OZ005734.1, read as the reverse complement.
TGCGCTCCTTATTTATGATCTTTTTTATACCTCACGAGTTACAGAAAATCAGTACTAGACACAAATTTTCTCAGTATCTTCCAGTCATATTCTCTGAGATATGTCAAGTCTGGTAATATGTCGGACCCGAAATGTTGGGATCTTGCATGTGTGAAAGCCGGGCAGTGACACAGAAAATGTCCCATCGTTTCGATGCTTTCCCTGCATGCCCTGCATTTGTCGTTTCCTGCTAGTCATATGCGATAAAGATGTGCTTGTAAGCTTGAGTGTCCCGTTATAACACTCATCGTCTTACTAATATCGATCTTGTTTAGTTTCAGAAGACTTCTTGTTTTCTTTTCATTTGGGTCACCCCACAGTATCTTTGCAGTTGCTCCTACTGTTGCGCTATTCCACACAGTTTTGTGAGCCATCACTGCCCAGTGCTTCAACTCTTTTTTCGTGGTTTCGAAAGGTTTCCAATTTTCCAAGTTTATTACTAGAAGTTCTCTGCCCTTTGAATCCAAGCTGTTTGCCTGTTCATTTCCAATCACTCCGTTGTGTCCTGGTACACAGCAAATACGCATCATTTATCGTTCTTTTACAGTCCAACACAATTCTGGATTTGACCCTTTCCGATGTTATTGCTTTAATTGCCATTTGGCTATCTGTGAAGATGTTGGCATATTTAGGCTTTGTCGTATTACTGAGCCAGTTCACACACTCCGTGATTGCTTGACCATAACACGGTATTTCAAGCAAAAGTTGAAATACCGTGTTATGGTCAGGGAGGCGGAAGTGAAGTTCGACTTCTGGTTCATCAATAAAAAGTCCCAGACCCGTCCTTCCTCCTCGCTTGGGCCCATCCGTGTAGCAGCTGGTTCCCACTGGCACATTGGCCAAAGTTCCATTTTCCCAGGAGCGTCTGTCTGGCACAAACGTATCACAGGTAGCTGTAAGCCGCACTTCAGGAATGCGGTCGGAGATTTCTGGCGTTTGAATGTGACCAACTAGAGATTCTAAAATCTTTTGATGGTACGACTTGTGGTCTCGATTTATCAATTCACCCATCACCTGTAGACGTCTTGCTGTGAGGGCTGCCTCATACTTTATACGGAAGTCTATTGGTTGGATGTGCATTATAGTCTCCAACGCTTTTGTTGGTGCAGTTCTAAATGCCCCGCTTATGCCTAGACAGCACATACGTTGAATTTTTTGCAATGGTATTACGTTGCACTTCTTGTCCACTGATGTCCACCACACTACACAAGCGTAGGTGATTATTGGTCTAATCACGCTCATGTAAAGCCAGTGAGTCATATTTGGACGTAGTCCCCATTTTGAACCTATAGCTCTTCTGCACAACATCTGTGGGCCTTTGTAACTCTTTCTTCAAGATGATCTTTCCAGTACAGTTTCTGATCCAAGATTACTCCCAAATATTTTACTTTTTTAGTTATAGCAATTGTCTTATTCAGGAATCGAGGCCGGGTAAAACGTGGGATCTTCGTTTTCCTTGTAAATAGACATATTTCTGTTTTGTCTGGGTTAACATTTAATCCCCTTGGCTGTGCCCAGTTATATGCTATGTTTAGTGCCTCTTCAGCTCTTCTGCATAATAGATTTGGATGAAAGCCCCTTAGAAGTATTACAACGTCGTCTGCATAACGGACTGGTTTAAGTCCTTCATTGGTGAGGGCTTTTAGGAGACTGTGTATCGTCGTAACCCATAGAAGAGGCGATAAAATGCCCCCTGAGGTATACCACGATTTACCTTGTCTCTAATTTGTATGTCATATGACCCACAAATAATCCACCTATTCCTAAGCATATTGTTGATCCAATTATTCAGCGCCCGGTCAACCTGAAACTCGTCTAAGGATTGGATAACTGTATCGGTCTGTACATTGTTAAATGCGCCCTCAATGTCTATGCAAACAGCAAGTGTATACATTTCTTTACTGAAGGACTCTTCTATGTGGTGCACTACCTCATGCAGAGCTGGTTCCACTGACCTTCCTTTGGCATAGACGTGTTGTTTGAATTTTAGCCTGTCATCCGCTATTTTACTTTTGACCATGTTATCAATTATTCGCTCCATTGTTTTTAACAGGGAAGAAGTTAGGCTAATGGGTCAATAAGCCTTTGGGGTCGTATAACTCGCCTTGCCAGGCTTTGGTATGAAGACCACCGTAGATTCCTGCCAGTTTTTTGGGGTATAAGAATGGGTTAGGCATGCCGTGAACACTCCAGCCAGATGAGTTGATACCAGATCCACCTCATTCTGCAGAAGTGCTGGAAATATTCCATGCGGTCCCGCAGCCTTAAAGGGATAGAAACATTTTATCGCTTATTTAACCATACCATCTGTTATATCCGTAATAGGTACTTGATGCAATACATTTTCATTCTGTAACTGTTCCTCTGTTGGTCCAGCATTACCAGTCGGAAATGAGTTTTCATCAAGAGCCTTACGGTATCCTCTATAGTTTCCATCCTTTTACCCGTGTCATCCACAAGTGTTTCGGTTTGGACATGAGTTTTTGAGAGGAACTTTTTCATTTTAGACATGCTGTTAACGCTGTCTACCTGTTCACAGAAAAGCCTCCAGGAGTTACTTTGCGCCGATCTAATGATTTTATTGTATTCTTTGAGTCTTCTGTGATAGTCGTCCCAATATACTGATTGTTTTTTACGTCGAGCTCTGTTGTACAGTCTGCGGACATCTTTGCCAATCGAGCGAATTTGTCCTGTCATCCAGGGTTTCTCATAGGCAGATTTCCTTTGTCGAAGTGGGCAACTATCTTCGAATGATTATACAAGAGCCTCGGTAATCTTCTTCACATTGATATCAATGTCTTCTGCACATATATAATCGCGTGTAGGCTGCCCCAATCGATTTCTAAGTAGATTTCCGAAATTAGACCAGTTGGCCTTAGCCTTATTACGGAAACTTATTGGGTTTGGCGGTGGCCGTGCAATTTTAAACCTTATATAACGGTGGTCTGAATAGGAGTGTTCATCCGAAACCCTCCACTCATGGATCTCATCAATAAGATTTTCTGAACATATCGTTATATCTAATAACGATTCTCCCTAATTTTGTTAACAAAGGTTGCAGTGTTTCCTATGTTAAGAGTTATGAGGTCATTTGTATTCAAAAATTCTATAAGGGCGTGTCCCCTTTTATTGATGTTAGTACTACCCCAAGCGATATGATGGGAGTTGGCGTCACATCCAGCTAATAACTCATTACTTGTGTGTTTGGATTCCCTCACCAGACGTTGCAATTCCGACGTAGGTGGCAATGTCGGCGCATCGAATGGCAGATATATTGACGTCAGGTACATATTTCCATTATCTTGCCTCAACACCGTTGCGTCCGATGTTGACAACTCTGGAGAGAAAAGAAAACATAAGTTTTTATGGCACAAAATACAAGTCCTTGGACGAGTACCTGTGTTAGCGTAAAAAAGGTTATAGTTCACATGGTTTAATCCAGTAACCTTGTTGCTAGTTGTCAATGGTTCCTGGATCAAAGCAATATGAGCCCTGCCTTTATTTATGATGTCCATCAGAGCGTTGTATGCTGTCTCGCTCCGGTGGAGGTTTATCTGGATGACCTCAATCATTGTCTTTCCAGTAAAAGTTTCCTTTGGGAGTCGTCTATCCTATTTGGTTGCACTCCCTCTTTATTTGGTAGTGAGTCTTTCTCCTCCTTTCGTTTACTACCTATTACACACTCTTCAAGTAGACCTCTTTGGGAGGCGATGTTACTTATTGTCGTTCCCTCTTTGTTTTGATTCTTGATGTACCTATTCCTATCACCACTATTGCTGGGAACATTCTGCCAAATTGGTGATATTATCAGCAATTTGGTAATGTTATCGACCTCTTTTTGGAAGGCGGTGTTGTTTTTTGTCGCTCCCTCTTTGTTTTGAGTTTTTGTGCTCCTCTTCATATCCTTATCACCACCTTTGCTGGGAACTTTCTGCAAAATTGATGATGTTATCGGCAAATGGGCGATGTTATCGACCACTTCCACCTCACTTTTTGGAATTGTCTCATTCGCTTCTTTCTGTTCACTATTTTCGTTTGCCACTGCAGGCGGTACGTTCGTGTTAGGGCTCGACTTAACTGTCCTGCCAATGGGGGTTTTTCCAATCTTAAAGAAGATTTTCCAAATCCCGAAAAATGCCATGCCTTTTGTCTTGACAAGGCTATCCCTGGAATACGGGTCTATGCCTACCACCAGGAGAGAACCATCGGTATCATTTTTCCTGTGGAAGACTTCCCACTTCCCCAATTTATATTCGAATCTTGTTTGCCAATGACGCTGAGTATTGGCAAAGAGCATCCCCAAGGTGAGGGGATGCTCTCCACTAGTTTTCCGAGGACATCGACACAACATTGTGATACCAGTTTCAGCATCAAAACGCCCGATGTGATGCCAATTCAGCGCAGCGTTGTGATGCCAGCCTTAGCATCAAAACACCCCTCTCAAACTTGCAACTCATTACTTCGATTGGTGGTTCATCCTTAGATTCGAGGACGTACTCCGCTACCCTCGTATAGACCAAATCTTCGAAGTTACTCTTTTGGTCTTCGGGGATTCTGTCAGATGCACTACTGCTATCAATTATAGCATAGCATAGATCGTCTCGAAAATGTTGTTTAGCTATATTAGAATAAGCTGGTGGCTTCTTACCCTTCTTTATGGCCAACTGATTTTTTCGTGTCTGTAGTCTTTTTGTTTAAAGCCTCATCCTTAACGGATGATTTGGTTGACTTCACCTGCGTTACTGGGTCAACTTTACCGCCCACGATCGAAGGACCCAGACTAGAGACCTCCTTTTGTGTGGTTACGTTAGGCTTCTCCGACTTACTGGAAGAAGGCGAGCCCTTTTTCTTCCTAGTCACTTTCACAGCGCTATGTTCTTCGGGAGACCTGACTCTTTTAGCGGTCTCCATGTTTGTGTTGGAGGTAGAATTGTCAGGTTCATCCCGTAATAGGTTCTGTCGGTTCAACTTATTCAGCTTGTTTCGGGAGTTACTAAACTCCCATTATCAATATCCTTATTACAACGATTACTTCAGTCGAAATTATTAGAATATATACGCACAGCCAAGTATCATTAAACGAGAACTATTTGCTAAAAGCGCATATCTCCAAAAAAGAGTAATCATCATCCCTCGTACATGCACCAACTTCCACTCTCGTGAGTCTTTACAATGTAAAGAATTCACACGAATGTTTTGCTGTAGTTGACTATGCAACAACAACGTATTTGCTCGTGCCCTACCATTTCTTCTTGTTTTTGTTTTTTGTTTTATTCGATCTGCTTTCATAGTGCATATTTTGTTTTTGCACTCAGGCTCAGGCTCAAGATCGTTATTGTTGTTTTCAGTATATGAAAACAACTTTGTTAAAAATTAAAGAAGAAGTAAGTGACATGTATTTGGAGTGGTTGTAATGGTTGGATAGACAGATATGTTTCGGGAGCCACCAAACTCCCATTATGATAATAATTTAAAATGTAATACTTTATATGTATGATCGCTAACATCCGAACATAATAAAATCGCCATTTTTTATAGTAGGTCGCTAAAAATTGCTGTATGTATTTTGATGCAGTGTACCGAAATCCATCAAAAACTAAATTTCCATTTTTCTTTTTGTCACATTGCTGATCAGTCGTGGTGGACGGACGAATTTATCACAGAGCGGATAGCTAAAACCTATTACGCAATCGCAAAAAATTATGTACAAAGTTTGAAAGGCCTACATCGTAGTACACCGTAATACAAACAAATAAATAAATTCTTTTGACGGGGATGCCTTCATGTTCCGATGGAGCGGGGTTCCCCAATCGTCCGACTGTCCGTCCATTGATCTTGGCCAAAACCGACCATACCAAAAATGGTGAAAATTTCCCCCCAGTAATCACAACAGGTGGTATGATGAGGGGAAAACGTCATGTCCGACCGTTGAAACAGAAGCTCAATGAGCACCAGATAGCGCTCAAAGCTCGATGTTGTAGCGCTAGGCATCCTAGCGCTATCAGCTGGGTACCAGAAGAGCCCTCTAACCCGGCTGACACATTAGAGATAGTAAAAGATTCCAATCCTTGTCCGCCGTCCCATAATTGGAAAATAAGCAAGGTGGGTGAGGAGGGTGGTAAAAAGCGGCAGTTCAATTGATCCTTAACGCTGAATCCACCTCCCATATACAACGTGCAAGTGAAACCCTGCAATAAGGTTTCGAGACTATAGTCTTGAAGGTATACAAGCAGGATATACCTTCGCGGGAGGTATCCAAGCAAGATATAAGTGCGGAGGTACTCACGCCCATTATTTCTGGACTAAAACTCTAACAGAAGATCTGTAACGTCCTACTCTGAGGACGAAAACTCTACTTCGGACACTGAGGGGAGTTTACGGACTCTTTGACGCATCTGGCAGGGACATGCTTCTCGATGATACGGACGAAGAGTGCGATAACATCTTTATCGGAAGAATGTTAATTTGTCGATTACTAGTGATGGTAAGAATTCTACAGATTAACCTCCATCACGCTAAAGCAGCCTCAGCGGCTCTATTGCTGCGCCTGTTCACAGGCGCAGTACACATCGTACTGATCGCGAGCGCGAGGAAGGGTGTGCGTGACACCCAACTTTAAACTTCATGTGGCCAACTGTGAAGGCACTCCAAGAACCTGCATTTTGGCCAGGAAAGATCTGAGCATCTTTCTACTGACAAATTTAAGTAGTAAAGACAAACAAATGCTAGCCTGGAGATCGGTAATCGAATATATTGGGTGGTCGCCAGTTACTTGACTTTTGGAGCTGTAGTACCGACAGGTCTCTTCGGGGAAGTAGTAGAAGAAGCAACGTCTGACGAGCTCGAGCTGATTATTGGCGCAGACATAAACGGTCATCATACTATCTGGACGCTCATCATACTATCGTTTCTTGACTTTATTCTAACTACCAAACAACTATTTGTAACATAGGTAATAAACCGAACTTTACAATTAAAGACAGACAAGAAGTAATCGAAAAGCGCCTAAACTTACCGTCCACAGAAATGTGAGGAATACAAAGTGGCACCTGCATGAGAAGAATTTCAAGAAAGTCCTCAACTCTAAACTTCTCTACGAACCGAATGACAAAGCCGGTCTGTATAATCTGGTCGAGCATATCACCACATCATTCAATAGTTCCCTTGAAGAAGTCTGTCCAAAAACAAGGTACAAGGGTAAAACTAAACATCAATGGTGGACTTCTGAGCTAACAAGGCTGAGGAAGATACTATCTGCTTCACCCTGTACAGTGGTATATTTACAGGATGAGGCAAATAACTGGACCTAACAGAACCCGAGGATCAGCAGGACCAACAAGAGTGCTAGTGGACTGCGATCGTCGCTAGCTTGTTGACTGAGAGATCCAGAATAAGCTGGGCTACTAAAAACTTTGAGCCCTTCAAGTCACCTGGACCAGACAGCATCACTCCAGTAGATATGTAGAAAGTGTTGAAGTACATTATCCCACGGCTGGAGAAAATTTATGTAGGCTGTACCAGGCTTTCATACATCCCGAATCGATGGAGGGATACCAAAGTGGTATTTATACCTAAAGCGGGGAAGATATCACAAACTAGGCCAAAAGACTTCAGACCAATTAGCCTATCCTCCTTACTATTGAAGGGTCTCGAAAGACTTTTAGATTATTTCATTAGGGAAAACCTGGATACAAAACTCCTGTCGGGGAACCAACATGCATACAATAAGGGGAAGTCTACAGAATCAGACCTGCTCTATCGAATCATCCCTGCATTTCAAGGAATTCACCATGGTGGAATTTCTTGACATAGAATGGGCTTTTAACAGCATTCACTCGCCGCAATTACCGCAATTGCGGCGCTGTCACATCTAAAAGTTAACTCTAGTTTGATTAGACTAATTCAAAGTCTGCTCAACAGAAGACGCATAACAACATGTCTAGGGTCCACAACTCTAACAAGGTTTGTAAACAGAGGGAACCCACAAGGAGGAGTACTGTCTCCTCGCTTCTGTAGTATATTGTCCGAAACATATTCTGCTTGAAACATATATATATATTTAGGGAACACTCTAAACATATAATATTTGGTACACACAAAAATTATATATTTGGGAAGATGTTCTTCTAAACAACTCTTTGTTTACATCCCAATATGTGTTTATTTTGGTCTATTTTTTTCCGAAAAAAATATTTATTTGCATTTACGTATTCAGAAAATACCAAATTGTTAATTTTTTCAGTAATTCAAAGTTAATTTTTTAGAAATATTTCATGTCGTAAAAATAATAATAATTGAAATCGTATAATCTTGGATCGAAATATATTTCTTGGAGGATTGACAACTAATGATGTCTTGGAATATTCAGAAATTTTACATGATTGATTTAAAGCAGAAGTTAATGCTGCATTTAGTATCATATCTGGGTGGTTCAATTCGAAACCAAAAAAAAAATAAAACTGAAATTAGAAAAATTCAACAAAAGCTTCGAAAATCTTTTTTTAATAAAATATATTTGGAGAAATTCCTAAACAATAATTTTATTTGTATTCAAACACATATTTTATTTGAGAAATTTAGTTTGCAAATATTATCTGTTGTAACATATTAATATACGAGTGCCAAATATATTCTATTGATTTTCAAATTAACATTTTTGGCTCAGAAATATATTATATTTAAGAAACATATCAGAAAAGGCGATTTTGCCCCGTGTCAAAGTGTAGTGCTATTGTAACGGACCAAGTGGGCTATATTCAAACTGTGTACACCTTAGAGAGGAACAACATCACTATGATTCCAGCCAGAGATCAATGGGTTGGCAGAATACCAGGTAATAGAAACCATCTCCACTTTTACACGGATGGTTCGAAGCTTGATGAAAAGGTTGGCTTCGGAGTACACTATGATGAACTTAGTTTGGATATAGCTCACAGACTACCAGATACCTGCAGTGTCTATCAAGCCGAAATAATGGCAATATGAGAATTCGCAAAGTGGCTGAGTCGCAACATATTTAGTAACCAACACTGGCGTTGTCATTTACTCGGACAGCCAGGCTGCCATCAATTCTCTGGCGGCCACATCCATAAATTCACAAACAGTCCTCGGCTGCAGCAAATTTTCTTAAGGAGATGGCTGAGAAGTTTAAAATACTCCTCATATGGGTACCTGGGCATAGGGATATCCCGGGGAACTGCAAAAGCTGATGAACTTGCTAGGAAAGGGACGACATTACAAATTCTCGAAGAATTTGTATATATTGGTGCGCCACTAACCACGTGCAAGCATTGGCTTAGGCAAGAGGCACCCAGGCAGCCTAACGAAAGATGGACAGAAATCGGCACATGCAGGGTAGCTAGACAAATCTGGCCAAGTTATGACCGGAGAAGGTCAAAATATCTCCTCGCGCTAGGGAGGAAAATATTGTCTACGTTAGTATCAGTTCTGACGGGACACTGCTTGAACGGCGAACACGCCAAAAGTATTGGCTCCAATGACTTCTGCAGAAGCTGTGGAGATGAGAAAAAAGTGGAGAGCATTGAGCACTTGCTATGCGACTGTCCCGCTTTGTGTAAAGGACGACTGGACATACTGGGGTCGGCCTTCCTAGGCAGTCTAACAGATCTTTCCGGTACCGATATTCGTACTATCGATAAATTTGTATATCAAACAGGTGTGTTTCGATGAGGGGCATTTCAGCCCGTGGTAACTCTAGGGCCTAAACTGGTCTATGTGAGCTAGTAACAAAAATACGGCTGCCACCCTGACCCTACGCCATTTTTCGTTTCTGATGAAAATATTTTTTAAATAAAATATGTGTGGAGAAATTCCAAGCAATAATTTTTATTGTGCGTAAACGCAAATTTTATTTGGGAAAATTTTTTCGCAAATATATTTTATTGTAATATATTAACATATGCGTTCTGAATAAACTTTATTGATTTTCAAATAAAATTTATTTGTTCACACAAATTTTTACATATTATATATTTAATATTATATCAAATATTTTATATTATATCAAATATATCAAAATTTACCTTTCCAACGGTATATAACATGGCTAACTAAAGTTACATACACTCGATACCATAATACGCACAATATGTACCCCTCAAAAATTAAATCACTGTTTTTCTAAAGAAATGGGGAACATTTTATTTTATTAAATGTAATTATAAATAACACTAGCCAACAGTCGTTTTGTTATTTGGTTCTAGCATAGTTTTCTCATTGATTTTGACCTACTGAACACGAAAATGAGTTTTAAAAGTTTTTCTGTCGATTGGTTTTCGAGATACAAATTTTTGAACTTTTTTTTTAAATTTTTGGAGGTACACTTACAATTTTGAGCATATCTTTCGTCTTCTTTGACGTATTTGATCCTACTACTACTCAAATTAAAGCAAATTGAGCCGTCTACAACTCATTCTCAGAAAATTTTCAAATCCAGTGAGTAGTTTTGATGTTGGCGGCTTAAAAAAGTTAAAAAACTGCGTTTTTTTAGTAAAAATGTGGCAGAAAAATTCATATAAAAATTCATATAAAATATAAAACGCGATGCTAACAGCGATTTTTTTTACGTATAGCTGGCATTTTTCCAAAGAAAATAAGCACTTAACAAAATCTGACAACAAATGGCGGACTTATAATTTTTTTGGTAAAAGACCGAAATTCCGCTATTTCACGATGTTTTGATTTTCATTATTTGCACAGCTTACCTACCCAACGCAAACGAATAAATACATTTGAACTTAATTTAAAATAAACAAATTAGTCTTAGTATATTATTTTTTAATTTATTTAGAGCACTACATACTCAATGTATGGCACAATTAGAAATGGATGTGCCAGGTTAGCTAAACTAACGAAATTAACCAAATCAACGCCCAAAAAAAATGAGTAGAAACAAAGATATAACTGTACATTTTATGCCATGTGGAAAAACAGCTGACTTCTTCTTTGTTTTTTGTATTCGCTGCAATTGGTCTCACGTATTAGGGTCCAAATGTAGTCACCCATCATAGCCGTGTCATAGATGCCCTGATAGCGTCGTTCCATAGCCTTCAATTCCTGATGAAAGCGCTCGCCGTGTTCGTCGCTCACGTCTCCTAAATTCTCAGGGAAAAAATGCAAATGAGAATGCAGCAAGTGTATTTTAAGTGACATGTGCACTCCTACCCAAAAATAAAAAAAAACGAGAATTAAAACGCTATTTAAATTAACATTTGTTTCAAAAAAAACCTACCCATTGCTTTATAGTTCTTTACCAGATCCTCAACTATGTCCTTATAATTATCGCTTTTGTTGTTTCCTAAAAAGTTTTCCACAACAAGCCTGAAGGAATTCCATGCTGCGGCTTCGATGGGTGATAACAGCTTCGGGAATGTTTCATCTTTCAACATTTTTTTATCTCGGGTCCTGCGAAGACTCCTTCTTTAATTTTTGCCAGCGAAAGGTAAGGGAAAATTGACCGTAAATAGGCAAAAGCTTCACCTTCTTTGTCCAATTTTTTGGCAAAATTTTTTATCAAACCCAATTTTATGTGCAGCGGCGGAAGTATTATATTTTCACGGTTCTCTATTAGTGGTTTGCGCTGAACATTCGCTTCTCCAACTACAGGTTTCGTTCGTTCCGGCCATTTTTTTTGAATATAATGCTGATCATCAGCGCGGCTATCCCAAAGGCACAGAAAACAGCAATGTCGCGTATAGCCTCCTTGGAGTCCACACAGAATGGCCACAACTTTGAGGTCGGCGCATATTTTCCAATTATATTTGCTATACTCTATGCATTTCAGCAAAATGTTCATAGTTTCATAGTTCTCCTTTGAATGAACCGCATGAGCAATAGGAAGAGATGGCTTTTCATTCCCATTATGTAAGAGAACTGCCTTCAAGCTCTCTTTGTTGCTGTCAATAAACAACCTCCATTCATTGGGGTTGTGAATTTGGTGAAGCTCTTGGAACAAGCCGGAAATGTCGCTGCAAAAACATATTTCGTCTTTCTTTGTATAAAATTTTGCATACTGCTGGTGACGCTTCCTGTACGCTGTTACTTTCACTTCTGAATCCGCAAATCCACACTGTACCATCCGAGACGCAAAAAGTTCGGATTTCTCCTTAGTGAGACCAAAATCGCGCACCCAATCGTTTAGTTCGGCCTGTGACAGTAATTTTCGCTTTCTGCACGCCCCAAATTCGCTTGCACTTGACTCGGACTCTTGATCTGACGATTCTGCTTTTTGAAGAGATGCACCAGGGCACACTGGATATGGTACATCATTCGAATGTGGTACTGGAAGTGCAAACGATCCCACTTGAGCGTAGTTCCATTTTAAAAATCTCCCTACCCCACTGTTTGTGGTGAGGCAAAAATAACAGAAGTAACTTATGTATAGGAGCAACTGTTCCGTTCTATTCCAAAATCGATCCCTCCTAGTGGTTAGCTGTGCAAATAATGAAAATCAAAATATCGTGAAATAGCGGAATTTCGGTCTTATACCAAAAAAATTATAAGAAATTATTGGAAAAATGCCAGCTATACGTAAAAAAACCAAAATCGCTGTTAGCATCGCGTTTTATATTTTATATGAATTTTTCTGCCACATTTTTACTAAAAAAACGCAGTTTTTTAACCTTTTTAAGCCGCCAACATCAAAACTACTCACCCAATTTGAAAATTTTCTGAGAATGAGTTGTAGACGGCTCAATTTGCTTTAATTTGAGTAGTAGTAGGATCAAATACGTCAAAGAAGACGAAAGATATGCTCAAAATTGTAAGTGTACCTCCAAAAATTTAAAAAAAAAAGTTCAAAAATTTGTATCTCGAAAACCAATCGACAGAAAAATTTTTAAAACTCATTTTCGTGTTTAGTAGGTCAAAATCAATGAGAAAAAGTATGCTAGAAACAAATAACTGAGAAAATTTTGTTATTTGTGACCTAGTGTAATTAAATATATAACAATAGATATAAAATTAACAGAAAGTAGTAAAAAATAATAAATAAATAAAAAATTGGTTTATATTGAATAAACAAATAAAAAAAAATATAATACGAATAATATAATATTCGAATATCCGCTTATTTTCCGTTTTTTTGTGCAAACCCTATCCTATAATTATGACAACAAATTAGCACAAAAAACGGATGTGAAAAGCGGACGAAAGATTCGATATATAAACCTTGACAGTATTGTACCTCTTTCAAAAACTTGTCCTTTAGACTTCCGATAGCTCACCAATAATAATCACATTCATAAACTATGCGCTTGGAACTACAGGGTGGCGCAGAATGCGCTATATGGTTTAAATGGTTTATAACCTTTTATTTATGGGATTATTGCAATTTTTTTTAAATACATATAAAATAAATAAAATAAATAAATACTTTGAAAAATGATATCCTGAAAGTGATTCCCATTTTCTGCTTCGCACATACTTTCTCTGTTAAAATCGCTTGTGCGCGAAATAGTGCGTTCGCCGAATTAACAAAGCCTTTGAGCCACCTGCAGTATGTGCTGTGGTTCCATCTTGTTGAAACCACAAGTTTGGATGGTTTTCCACAGCTGGATAGAATACGTTGAAAGCTTCTGCTACTTAGGAAGCACAATGTCTGTGAACGGCGGGGTTAATGAGGATGTCCCAAAAAGGCTTATTTAAGCTAAAAGTGCTTTCGGCAGACTCAAAAATAGATGGCGCGCACCACATATTACGAGGAATACCAAAATCCGCATTTTCAACGCATGCGTTAAATCTAATATTTTGTACGGAAGTGAGATATGGTTGACTAACTAGTCGATAAGACAACGACTACAAGTTTTTAGAAATAAAAGTCTGCAAATAATATGTGGAATATTTTGGCCTAACACCATAACCAATGAAAATCTCTGGAGCTTGACAAGGGTTCCTCCCCTCCATACAAATAAAACGCAGAAAGTGGAAATGGATAGGACATACCTTGAGAAAGCCAATTGAAAGCGTAACCAGGATGGCCTGGGAATGGAACCCCAATGAAGTAGACAACGAGGAAGGCCCAAAAATACTTGGCGCAGAACAGTAAGAAAAGAGCTAGCAGCAATCGGCAGATCATGGGAAGATTTCATGTAATAGATTAAGTTGGAAATATCTTGTTGAAGCCCTATGTTCCTTCGAGGAATAAATAAAGAAACAAAACTTTCTAGTGTGCAGAAATGTCTCATCAAATTGATAATTTTGGTATTTTGAAGCACTAGATGTTGTTTTTTCAAACCAGATTTGTTCTCCTGGTCTGTACCTGGAGAGTACAGTTCGATAAGTACTTTCAGAAACTGAAGTCAAAACCGTGAGTACTTTTTATATGTTACACTGCTCAATACCATAGGTTCTTGTGAATTCGATTTCTTGTTATCCAAGCAGCACAAAATAATTTCATTTATTTTTCTCTATGGAGAAGGGAGGTTCCTTCAGAATGGTATGCATACAAATAATTTCAGATTCAATAAAGAATTGTACTTACAACAGGATACATTTGAAGCATAGACGAAATGTTGTACAATACCATGCTGTCCCAAAAACCTCTTCGTGAATGTTCAACACGTATCTAATGAAAGAAGATATAAAGGATTATAATGCATGTAATGTATTAATGTAAATAAGGTGCTCTTCGTGTATATTTACAGGTAGTTCTTATTTTTATTTTTCAAGTTCAAAATAGTTATATTATAGGTTAAACTGAAATTTTTAACATTAATTCGAAAATTTTGGGTAACAACAAGAGTAAAATAATAGTAGTTCAACACTTTTAATGGAAATGTATTCTATCTATCTGGCACTGCTGCCGCACAGTGTGTTATGAGCGGCAAAAACTCCCAATTTTCATGAGGCCCAATCTCAAAATGTTTGATTCAAATCTGTAAAGAACATTCCAATTAACTAAATCTTTAAAGGTTTTGCCGATATCTTGGCGAAATATCGCGGTACAAGCATTTGAAATTCATAAATGGTACAATGGTTCCAAAGTTTATCATTTAAGAGAGTATTTTGTAAGCCCATATCTCCGAAACTATGAAACGCATTGGAACTTCGTTTAAGTCATACTATGCAGAACCTTTTGAAGAGTTTTTTGCGTTAAAAAAATATAATTGTGTTGTCATTTTCCTATTTAATCTGTGGTTTACTTGCAAGTTGCCAAAAATCAGGGTGTTTCATTTTCTCCAGGATAAAACTATACTTCCGAGGCCGACCGAGGTCTTGTCATTAACAAAAATTTATAAACTAGGGACTTAGTTAACCATTGCGAAAAGAAAATTCTGCCTATATTTTGATTTATTTAACGAAATGGTAAAACCTACTCGGCAAAAAACAATCCAAAATTCGTTATTTTTAATCCATGTTGCTATGTATTTAACAGCATTACCAAAGCATACCTTAAGGGGCAAATGATAAATTGACTACAAGTATAACAAAAAGCATATAAAGCATGTATAAAAGCAAGTTGGTCTTGAGCCGAAAGAGTATCTCAGTTTACATCAACGATTACAGACCGAATTAAACGGCAACCGACATGAACAAGGTAAATATTCATATAAGCGAACATTTGTTTGCCAATCTACTATATATACATGCCTCATTGTTTGTGTGTCCTTTCGACATATTCCTAAAAGTATGCTCTAAAAATGACGTATTATTAATGAACACATTGCTAAATCAATGATGATTTTTTCTGGATAGTTGGAATGATTGATTACTTTACAAAAAAATGTAAACTATTTCATCATGATTTTTTTTGCAAATGTTGAGCTAATGTATTACGCTTTAGTTATTTACTTTGTTCTACGTACTGATTTACATCGAACAAAAGATACAAAGCGTTTTATAAAAAAATTTCCTGTAATTTCCAACATCGTATAAAATTGAAATTGATATATGGGCGTTGGGCGTGGCACTTGTAATTTTTATATAATTGCGGACTCAAATACAATCTCTACAAGCGATTTGTAATAATATAAATGCTAAATTGAGAAAAATACTAAGATTTTTAATTTTAGGTTATGTGGGAAGTAGCCGTGGTTATGGGCGGATTTAAACAAAAAATTGGGTTTTAGCTAATTAGGCGAAATGATATGTACCAAATTTCAAAGCTCTAGCTCAATTCCTTCTAATTTTTGCCGCGTCTTGTGTGAAAATGTTCCACTGTGTGCCGTTGCCATTTCCTATACGAAGAAAACTGTCTCCATTGCACCAACAAGAACTGCTGATAACAGGTAACACAATCCTATGAACATTATGAAATAATTTCTTTGTCTGTTTGTTAATTTCAGCATATTCCAAGCGATATTCAACTTTATGCAAAGAAAGGACAACATATAAAAGTAAAATGTGTTATGGGTGCTACAACTATAAATGGATTGGACTCTGTCAAACATGAGCACCACGATCAAAAAGCTTTGTGTAAGGAACTGAAAGCCTTAAATATCTCAAAGGGGATTCGAAACCAACTATTCAATGTCATGTTTGAGGTCAAACTGCAGTGACCAAAGCAATTGTCACTATTTCAGTACTTAAAATGTCTTTTAAGAACTATCAACCTACAAACTGATGTGCATACATATATACAGCTTTTACGCCAAGTGATTTTTGACCACTTGTCCACGAATTTGGGCCAAAATCCTCAAAATGGGGTCATACAAATCGTCAAAATTACTTTCCGAAATCGTCAAAAAATCGTCATTCCATAAATCTACTATTTACCTACAGATTTTGAGCCATTTAGGCTAAGGAAGCACTTCAATTACATATACATACGTGATATTGAGAACAGTTCTCTCTATGTATTTCATATTTAAATTAACATCATTTAACTGAACGATTCAAATTTATTGTTGATAGGGATAATAGCTTATATTCAAAAACGGCTATAATTAAGGAGAGCGAAAAAACTCTTTAAATACCACATGGCTTTGCAAATACAGCTTCTCTAATCTGTTCAAAAAAAACTAATATAAAGTTGCATATGGATTTATTATGAACATAACCATTTTCGTAAAACAGACGTTTTTGTTTGAAATATAAATATTTTTGAAACAACAAACTCTTAAAAATTCAAATATAAGAGGCACTTTTTATATAAAAATTTAACATTTTCAAATTTCTCAATTTCTGCATTTTATGACGACTCTTATGGTGATTTCGTTTGTGCAAACAAATGTTAAATTTTGTCTACATTTTACACTGAGACCGCATTTTTAGGTTCGATTGTATAAATGGTGCAGCCGTATGAACGGGTTTTAAATTCGTTTGTAAAATGATTACACTCCGCAAATGCGAAAATATCGCATTTTCCACACTCAGCCCAGTCCACGGTGTGGAGTGCACCGTCAAAAAGCAAACTTCAGAACCAAACCTAATTGAAAGCGTACAACCTTAATGCACTATCAAATGAATGCGCCATAATCTAGGTGTGAGTTTTACTCACCGCACGAATTTTGTTCGATTGTTCGCATGCGAAATTAGCAGTGGGTGCAGGGGGAATTTTTAAAATGTCGCAACATGATGTGGTGATATTATTTTTCAGAAACGAAATCACCATTAGTAAAATTATTTTTTTCCCTTGTTTTAGGACGTAGAATTTTATTGTATTATATATATGATGAAAATTTTGCAAGCTAATTCTAAACATAATATATTATGCAAACGTTTCAAACACAAATTTGAACTCAGCAGGTCAACATTTACCTAAAAAGTTGAAAATAAAACGAAAAAGCGTCCAATTAGGCGGCTTTTGACTTTGTAGTAATTCGAAACAAATGATCAGAATAAGATAGCCAAAAACAAAAATGCTAAAACAGGTCATGGAATATTTTTCATTACAAATAATAGAAGAGTATATCGTCAAACTCACGTTTTCGAAAAAAATAGATTTAATAATTTTGTTTGTTTAAATCACGTACAGTCCGCAATGTTGATCATTTCCGAATAACATCAGTCACAGATCCCATTTCTGGCATAACCCTTAATTTACTTAAAAATTTCATTTGTCTCTACCGATTTTGCCTTCCTGTAATGTCATAGCATGCTATCAATATACGAGATTCAGTCCGACTGATAAGGATCATCACATAATATAAGAGATATTTCCTAAAATTTCTACAAATTTTTATCGAAAAATGATGAACAAAAATGTAAAAGCGAAAACAATTTTAAAAACTTCTAAAAAGTCTTAACATTAAATAAATCTGTTAAGTTTTCTTAATTTTTTTCATATTAATAAAAATCGTCATTTCAGGGCAAAAATCGTCATTCCCTGTTTTTGACCTTAAAAAATCGTAGAAATGACGATAAATCGTCATTTTTGGGATCACTGCCGCGGAGTCAGAACTACACAGCTGAAATTTAGCATATGGATATACTCGAGGGCGTGTTTATCACAGAGCGGGTAGTTAAAACCTACGTCGTAGTACCTATTACGGGCTAATACAGACAAATAAATAAAAATATGGGGGATTTCATATCAAGTCAGTGAATTTTTAAAATCGATGACTTCTGATGAAACTTGCAACAACTTTAGTCCTGTTGGATAGTAGTTATGACACAATTTTTAAAACAGATCGGTTAAGGACTGTTCGAGTTGGAGGGTGTTGAATTTTGATCAAACGGCCTTTTTGTCCCATTCATGTAACTACTTACCTTTAACATTTAGACAATTTTGCCCAAAGTGTGGTCGATAGCTTTTTCTTCAATATTCAACAAAAAAAATAAAAATTCGCAAAAATATTTTTTTCCGATTTTTTTTGCGAAATTAAAAATTGTTTTTGTTTTTTTTTCAAAAGCTATATTTTTATACCCTCCACCATAGGATGGGGGGTATATTAAATTTGTCACTCCGTTTGTAACACCTCTAAATATTGATCTGAGACCCCATAAAGTATATATATTCTTAATCGTCGTAAAATTCTAAGACGATTTAGCCATGTCCGTTTGTCCGTCCGTCTGTCCGCCCGTCTGTGGTAATTACGCTACAGTCCGCAATAATAGAGCTAGGTTGATCAAATTTGGTACAAATACTTCTTATAGTGGCAGGTTGTTTGGCATTGCAAATGGGCCATATCGGTCAATGGTTTGATATAGCTCCCATATAGAGCATCTTACTTATTGTGATTCCTACTGTTCTCATCTACTATACACATACTACATTTTTATACCCTCCACCAAAGGATGGGGTGTATATTCATTTTGTCACTCCGTTTGTAACACCTCTAAATATTGATCTGAGATCCCATAAAGTATATATATTCTTAATCGTCGTAAAATTCTAAGACGATTTAGCCATGTCCGTCTGTTGTAATCACGCTACAATCTATAATACTTGAGCTAGGTGGCTGAAATTTGGTATAGATACTTCTTATAGCTGCAGGTAACTTGGGATTTGAAATGGGCGATATCGGTTCATATTTAGATATAGCTCCCATATATAGCATCCAACTTATTGTGATTCCTACTGTTCTCATACTATATTTTTTGGTGTGGTACAGGGTATTATGACTTTGTGCATTTGTTTGTAACACCCAAAAGGAGAACAGATAGACTCATTGTTTATTGTACCGATCGACTTGTAATCACTTTCTGAGTCGATTTAGCTATGTCCGTCTGTCTGCATCTACAGGCATTCTTGTAATCAAAGTACAGATCGCAATTATTGTCCGATCTCGAAAAAACTTTGCACATATTATTCCTTAGGCCCAAGGACGATCCCTGTTGAATTTGGTTAAAATCGGCTCAGATTTACATATAGCTCCCATATATATGTACCTCCGATTTGTCATATATGCACGGTATAAGCAACATTTTTGAACCGATTTGTAGAAAAATTGACAGAGAGTAGTCTCGTGATACATTTTGAGACAATATAAAATTTGGGGGAAATCGGTTCAGATTTAGATATAGCCCCCATATATATGTTACCCCCGATTTGACATGTAAACGCTGTAAAAACTGTATTTTATATCCGATCAGTACGAAATTCGGCAGAAAGATGTTTCTTATTAGATGAAGGAATACTGCTAAATAAATCGGTTCAGATTCAGATATAGTCCCATATATATGTTACCCCCGATTTGAAATTCAAGCGCTGTAGAAACTGTATTTTATATCCGATCACAGCGAAATTCGGCAGAAAGAGGTTTCTTATTACATGAAGGAATAACGCCAAATTCGGAGAAAATCGGTTCAGATTTAGATATAGCCCCATACATATGTTACCCCCGATATGAAATTCAAGCGCTGTCGAAACTGTATTTTATATCCGATCACAGCGAAATTCGGCAGAAAGAGGTTTCTTATTACATGAAGGAATACTGCCAAAATCGGAGAAAATCGGTTCAGATATAGCCCCCATATATCATATGTTAGCCCCGATTTGACATCTAAGCGCTAGAGACGGTATTTTATATCCGATCGGTACGAAATTCGACAGACAATCGATTCAGATTTATATATAACCTCCATATATATGTTCCTCTTGATTTGGTTACAAAGCGCTATAGAAGTAGTACTTTACTTCCGATCATTACAAAATTCTCCAGAAAGATGTTTCTCAATTTAGGGACGAATATTGCTTAATTTAGCGATTATCGGTTCAGAATTAGATATATCAAGATATAAATGTTCTTACCCATTTACCAATTGTTCCAAATTATTTTCGCAATGACCCTTGTCGCATTCTTAGGGAGGTGTAGGGTATTATATAGTCGGCCCCGCCCGACTTTCTGCCTTTCCTTACTGGTTTGAGTTATTTTGTGAGGTCGCATGCTATCCATGGTGGAGGGTATATAAGATTCGGCATGGCCGAACTTAACGCTTTTACTTGTTATTTTTATGTTTATACCCTCCACCATAAGATGGGGGGTTTATTCATTTTGTCACTCCGTTTGTAACACCTCTAAATATTGATCTGATCCCCATAAAGTATATATATTCTTAATCGTTGTAAGATTCTATGACGATTTAGCCATGTCCGTCTGTGGTAATCACGCTACAGTCCGCAATAATAGAGCTAGGTTGATCAAATTTGGTACAAATACTTCTTATAGTTGCAGGTTGTTTGGGATTGGAAATGGGCGATATCGGTCCATATTTAGATATAGCTCCCATATATATAATCTATCTTGTTGTTATTCCTACTGTTCTCATCTACTGTATGTTTCCTACTATATTTTTTTGTGTGTTTTCGGTGTTATTTTCTTTAGGTTTGAGTTATTTTGTGAGGTCACATGCTATCCATGGTGGGGGGTATATAAGATTCGGCATGGCCGAATTTACTTGTTTTTGCTCAAGCGAAAACTTATGCCATTTGCTTTGACAGTCTAAAAGGACTTTATGAGATTGCAAATATATCAAAATAATATCAAATATATCAAAATAAAGGTTTGGTATCCCGAAGTCACGTTTTTTTGTAATTTAGTTGGTGTTACAGCTTAAGTGGCTAACGTGTTTGGGAAATCTTAAACTGAAAATCATACCCAAAAACTAGATAAATTTACCATTCCAACGGTATATAACATGGCTTACTAAAGTTACATATACTCGATACCATAATACGCACAATATGTACCCCTCAAAAATTAAATCACTGTTTTTCTAAAGAAATGGGGAAAATTTGTATTTTTCTAATTTATTTGTAATTATAATTAATTAAATATATAACAAAAGATAAAATATTAACAGAAAGTAGTAAAAATAATAAATAAATAAAAAATTGGTTTATATTGAATAAACAAATAAAATAAAATATAATAATATAATATTAGCTGGACTCGGTCCACTTCGTTGCCCCCAGACTTCAGATTTCCGATCCCGTCCATTTATCAAAACATGGCTCATGTAGATAGGGACAGTAGGAATCACTTAAAAAATTGGCTTATATGGGCGGACCCACGCCCCCTCAATCAAGAACTTATAAAGCCTATGTCACCAAATGTAACACACACACATCCATTTATATATATATATATAGCTGGACCCGGTCCACTTCGTTGCCCCAGATTTCGATTTCCGATCCCGTCCATTTTTGAGTGAATCACGAATACTGCCACCAAAAACATCTCCATAAAATAAGAGCCCTCTCGCTAAGAAAGTGTGAAGATATCTCAATTTCAAAATTTGGCTTTGGCCCGTTGGTCTGATCCCGCCCATTTTTTCACTAATAACGTACACTGCCACCAGATACATATAAACATAATTACAGTACTATAGCTAACAAATTGTGCAAAATACTTCAATTTCAAAATTGGCTTATATGGGCGGAGCCACGCCCTTTGATCTGATCACGCTCATTTTTGGACCAATCGCTTAGACTACCACCAGATACATATGCACAAAATTACAGCACTCTCGATAACAAATTGTGCAAGATATCTCAATTTAAAAATGTGGCTTATATGGGTGGGGTCACGGCCATTGGTCCGATCCCGCCCATTTTTGGACCAATTACGCAGACTTCTACCAGATATATATACGCAAAATTCCAGCACTCTCGCTAAAAAATTGTGTAAGACACCTCAATTTCAAAATTTGTTCCCGTCCATTTTTTGACTAATAACGTAGACTGCCGCCAAATACATATACACAAAACTCAGCAATCTCTTTTACAAATTTCTCAAGATATATCAATTGCAAAACATGGCTCATGTGGGCGGGTCACTACCATTTGTCCAATTCCTCCTATTTTTTTACCAATCACGTAGCCTGTCACCAGATAAATATACACAAAATTACAGCAATTTCGCTAACAAATTGTGCTAGATATCTCAATTTCAAAATTTTACCTATATGGGCGGGGCCAAGCGCATTGGTGCTAACTCGCCTATTTTCCGATCCCGCACATTCTTCGACAAATAACCTAAACTGCCACCAGATTCATGTACACAAAATTACAGCACTCTCGCTAACAAATTGTGCAAGACACATCAATTTAAAATATTGGCTTATACGGGCTGGCCTACACCCACTGGTCCTATTCCGCCAATTTTTGTGTCAATCACGTAGACAGCCTCCAGACACATATATACACAAAATTACAACACTATCGCTAATAAATTGTGCAAGATATCTCAATTTCAAAATTTGTACACAAACTTACAGCATTTTCGCTAATAAAGTGTGTAAGATATCTCAATTTAAAAATTTGACATAATTTGGCAAAATGTCAGCACTCTTGCTAACAAATTGTGTAAGATATCTCAATTTCAAAATTTGGCCTATATGGGCGGGACCACGCCCGATCTTACCCAATCACGTAGACTGCTACCAGATACATATACACAACATTTCAGCACTCTCGCTAACAAATTGTGTAAGATATTTTAATTTCAAAATTTGACCTATAGGGGCGCCCATTAGTCCGATGCCGCAAATTTTTGGACCAATCCAGCAGACTGCTACAAGATATGTACATATACGCATAACTTCAGTACTCTCGCTAATAAATTGTGAAAGATATCTCAATTTAAAAATTTGGCATAGGTTTAGGTTTAGGTTAGGGTGGCAGCCGTATTTTTTTACAAGCTCACATAGACCAGTTTAGGTCCCTACTCGTAGTGTTACCACGGGCTGAAATGCCCCTCATCGAAACCAACCTGTTTGATATATAAATTTATCCATAGTACGAATATCAGTACTGGAAAGATCTGTTAGGCTGCCTAAAAAGTCCGACCCCAGTATGTCCAGTCGTCGTTTACTCAAAGCGGGACAGTCGCAAAGCAAGTGCTCAATGCTCTCCACTTCTTCCTCATCTCCACAGCTTCGGCAGAAGTCATTGGAGTCAATACCCAATCTTTTGGCGTGTTTGCCGATCAAGCAATGTCCCGTCAGAACCTGTACTAACGTAGAAAATCGTTTCCTCTCTAGTGCGAGGAGATATTTTGACCTTCTCAGGTCATACCTTGGCCAGATTTGTCAAAGCTTGCACGTGGATAGTGGCGCACCAATATATGCAAATTCTTCGAGAATTTGTAATGTCGTCTCTTTCCTAGCAAGTTCATCGGCTTTGCAGTTCCCCGGGATATCCCTATGCCCAGGCACCCATATGAGGTGTATATTAAGGGATGAGGTGTATTATTTAGGGATGTTGCCTCCAGAGAATTGATGGCAGCCTGGCTGTCCGAGTAAATGACAACGCCAGTGTTGGTTACTATGTTGCGACTCAGCCACTTGGCGACTTCCCATATTGCCATTATTTCGGCTTGATAGACACTGCAGGTATCTGGTAGTCTGTGAGCTATATCCAGACTAAGTTCTTCACAGTGTACTCCGAAGCAAGCCTTTTCATCAAGCTTCGAACCATCCGTGTAAAAGTGGAGATGGTTTATATTACCTGGTATTCTGCCGACCCATTCATCTCTGGCGGGAATCATAGTGATGTAATTTCTCTCGAAGGTGTACACAGTTGGCATATAGTCTACTCGGTCGGTTACCATAGCACTGCACTTTGATATCCTCATGTGACCATAGTTCTTGTACCTCCACATTGATAGGCAGTTTAATCTTATTGCCGCTTTGGTTGCAACTTCTCTCGCCACAATATTAATCGGCAGTATATGGAGTAGGGCTTGTACAGACTCGGTCGCTGTAGTCCTTAAGGCTCCTCTTATGCTCAGGCAGGCAGTTCTCTGTACCTTTGTTAGTAGGTTGGTGATGGTTAGTTTGTCAGTTGTCGTCCACCATACCACCATACCACAATACCGTATAACAGTATATGTGGTATATATGCTATATATATCCAGTGGACGATTTTAGGAGAGAGTCCCCACCACGACCCTACAGCCTTTTTGCAGGAATATAAGGCGACGTTGGCCTTCCTTACACGTTCCAATACGTTAAGTCTAAATAACATTTTCCGATCTAGAATTATTCCTAAAAATTTTGCACTTTCAGAAAAGACTAGATCTGTTCCATTTATACGAGGTGGAGGGTCCACTTGTGGGACATTCATCCTAGTAAAGAGAACCAATTCTGTCTTGTTGGGGTTAACGCCCAAACCGCTGCTTCTGGCCCATCTAGCCAACTTGTTCAGAGCCACCTGTAGGATGTCTCTGAGGACGTTTACGAATTTGCCACTCACTGCGATTGCCACGTCGTCCGCATATGCCACGACCTTGCAGCCACAACGTTCTAGATCTAGCAGGAATTCATTCACCGCTAGGTTCCAAATTAGTGGAGACAGTACTCCTCCTTGCGGGGTCCCTCTGTTTACAAACCTTGTTAGAGGTGTTCACCCTGGACATGCTGTTATGCGTCTTCTGGTGAGCAGACTTTGAATCAAAGTCTAATCAAACTAGTGTTAACTTTTAGATGTGAGAGTGCCGCAATTACCGCATCTGAGTGAATGTTGTTAAAAGCCCCTTCTATGTCAAGAAATGCCACCATGGTGAATTCCTTGAAATGCAGGGACGATTCGATAGTGCTCACAAGTTCGTGCAGGGCTGATTCTGTAGACTTGCCCTTATTGTAAGCATGTTGGTTCCCCGACAGGAGTTTTGTATCCAGGTTTTCCCTAATGAAATGATCTAAAAGTCTTTCCAGACCTTTCAATAGGAAGGAGGATAGGCTAATTGGTCTGAAGTCTTTTGGCCTAGTGTGTGATATCTTTCCCGCTTTAGGTATGAATACCACTTTGGTATCCCTCCATCGATTCGGGACGTATGAAAGCCTGATACAGCCTACATAAATTTTCTCCAGCCAGGGGATAATGTACTTTAACATTTTCTGCATTTCTGTTGTAGTGATGCCATCTGGTCCGATGACTTAAAGGGCTCAAAGCTATTAATAGCCCAGCTTATTCTGGATCTCTCAGTCAAGAAGCTAGCCACGCTCGCAGTCCACTCGCAATCTTATTGGTCCTGCTGATCCTCGGGTTCTCTTACAGAGTTCCCCGGGAAAAGTGTGTCGAGCAGTACATTGAGCGACTGCTCGCTGTTTTTGGTCCAGTTAATTGCCTCATCCTGTAAATATGCCACTATACAGGGTGAAGCAGATAATATCTTCCTCAGCCTAGCGGCATCGGAGACCTTTTCCACTTCACCACAGAAGGTATACCAAAAGCGCCTTTGCGCCTTTGCGCCTTTCTAAGCTCCTTCTTACAGATCTTGAGTTGCTCTTTATAGGCATCCCAATCATTAGCGACCCCAGTAGATTTAGCCTTATTGAATAGCTTGTTGCAGGTCTTTTTCATAGCCGTTAGCTCAGAAGGCCACCATTGGGGTTTAGTTTTACCCTTGTACCTTGTTTTTGGACAGGCTTCTTCAAGGGATCTATTGAATGATATGGTGATATGATTGACCAGATTATCCAGATCGGCTTTGTCATTCGGTTCGTACAGAAGTTTAGAGTTGAGGACTTTCTTGAAATTCTCGCAGGTTTAGGCGCTTTTTCCGCGAGTTTGAACTCAATATAATGGTGATCTGAGAATGAGTGGTCGTCCAGTACATTCCACCCAATAATTTTGTCTGACAGCCGGTCAGTAGCAAACGTTACGTCGAGTACTTCTTGTCTGTCTTTAATTGTAAAGGTCGGTTTATTACCTATGTTACAAATACTAAGGTTGGTGGTTAGAATAAAGTCAAGAAGCGAATCACCCCTATTGTTTATATCCGTACTACCCCAGATAGTATGATGAGCGTTCGTGTCTGCGCCAATAATCAGCTCGAGCTCAGACGTTGCTTCTTCTACTACTTCCCTGAATAGAGAAGCCGGTACTACAGATTCATAAGGCAAGTAGCTGGAGACCACCCAATATATGCGATTACCGATCTCCAGGCTAGCAGCTGTTTGGTCTTTACCACTTAAATTAGTCAGGATAAAGATACTTAGATCTTTCCTGGCCAAAATTCAGGTTCTTGGAGTGCCTTCACAGTTGGCCACAAGCAGTTTAAAGATGGGTGTCCTACTACCGCATACCCTTCCTCCCACTACGTAGGGCTCCTGTATCAGGACGATGTCTACTGCGCCCGTGGACAGGCGCAGCAATAGAGCCGCTGAGGTGGCTTTAGCGTGATGGAGGTTAATCTGTAGAATTCTTACCATCATTGGTAATTGACAGATTAACATCCACCCCGACAAGGGTGTTATCGAACTCTTCGTCCGTATCGTCGAGAAGCATGTCCCCGCCAGATGCGTCAAAGAGTCCGGAGACTCCCCTCAGCCTCTCTGTGTCCGCAGTAGAGCTTTTGTGCTCAGAGAAGGACGTTACAGATCTTCTGTTAGAGTTGGAGTCACCAGAAATAATAGGCGTGGGTACCTCCGCACTTCCAGAAAGTGCCACGGTGGACGACTCACCTTCTGCAGTGGGAGCTATATCCTGCTTGTATATCTTCAAGACTATAGTCTCGAAGCCATATTGTATGGTTGCACTCGCACTTTGTATATGGGAGGTGGATTCAGCGTTTAGGATAAGATTGACCTGCCGCTTTTTACCATCCGCCTCACCCACCTTGCTGATTCTCCAATTATGGGCCGGCAGACCAGGATTGGAATCTTTTATTATTTCTAAGATGTCAGCCGGGTTGGAGGGCTCTTCTGTAACCCAGGTGATGGCTTTACTCTCCCCTGATGCCATCCTGCATTGTTGCAGACTGGTGGTGCGCCCGGCATTTCTCTTCGGACATCGAGACAAAAAACGTATGTGAAAAGCGGACGAAAGATTCGATATATAAACCTCAACAGTATTGTATCTCTTTCAAAAACTTGTCTTTTAGACTTCCGATAGCTCACCAATAATAATCACATTCATAAACTATGCGCTTGAAACTACAAAAAAATAGGACAGCGATATCAACAGCAGAACCTAGTAACGCTAACAAACGATTGACAAAAAAGGATGTATAAAGCGGACGAAAGACTCGATATATAAACCTCAACAATATTTGTACCAATTTCAAATACAGGGTTGCCCATATTCGACGGACCCACGGACTCGTTGGGCCCATTCCAATCGACGAGGCTTGTCCGCAGGCAACAATCTTTGCGTCAATTGAATTTTGTACGGGAACAAATGCAAATCAACGCGAATAATCCGTTGTAAAGTGGACCGAGCCATGCCCAACTGCTGAGAACGGCGTTTTTGGGATGTTCTTGGGGACCTCTCAACACTGGCTCGTACGGCAGCGATATTCTCGGCCGATCACCTTGGTCGACTTTTATTTGGCCTCTTCGGATTAGAAAGAGCCTCACCAGTCGAAAATTTTTCGTATAAACGCTTAATGGTGTTCTTAGAAGGCGCACTTCTCACATTTTTTAATATTTTAAAAGCACGTTGACTTGACTTCTTCTGTTGAATGTAAATTTCAACTATTTCAGAGCGCTCGCGTGGCGTGTATTGTTCCATGGTAAAAATCTGCTTGGACTGACGCTTCAAACGCGGTATGTCATTAAGCGATCTGACATCTCTGTCAAAAGTTATGGCGTTGCCAGATGGGTCCGTCGAATATGGGAGACCCTGTACTTGTCCTTTGGCTTCCGATAGCTCACCAATAATAATCATATTCATAAACTGTGCGCTTGGAACTACAGGGTGGCGCAGAATGAGCTGGTTTATAACTATTTTATTTATGCGATTATTATAATTTCTTTTTTAAGTACAGTGTACTATTGGGTAGTTTTTTGCAATTAGTTTTGAAAAATGATATCCTGTAAGTGATTTCATTTCGAATGTTGGTTTTTAGTTGGAGTATGGTTCTTGGGTTGTTAACGTACACTCACCAATAATAATCATATTCATAAATTGTGCGCTTGGAACAACAGGGTGGCGCAGAATGAGCTATATGGTTTAAATGGTTTATAACTTTTTTATTTATGCGATTATTATAATTTCTTTTTTAAATACAGTGTACTATTGGGTTATTTTTTGCATTTAGCTTTGAAAAATTATATCCTGTAAGTGATTTCATTTCGAATGTTGGTTTTTAGTTGGAGTATGGTTCTTGGGTTGTTAACGTACACTCTTTCTTTCAAATATCCCCAAAGAAAACCGTCAGGAGCTGTTAAATTTGGTGAACGTGGCGGCCAGTTAAAATCGCTTGTGCGCGAAATAATGCGTTCGCCGAATTAACAAAGCCATTGAGGCACCTGCAGTATTTGCGCTGACTCCATCTTGTATAAACCGCAAGTTTGGATGGTTTTCCACTGCGGACCTAACAAAAGTCCAACATCCGACATGCCCCACCGCTGACAGAGATTGAGAAACCATTTTCATTTTCAAAAAAAAACATGGCAAATTATCCTTTCGGAGGATACACCGCACCAAACAGTACACTTAGGTGGGTGTGATTGTCGCTGATGAACCGCTCTTGGATTTTCCGTAGCCCAAATCCTGCAGTTTTCCCTGTTGACATACCCATTTAATAGGAAATGGGCTTCATCGCTCATTACCGAATTGTGAATAAAGTCTGGATTTTCCTCCGCTTTTTCACGGAAACGAATGGCATATTCACGGAAACGAATGGCATATTGATTCCCCAAGTCTCCTTCACAAAATGCTGAAAAAAAACAAAGAATAAATAAAAATTTATTAAGAATTCAAACCACATAGCTCATTCTGCGCCACCCTGTATTATAACTTTTTAAAGAAGTGGGGGACATGAAACGAACGAAAAATTTCGCAAATATGCAATTATTTTGGTACGTTGTTCGATTTATAATTAATTCCCCAAGTCCTCTTTACAAAAAAATAATTATTAAAAAAGTTATAAAGAATTCAAGCCATATAGCTCATTCTGCGCCACACTGTAGTTACATGAATAGAACAAAAGGGCCGTTTGACAAAAATGTCAAAATTCAACACCCTCCAACTAGGACAGTCCTTAACCGATCTTGTTTAAAATTGGTGTCATAACTACTATCTAATAGGACTAAAGATGGTGCAAGTTTCATCCCAATCAGAAGACATCGACTTTAAAAATTCACTCACTAGATTTGAAATCCCCCATATATCCAAACATACGCATCGCTTGGATTTTTACCCTACCGCTTGAGGGGGATGCATTCATGTTCCGATGGAGCGGGGTTCCCCAATCGTCCGACTGTCCATCCGCTGGTGTTGGCCAAAGCCGACCACACCAAAAATGATGAAAAATTCCCCGCAGTACTCACAACAGGTGCTACGGTGAGGGGAAACATCATGTCCGACGGTCAAAACGAAAGCACAATGAGCAGCGGCTAGCGCTCAGAGTTTTTACGAAGTTGAAGGCTATTGAGATTTCGTATTTTACCGAAAAACAAAAGGAGTCATTTACCTGGGCTTCTTAGATGATTCTAAAGCCAATGAGTCGGCTGAAAGAGTCACAAATTAAGCTGTTTTAACGGGTAATGTTAGGTCAGCGTAATTAATTTTTGTTTTTTGTTAATATAGTACCTTAACTTAAGCTTATTTATCCCTAATTTTATTTCATTTATTTTGTTATCCATTCATGTTCATTTTATTTTATTTCAATTTATAGTTTTTAATTTAATTTAATTTCTATTATTTATTCAATTTGTAATTCATGTTTTTGTTCGCTATGTACCACTGTGCGTGTCCGTCCTTTGGTTGTCGATGCCCTTTCGATGCTTTCTCTGCTTGCATCCATTGCAAGCAGAGCAAAGCAGTCGGTGGGGAACGACGTTTTGTTCCTCTGCTGTGTTTTCTAACGAGAGTTAGAAAAAAGCAGCACGAGTACATTCATGTATGTATGTATGTATGTATGCCACACTGTAGTTACATGAATAGAACAAAAGGGCCGTTTGACAAAAATGTCAAAATTCAACACCCTCCAACTAGGACAGTCCTTAACCGATCTTGTTTAAAATTGGTGTCATAACTACTATCCAATAGGACTAAAGATGGTGCAAGTTTCATCCCAATCAGAAGACATCGATTTTAAAAATTCACTCACTAGATTTGAAATCCCCCATATATCCAAACATACGCATCGCTTGGCTTTTTACCCTACCGCTTGAGGGGGATGCCTTCATGTTCCGATGGAGCGGGGTTCCCCAATCGTCCGACTGTCCATCCGCTGGTGTTGGCCAAAGCCGACCACACCAAAAATGATGAAAAATTCCCCGCAGTACTCACAACAGGTGCTACGGTGAGGGGAAACATCATGTCCGACGGTCAAAACGGAAGCACAATGAGCAGCGGATAGCGCTCAGAGTTTTTACGAAGTTGAAGGCTATTGAGATTTCGTCTTTTACCGAAAAACAAAAGGAGTCATTTACCTGGGCTTCTTAGATGATTCTAAAGCCAATGAGTCGGCTGAAAGAGTCACAAATTAAGCTGTTTTAACGGGTAATGTTAGGTCAGCGTATTTATGTTTTGTTTTTTGTTAATATAGTCCCTTAACTTAAGCTTATTTATCCCTAATTTTATTTCATTTATTTTGTTATCCATTCATGTTCATTTTATTTTATATATAGTTTTTAATTTAATTTAATTTAATTTCTATTATTTATTCAATTTGTAATTCATGTTTTTGTTCGCTATGTACCACTGTGCGTGTCCGTCCTTTGGTTGTCGATGCCCTTTCGATGCTTGCATCCATTGCAAGCAGAGCAAAGCAGTCGGTGGGGAACGACGTTTTGTTGCTCTGCTGTGTTTTCTAACGAGAGTTAGAAAACAGCAGCACGAGTACATTCATGTATGTATGTATATATGTATGTACCTACATGCATCCATATCTACGAACGTAGACGCATTGAGAGAGACACTCAATTAGCGGCGTCCCTCTATGTTCGTACATATGTATGTCAACATGTGTATATGTTGTATGTTGGATGTCTGTTTTCTGTCGCTTTGTCTGTCTGGCTCTTGGTACCAATAAAACATTGTCAATTTAGAATTAAAATCAACAGCAGCGTTTTTATTTTTCGGCCTTTCCTCGTTTTGTCGTTTTTCGGTTTACACTGCCCAAGAATCTTTCTGCAGTGAATATTAAATTAATAAATATTTAACTGCCGGTCAAGAAAACCCTCTTGATCGTACATTTTGGCGACCGTGACAGGACAGTGTAAACGTTTTAAAACCATTTTTCTCGTCGTAAAACAAACAATTTTATCGAGTTTTTCCGTCGTATAAAACATAATTCAGTTGGCCCGAAACAAGTGATATATACAAAAACAATTTCTCGTTGTTTTCTATCTAAAGAACAAATCGAACAAATACTGTGTTGTGAAACATCGATTCATCGTTTTGTGGAAATTTGATAATTTCATTGCTTCGCTTTAAATTAATAAAAAAAATAATTTTCATGGTTATTGTTGTAAAACACCAACAACTAATATGTCTCTGTACAAGTGATACATACATATAAACAAATTCTCGTTGTTAAAGTTAACAAACAAACAAATCAAAAAATCATTTTGGTGACTATGTGTGACTATGGTGTGAGGCATTTTGTTTTGTTGCATTTTACAAAAACTGCTGTCTCAAATAAATATAATTAAAGCAAAAAATTAAAAAGAATTTTCGTGGATATTATAAAACAATTTATCGTGTTATTTTAACAAACTGTTCTGGTTCAAAGTTAATTAAACAAACAAAAAATTGTCGCATTTATTGTTGTGCCCCAGTTAACGCGTTACATAACCTATCCCAGTGCTATTTCTTGCCTTAAAACTTCGCCATTTTGCAAAAATCATGACTTTGGAAGAATTAAAACAACAACGTACCATTACGAAGAAAAATATTTCGCTCATAAAAACTGTGATTGACGCCAAGGCAAAAGCGAAGGTAAATCTCTTTCTGTCGCGGAATTAAAGTGTCGTTTGGGTATTTTGGAATCATATTTCAAACAAATCCTATCAATCCAGAATATAATTGAAAATATTGACCCTGAAGATAATGGCCGTGGTGACATCAAGGATTTATATTGTTACATCAACTCGCAAATACAACAACAACTTGCTGAGAATGGACACAACACAACATTTTCCGAATCGTCGTTTGCTATTCCAGTTCCCACAAATAAGCTGCCTCGACTTAAATTGCCCAGCTTTAATGGTAAATACAGTGAGTACAAAAACTTGATAACATCGTTTAAACAAATCATCGATCGTGAACATGGGCTTTCAAATATCGAGAAATTCAACCATTTGCTGAACTGTCTCCAAGGCCATGCGGTAGAAACCGTGAAAGCGTTCCAGGTTACTAATGAAAATTATCCCAAGGCTTTAGAAAGGCTAAAATCACGTTACGACAACAGCACTCTGATTTTTATGGAAAATATTACCACGCTTTTCGAGCTGCCTGATGTCTCTAAATCTAATTCTGGTCACCTTAGAAGCCTTGTGGATAATGTTTCTGCTCTCTACAGTTCGCTGCAATCTCTTGGCTCGTCTAGCGACATCGTAAATGCAATGTTGATCCATATTGTAATGGAAAAGGTTGATATGGACACTAAAAGAAAATGGAAAGACTCTCTGGATTTTAGCAAGCTGCCAACATGGGACGATTGCTCAAAAATCATCGAAAGAAGATGTTAGTATTTGGAATCATTGGACTCAAACTCTACCTCTCGTAGTCCAGATCATCATTCTGGAAAATCTAATCAAAAATCATCGAAACATGGCTACTCACTTTCGTGCTCAAAACGTGTTTGTGTATTTTGTTCTAAATCTGATCATTCTATTACACAGTGCCAACGTTTTAAAGATTTAGATGTGCCAATTGGATTCGAAAATGTAAAAAAGCTCGGTCTTTGCATAAATTGCCTTACTAAAGGACATCAAGTTACTAATTGTCCTTCCTCTCGTTCTCAATCGGTTCAAAGGTCATTATCTCCAGATCCAACACCATCAACATCTCGTGCTTCCAGCAATGAAACATCTGCTTCTGTCCATGCACGTATGGAAAATTACATGAAAATTGCATTATCTAGCCTCATGTACTTCTTGCCACAGCTATGGTTTTAGTTCGTGATAATTCTGGCTCTTACAAATTGGGAAGAGCTCTTTTGGATTCCTGTTCTCAACTAAACTTTGTCACCGATGAGTTTGCACAACGATTAAATCTACAAAGGGTCAAAAAATCTGTCGAAGTGTCCAGTATTGGAAATTCTTGTACAAAAGTGAAACATAATTGTTCTACAAACATTAAATCTCGCATAACGGACTTTGAAGTGCCTTGGAATCTTCCTCCCAATACACAACTTGCTGACGACTGTTTCTACAAATCAAAGAAAATCGACTTGCTCATTGGTACTGAAACATTCTTCGATATCTTGTCTGTCGGTCAAATCAAGCTTGGCCCAAATCTCCCGAAACTACAAAAAACTTTGTTTGGTTGGATTGTCACCGGAAAATATAATTCTTCGAAAAACAATAATTTTGGTGCTTCTTACTTGCTGTCAACTGAAGATAAAATCAACATGAATTTGGCACGTCTGTGGAAAATTGAAGAAATCGACTCTGGGTCAACGCAAATGACACCAGAACAACTGGAATGTGAAAACTTTTTTCAAAATACTGTGTCTCGAGAATCTTCAGGTAGGATTGTTGTAAAATTGCCCTTTAAACAATCTTCAGACTCCCTAGGTCTGTCACGCAATACTGCTTTGCATCGATTTGAAGTCACATTATGCAGCGTTTATGAAGGAATATGAAGATTCTGGACACATGAGCCTAGTTAAAAGACCTATTTTGGACGAACCCCATTATTATATCCCACATCACTTCGTTTTCAAGCCGAATAGTACATCTACAAAACTTCGTGTTGTCTTTGATGCATCTTGTCCCACTTCATCACAGACTTCTCTAAATGATATATTGATGGTTGGCCCTACAATTCAAGACGAATTATATCTACTGCTCCTGCGTTTTCGACTACATCGTTTCGCCATTACTGCGGATATCGTCAAGATGTACAGGCAAGTTATGACAACATGACCGTAAGTACCAATATATTTTATGGAGATATTCTGAGCAAGAAGACATTAGAACATAACAGTTAAATATTGTCACTTACGGAACATCTGCTGCCCCATTTCTCGCTGTACGCTGTTTGCATTATCTAGCCGATGAATACGTCGATAGTTCTGAACTTGGAGCAACAGCTATTAAAAATTCGTTTTATGTTGATGATTTTCTCGGTGGTGCTGAAACTATTGAAGCATTGTCCGAACATAAATACCAGGTGACAGAAATATTAAAAAAGGGTTGTTTTGAGTTAGACAAATGGCACTCAAATCATGAAAACTTCCGCCATGAGAAAACTATCAAAGATTTAAACTTAGATGATTCTGTGGTCACAAATGCGCTACGAATTTCTTGGGATCAACAAAAAGATTTATTTCTATTCTCGTTTTCGTCGAAATTAAAAATTGAAAATGTCTCAAAACGCTCAATTTTATCGTTGTCATCATCGCTTTTTGATCCCCTTGGACTTTTGGCACCACTTATCATAAAAGCTAAAATCATTCTTCAAGAATTATGGATACTAAAAATCGGTTGGGACGAATCTGTTCCACAAGAAGTACACACAGCTTGGCTACAATTCGTCGATGATCTTCGATCGTTATCCTTGCTACATATTCCTCGCTATTGTTTATCACCCAGCTCAGAATCGGTTCAGTTGCATGGTTTCTGCGACTCATCAATTCATGCTTATGGTTGTTGCCTCTATCTCAGGGTTAAATCCAGTTCGGGTCAAATATACTCGAAACCATACACCGCAAAATCAAGAGTTGCTCCTACAAAAAGAAAGTCGCTGCCAAGTTTGGAATTGTGTGGAGCTCATCTTCTCGCTAAATTGTATTCAAAAATACGAAATCTTCTAAATATCCCAAGAAATTTTGTATTTTTATTGACTGATTCACAAATAGTTCTTCATTGGCTCAAACAGCATTCATCTACCCTATCTGTTTTCGTCGGAAATCGAGTATCTGAAACTCAAGATCTCACCAATGGATGTAATTGGCGCCATGTACCATCACATTTGAACCCAGCTGACATTGTCTCAAGAGGATCCACTGTTCAAGAATTAAACTCTTCAATTTGGTTTAATGGTCCTGATTTTCTTACCCTAGATACTGAAAGATGGCCTCAAAATAAGTGTGAGGAAGTTGACCAGGACGAAGTATATAAGGAAAAACAAAACACTCTTCACCTTCAAATTCATCCCAACAACATTGCTGACTTCATACAAAATTGCAGCTCTTATTTGAAGATGGTTCGGGTTGTCGCATGGATCTTTCGGTTTTGGCATGTATTATCTTCCTTAAAATCTAATCATATTGTTTCTGATTCGTTACAGCCTCAGGAATTAGAACACGCTCTACTGGCGATTGTCTGACACATACAACAACAACACTTCAAAGAAGACATCATGCGAGCAGCCAAAAAGAAGGATCCCCAAGGAGCATTAAAATGTCTCAACCCATTCATCGACTCTTCAGAGGGCTTAGAAATTCTAAAGAATTAGCTGATATTCCTGAGGCTCAGAAACATCCGATAATCTTGCCGAAAGACAACAATTTTGTAAAATGTAACCTTCGACATCTTCACATCAAAAATTACCACGCTGGTCCAAAGGCATTCATTTTTCTGACTCGGATGCGCTTTTGGTTAATCAACATGAGAAGTCTTTGTCGCAACATCGTGAATTCCTGCCCACAATTCATACGATATCGCCCAAAACTTCTTCAACAAAGGCAGATCGACTGAACCGATCCAGAGTTTTCGCAAGATGTGCTGTGGATTTTTGTGGCCCAGTCAGCACATATCTTCGCATTAGAGGAAAAATTCCGTACAAAACGTACATCGCCGTTTTTGTCTGTCTCGCAATGAAAGCTGTCCATATTAAAGCCGTCTCTGACTTGTCGACAGATGCCTTCATCGCTGCTCTCAAAAGGATGATAGGTAGAAGAGGTTTACCAACCGATATATTCTGCGACAACGGCACGAATTTTGTGGGGACAAATTCCAAACTGAAGGAGTTGAAGACTTTTCTATTTCACGGCCAGAATCAAATTTCAATTATCAATTTTTGTTCCAACGAATTTATTAATTTTCATTTTATTCCCCCCATGGCACCCCACTTTGGTGGGCTATGGGAGGCAGCCGTCAAATCAGCTAAAGGTCACCTAAATCGGACTCTGGCTAACACTCGACTCACCTATGAAGAACTTGTAACAGCTCTGGTGGAAATCGAATCAATATTAAACTCTCCGATGTCATCTGACCCAAGCGACATTGAGGCACTTACCCCTGGCCAATTCATAACTGGCAGCGCTTTACGTTCTCTCCCTGAACGAGATGTCTCAATGAATAACTCAAACAACTTGGAGCACTGGGCTCAAATAACAGCAGTAAAACAACGATTCTGGAAGAAATGGTCTCATGATTACCTCAACGAACTGCAAGTTCGAAACAAATGGACTGCCTCGAACTCTAACGTTGCTGTTGGCTCTTTAGTTATGGTCCACGAAGACAACATCCCCTCTAAAAAATGGCTCATGGGCAGACTAGTCAACGTTATCCCAGGACGAGATGGTCGAATCAGGGTAGCCGATATAAAAACTACAAAAGGGATAATACGTCGATATATACACAAACTCGCATTATTAGTTAATTGAAACTGCCCTTTCAATGGGGCCGGCATGTTAGGTCAGCGTATTTATGTTTTGTTTTTTGTTAATATAGTCCCTTAACTTAAGCTTATTTAACCCTAATTTTATTTCATTTATTTTGTTATCCATTCATGTTTATTTTATTTTATTTCAATTTATAGTTTTTAATTTAATTTAATTTCTATTATTTATTCATTTTGTAATTCATGTTTTTGTTCGCTATGTACAACTGTGCGTGTCCGTCCTTTGGTTGTCGATGCCCTTTCGATGCTTTCTCTGCTTGCATCCATTGCAAGCAGAGCAAAGCAGTCGGTGGGGAACGACGTTTTGTTGCTCTGCTGTGTTTTCTAACGAGAGTTAGAAAACAGCAGCACGAGTATATTCATGTATGTACCTACATGCATGCATATGTACGAACGTAGACGCATTGAGAGAGACACTAAACTAGCGGCGTCCCTCTATGTTCGTACATATGTATGTCAACATGTGTATATGATGTCTGTTTTCTGTCGCTGTGTCTGTCTGGCTCTTGGTACCAATAAAACATTGTCAATTTAGAATTAAAATCAACAGCAGCGTTTTTATTTCTCGGCCTTTCCTCGTTTTGTCGTTTTTCGGTTTACACTGCCCAAGAATCTTTCTGCAGTGAATATTAAATTAATAATTAAATATTTAACCCCCTTGATCGTACATTTTGGCGACCGTGACAGGACAGTGTAAACGTTTTAAAACCATTTTTCTCGTCGTAAAACAAACAATTTTATCGAGTTTTTCCGTCGTATAAAACATAATTCAGTTGGCCCGAAACAAGTGATATATACAAAAACAATTTCTCGTTGTTTTCTAACTAAAGAACAAATCGAACAAATACTGTGTTGTGAAACATCGATTCATCGTTTTGTAGAAATTTGATAATTTCATTGCATCGCTTTAAATTATTAAAAAAAATCATTTTCATGGTTATTGTTGTAAAACACCAACAACTAATTTGTCTCTGCACAAGTGATACATACATATAAACAATAAAACAATTTATCGTGTTATTTTAACAAACTGTTCTGGTTCAAAGTTAATTAAACAAACAAAAAATTGTCGCATTTATTGTTGTGCCCCAGTTGACGCGTTACATAACCTATCCCAGTGCTATTTCTTGCCTTAAAACTTCGCCATTTTGCAAAAATCATGACTTTGGAAGAATTAAAACAACAACGTACCATTACGAAGAAAAATATTTCGCACATAAAAACTGTGATTGACGCCAATGGCAAAAGCGAAGGTAAATCTCTTTCTGTCGCGGAATTAAAGTGTCATTTGGGTATTTTGGAATCATATTTCCAACAAATCCTATCAATCCAGAATAAAATTGAAAATATTGACCCTGAAGATAATGGCCGTAGTGACATCGAGGATTTATACTGTTACATCAAATCGCAAATACAACAACAACTTGCTGAGGATGGACACAACACAACATTTTCCGAATCGTCGTTTGCTATTCCTGTTCCCACAATAAAGCTGCCTCGACTTAAATTGCCCAGCTTTAATGGTAAATACAGTGAGTACAAAAACTTTATAACATCGTTTTAACAAATCGTCGATCGTGAACATGGGCTTTCAAATATCGAGAAATTCAACCATTTGCTGAACTGTCTCCAAGGCCATGCGTTAGAAACCGTGAAAGCATTCCAGGTTACTAATGAAAATTATCCCAAGGCTCTAGAAAGGCTAAAATCATGTTACGACAACAGCACTCTGATTTTTATCTAACTCTGGTCAGCTTAGAAGCCTTGTGGATAATGTTTCTGCTCTCTACAGTTCGCTGCAATCTCTTGGCTCGTCTAGCGACATCGTAAATGCAATGTTGATCCATATTGTAATGGAAAAAGTTGATATGGACACTAAAAGAAAATGGAAAGACTCTCTGGATTTTAGCAAGCTGCCAACATGGGACGATTGCTCAAAAATCATTGAAAGAAGATGTCAGTATTTGGAATCATTGGACTCAAACTCTACCTCTCGTCGTCCAGATCATCAAAAATCATCGAAACATGGCTACTCATTTTCGTGCTCAAAACGTGTTTGTGTCTTTTGTTCTAAATCTGATCATTCTATTACACAGTGTCAACGTTTTAAAGATTTAGATGTGCCAATTCGATTCGAAAATGTAAAAAAGCTCTGTCTTTGCATAAATTGTCTTACTAAAGGACATCAAGTTACCAATTGTCCTTCCTCGTTTAAGTGCAAAACTTGTTCTCGCTCGCATCATACAATGCTACATCGTTCTCAATCGGTTCAAAGGTCATCATCTCCAGATCCAACACCATCAACATCTCGTGCTTCCAGCAATGAAACATCTGCTTCTGTCCATGCACATATGGAAAATTCGTCGCCTCATGTACTTCTTGCCACAGCTATGGTTTTAGTTCGTGATAATTCTGGCTCTTACAAATTGGGAAGAGCTCTTTTGGATTCCTGTTCTCAACTAAACTTTGTCACCGATGAGTTTGCACAACGATTAAATCTACAAAGGGTCAAAAAATCTGTCGAATTGTGCAGTACTGGAAATTCTTGTACAAAAGTGAAACATAATTTTTCTACAAACATTAAATCTCGCATAACGGACTTTGAAGTGCCGCTTTCGTTTTGTATTACCCCACATATTTCCTATCAACCTGATTCTGAATTGGATGTCTCGTCTTGGAATCTTCCTCCCAGTACACAACTTGCTGACGACTGTTTCTAAAAATCAAAGAAAATCGACTTGCTCATTGGTACTGAAACATTCTTCGATATCTTGTCTGTCGGTCAAATCAAGCTTGGCCCAAATCTCCCGAAACTACAAAAAACTTTGTTTGGTTGATTGTCACCGTAAAATATAATTCTTCGAAAAACAATAATTTTGGTGCTTCTTACTTGCTGTCAACTGAAGATAAAATCAACATGAATTTGGCACGTCTGTGGAAAATTGAAGA
The DNA here is from genome assembly GCA_963930755.1 of Eudasyphora cyanicolor. Taxonomy (NCBI): domain Eukaryota; kingdom Metazoa; phylum Arthropoda; class Insecta; order Diptera; family Muscidae; genus Eudasyphora; species Eudasyphora cyanicolor. The sequence continues at coordinate 149,562,054 of OZ005734.1, read as the reverse complement.
AATCGACTCTGGGTCAACGCAAATGACACCAGAACAACTGGAATGTGAAAACTTTTTTCAAAATACTGTGTCTCGAGAATCCTCAGGTAGGTTTGTTGTAAAATTGCCCTTTAAACAAACTTCGATTTGCTGCCCAAGAGAGACGATTAGCCCGTGATTCAGACCTGAAGTAACATTATGCAGCGTTTATGAAGGAATATGAAGATTCTGGACACATGAGCCTAGTTAAAAGACCTATTTTGGACGAACCCCATTATTATATCCCACATCACTGCGTTTTCAAGCCGAATAGTACATCTACAAAACTTCGTGTTGTCTTTGATGCATCTTGTCCCACTTCATCACAGACTTCTCTAAATGATATATTGATGGTTGGCCCTACAATTCAAGACGAATTATATCTACTGCTCCTGCGTTTTCGACTACATCGTTTCGCCATTACTTACTAGTTATGATTGACCAACATGACCGTAAGCACCAATATATTTTATGGAGATATTCTGAGCAAGAAGACATTATAACATACCAGTTAAATATTGTCACTTACGGAACATCTGCTGCCCCATTTCTCTATGTACGCTGTTTGCATTATCTAGCCGATGAATACGTCTATAGTTTTGAATTTGGAGCAACAGCTATTAAAAATTCGTTTTATGTTGACGATTTTCTCGGTGGTGCTGAAAATATTGAAGCATTGTCCGAACTTAAATACCAGGTGACAGAAATATTAAAAAAGGGTTGTTTTGAGTTAGACAAATGGCACTCAAATCATGAAAACTTCCGCCATGACAAAACTATCAAAGCTTTAAACTTAGAAGATTCTGTGGTCACAAATGCGCTAGGAATTTCTTGGGATCAACAAAAAGATTTATTTCTATTCTCGTTTTCGTCGAAATTAAAAATTGAAAATGTCTCAAAACGCTAAATTTTCTCGTTGTCATCATCGCTTTTTGATCCCCTTGGACTTTTGGCACCACTTATCATAAAAGCTAAAATCATTCTTCAAGAATTATGGATACTAAAAATCGGTTGGGACGAATCTGTTCCACAAGAAGTACACACAGCTTGGCTACAATTCGTCGATGATCTTCGATCGTTATCCTTGCTACATATTCCTCGCTATTGTTTATCACCCAGCTCAGAATCGGTTCAGTTGCATGGTTTCTGCGACTCATCAATTCGTGCTTATGGTTGTTGCCTCTATCTCAGGGTTAAATCCAGTTCGGGTCAAATATACTCGAAACCATACACCGCAAAATCAAGAGTTGCTCCTACAAAAAGAAAGTCGCTGCCAAGTTTGGAATTGTGTGGAGCTCATCTTCTCGCTAAATTGTATTCAAAAATACGAAATCTTCTAAATATCCCAAGAAATTTTGTATTTTTATGGACTGATTCACAAATAGTTCTTCATTGGCTCAAACAGCATTCATCTACCCTATCTGTTTTCGTCGGAAATCGAGTATCTGAAACTCAAGATCTCACCAATGGATGTAATTGGCGCCATGTACCATCACATTTGAACCCAGATGACATTGTCTCAAGAGGATCCACTGTTCAAGAATTAAACTCTTCAATTTGGTTTAATGGTCCTGATTTTCTTACCCTAGATCCTGAAAGATGGCCTCAAAATAAGTGTGAAGAAGTTGACCAGGACGAAGTATATAAGGAAAAACGAAAAACCACTCTTCACCTTCAAATTCATCCCAACAACATTGCTGACTTCATACAAAATTGCAGCTCTTATTTGAAGATGGTTCGGGTTGTCGCATGGATCTTTCGGTTTTGGCATGTATTATCTTCCTTAAAATCTAATCATTTTGTTTCTGACTCGTTACAGCCTCAGGAATTAGAACACGCTCTACTGGCGATTGTCGGGCACATACAACAACAACACTTCAAAGAAGACATCATGCGAGCAGCCAAAAAGAAGGATCGCCAAGGAGCATTAAAATGTCTCAACCCATTCATCGACTCTTCAGAGGGCTTAGAAATTCTAAAGGTTGGAGGCCGTTTAGAATTAGCTGATATTCCTGAGGCTCAGAAACATCCGATAATCTTGCCGAAAGATAACAGTTTTGTAAAATGTTACCTTCGACATCTTCACATCAAAAATTACCACGCTGGTCCAAAGGCATTAATTTCTCTGACTCGGATGCGCTTTTGGATAATCAACATGAGAAGTCTTTGTCGCAACATCGTGAATTCCTGCCCACAATGCATACGATATCGCCCAAAACTTCTTCAACAAATGATGTCAAATTTGCCGGCAGATCGACTGACCCCATCCAGAGTTTTCGCAAGATGTGCTGTGGATTTTTGTCAGTCAGCACATATCTTCGCATTAGAGGAAAAATTCCGTACAAAACGTACATCGCCGTTTTTGTCTGTCTCGCAACGAAAGCTGTCCATATTGAAGCCGTCTCTGACTTGTCAACAGATGCCTTCATCGCTGCTCTCAAAAGGATGATAGGTAGAAGAGGTTTACCAACCGATATATTCTGCGACAACGGCACGAATTTTGTGGGGACAAATTCCAAACTGAAGGAGTTGAAGACTTTTCTATTTCACGGCCAGACTCAAATTTCAATTATCAATTTTTGTTCCAACGAATTTATTAATTTTCATTTTATTCCCCCCTGGGCATCCCACTTTGGTGGCCTATGGTAGGCAGCCGTCAAATCAGCTAAAGGTCACCTAAATCGGACTCTGGCTAACACTCGACTCACCTATGAAGAACTAGTCAACGTTATCCCAAGACGAGATGGTCGAATCAGGGTAGCCGATATAAAAACTACAAAAGGGATAATACGTCGACATATACACAAACTCGCATTATTAGTTAATTGAAACTGCCCTTTCAATGGGGCCGGTATGTTAGGTCAGCGTATTTATGTTTTGTTTTTTGTTAATATAGTCCCTTAACTTAAGCTTACTCTACCCTAATTTTATTTCATTTATTTTGTTATACATTCATGTTCATTTTATTTCAATTTATAGTTTTTTATAATTTAATTTAATTTCTATTAATTATTCATTTGGTAATTCATGTTTTTGTGCGCTATGTACCACTGTGCGTGTCCGTCCTTTGGTTGTCGATGCCCTTTCGATGCTTTCTCTGCTTGCGTTTTGTTGCTCTGCTGTGTTTTCTAACGAGAGTTAGAAAACAGCAGCACGAGTATATTCATGTATGTATGTATATATGTATGTACCTACAAGGCATGCATATTTACGAACGTAGACGCATTGAGAGAGACCCTCAACTAGCAGCGTCCCTCTATGTTCGTACATATGTATGTCAACATGTGTATATGTTGGATGTCTGTTTTCTGTCGCTTTGTCTGTCTGGCTCTTGGTACAAATAAAACATTGTCAATTTAGAATTAAAATCAACAGCAGCGTTTTTATATCTCGGCCTTTCCTCGTTTTGTCGTTTTTCGGTTAACACTGCCCAAGAATCTTTCTGCAGTGAATATTAAATTAATAATTAAATATTTAACTGCCGGTCAAGAAAACCCTCTTGATCGTACAGGTAATAAAGTCAAAAGAATCAGATCACCTGATGAACCCCTGCCTCCGAAAAAGGCAAGAGGCCCTAATGTCACCATCAACAATCAACAAGCCCTTTACAGAAGTGGCTTAGGAGAGTCTAGTGATCGATGTAGAAGTAGTGAGGTTGGCTCCACCCTAATAGACAAATGGAGCCTTGTGCAATCAGCCATTATGGCTCATTACCTCGATGTATGTAGAGAAATGCCGGGTGTTGAGAAGGCAATCGGCCGAGTTAGTAGTTTCCACGGGATTTTGAATAAAATAGACAAGCTTAATAAAGACTTAGGCCCTTATTCATAAAAATTATAGAAGGTTTGAAGAACGCTTCAACACTGCTAAAGCGTTCCTCAAACCTTCTTTAACATTTTATGAATAAGGCCCTTAATTATTTTGCAAATGTAATTATAATTAAAATTCCTACACATTGAAAAACACAAATATATGAATTTTAGATATATAGAAATATAAAATATTACGTACTTTTTGGTATGGAAACCACTAAAAACTATATTTTAAAAATTTTACGATTATTTAACTCCAAGTTACCGCGTATACTTAAGCCAGGTTTCAGTAACAATTCTAATGTGAAAATGGCGAAAGCTTGAAACGCTTCTTGACAATTAAAATGATTTCGTTAACAAAAAGATTCGTTAAAAATTAGTAATTGACATCTACAGTAATTGCTTTGTACAGTATTTTTAATACCAAAATAAGATGTTTTGGAGTTGCCAGATCATCAGGGTAATTTTGGTAGTGGCGTTAACATCGGGCAAACAACCAATCTGCAACGATGCAGGATGGCATCAGGGGTGAGTAAAGCTCTTATATTTCGGTGATGCCTGATCAGTAGACCTGTGTAAGTCAGCTCTGTGTCGAGAGGGAGAGGTGTGGCCGGGCGCCACGTTGGATGTTGTCGAAAAAACAACATCCCCAGTCACCATATAGCCAGCACATGGGTTACAGAAGACCCCTCCAACTCGGCTGATATACGAGTATTAGAGATAATAGAAGATTCAAATTCTGGTCTGCCGACCCTTAATTGGAGAATTAGCAAGGTGGGTGAGGCGGTTGGTAAAAAGCGGCAGGCCAATTTGATCCTTAACGCTGAATACACCTCCCATTTACAAAGTGCAAGTATAACCCTGCAATATGGTTTCGAGACTACAGTCTTGAAAGTTGTGACGTGCACCTTGAGGCGCTGATGTTGGTCTTCCGGCTCGCTCAGGGTTTTCTCAGAAGGTCTCAACCCTTCCCAACATCAGTCCATCGGGACGAACACAAAAAAAATGAAATTTATGACAATAACAAAAAAAAACCACGGCAAACAAAAGTACACTTAGTAGACAGGGGAACTTGGTGATAATTCCCACACTTTGCCCTCCCTGCCATGGTTCTCACACTTCCTTACATTCAACACAAAAGAGAACCCCATTTACTCCACTCACCACATACTTAACCTATTCAACCTTCACTCCCTCATTAAGAACAAACTAGCACATATCATATTCATGATATACTTAGGACGAAAGTAAACATTTATTTAAACACAAATTTTGGCACATTATGGCCTGAACATCAACAAACGGAAAAATCCTTAACATGTAAACATAACCTATTGACAATTAACGTAAAACAAACCTAACAAATCACTAACACCAGGATACTAAAATGGAGCCATTGCACAGACGGCCCGCACTAGAAGTTAATTAATACCTAACTAAAAGGGCTCTGTTAGTTGGTTTTTTGCCCTCCTTTTTATGGGCTTACAGCCACAATAAAAATAGTTCCTACGAGACTCCTTTTCCGTAAATCCTACGCTCCTAACAAAAACTGGTATTAACAACTTTTACATAGACATTAGAAAGATACTAAAATGGAGCCATTGCACAGACGGCCCTAACTAAAAGGGCTCTGTTAGTTGGTTTTTTGCCCTCCTTTTTATGGGCTTACAGCCACAATAAAAATAGTTCCTACGAGACTCCTTTTCCGTAAATCCTACGCTCCTAACAAAAACTGGTATTAACAACTTTTACATAGACATTAGAAAGACAATAAATTTCCTTAACCTATCTTAATTCTATCTTTTAATTATTCAATATTTCTTGTTTTAGTTAGATCTTTTTTTTTGGTAATTTCTTATTTCATTATTTGCAGCTTTGCTTTATGGCCTTTCAATTCTTGGCAAAATTATTAATATTTTTTTCTTTTTAGGCAATTCTGCGCTTCGCCTGGATATCAGCTTTGGCGGGAAAATACGTACACAGACACAAAAAATATACAGGGAAGAGTTTACCTTTTTCTGGTACTTAGCATAATTGTAGATCCGTAGAATAGTCTGTTGCTTGTAGATGTAGATTAAAAACGTAGTTTTCATTGTAGATTTATAGCATAGATTTGGTCGAGTAGTTTCCTTAGTTTATGTTGCTGTAGTTGTAGATTAAAAACGTAGTTTCGTTGTAGATTTATAGCATAGTTTTGGTCGAGTAGTTTCCTTAGTTTAAGTTGCCGTAGTTGTAGATTAATAACGTAGTTTCGTTGTAGATTTCTAGAATAGTTTCATTTTGATGACAACTAATCACTTCATTTTTCCTTCCAGCTATCGTCGGATTTTGGAGGATTTCGCACCCCAGACGGAATAAAACTGGCCTCCTTCCCTTGCTAACTTCCGGAGGCCAACACTGGGATCTGACGCTTTTCTACAACACAATAAAATGCTGGACTCAATTTTATTCCTAACAGTTTCGCTTGGACCGTTCGCTTCGGTTACTTGGCTTTACTTTAGTTTGAACACTGGCCCGACTCGTTCCTTCTACTTTGAATTTTCAAATAAGAGTTTTCCGCCCAGCAGTGGCTTTTATACCCTTTGTTTGCTGCTGGGTTTCCCTCGAATTTCCATCAAGTTTTCCCTCTTTGAAGTTTTTTGTTATGTACTTGTTTATGTCAACCCGTACATAACAACAAACTCAGCTGGCGGGCTTTATTATGTCATCTTTTGTTTGACGTTTGAGTTACGTAGTTCTTGACACCCTGTCTTTTCGTCTACACTGAACACCCTCAGTATGTTAAGCTGGCCACCTTCTCACACAACAAAACTTCGATCCTTTTACTCGATTCCGATTAAAAGATCGATGTGTGTGACATGTTACGTGCATGAACACCCCATTGAACGTGGGAAACTCCCACACCCGGAGAAGTACTCAGCCGGGCTAAACTATTCGTCATTTTACAAATAGTTCGGAAAATCCGATGGTGTAAACCCGTTTTAGAGGGTTGAGATACTTCATAGTCGGTTACGTTACGTCACGTAACGCATGACGCTCGTAACGATGTATACCTAAAGGTATGTTTAGACGATTGCCTGATCGGACAACATTGTTCGAAAAATGGCGGAAAAATGCAACCCTGTGAACGTACAACCGTGTGAACAAACAATTTTTGTCTCGCAACGTTGACAGAAAAGTCATTGTGAGATAATTTGCAGATTTGTTGATGTGCGAAGTTTATGCATGTGACAACGGCGCCATTGCCAGAAAAACTTTTTATTGGCAGCACTGTCTATAAAATATTTTAATTGGCAATCCTGCATATAAATATTAACAAAATATATGAAATTTGAAGGTTTTCTTGCAATCGTCTGAACAGTCAATTAACATTTGCCTAACAACCTGTCAATTTCCGTACATTTGCAACAATTTAACAGGGTTGATAACGTTTGCCGATCTGGCAATCGTCTGTACACACCTTTACTCTCCCTCCGCTTTAAGACACGTTTTCCACTAAATTCGCAGTTTTGTTTCAATATCGATTGCTGTCGTTATCGTTCACGTTTGTCATCTCTAGTATAAACAAATAGGGCCTGTTTCTGTAACTTATTTTCGTTCGTTTACGGAGAACGATCAAAAATCTCTCAACTATTACTTGAATTCTATAAAACGCAGGTTAAAAATATTTTAGGTACGAGCTTTTTACGTGCTTTTCTATAGACACACCGAATTATAAACTGCTGTGACTTATAGATTTCTCGGAATAATTGAGTGATTTTTGATCGTTCGCCGTAGACGAACGAAAATAAGTTACAGAAACAGGCCCATAGTGTTGGCCATTATCGTTCACTGAAGGGACCCGTCTTTTTCGTTCCGTTCCGGTAAAGGAACTCGTTCAGTCTTTTCGTTCCATCGTTCCTTTTAGCTCCTTCGTTCAAATGACATTCATTCGGTCAAACATCACAACAGCTGTTTGTTTACTCGTTCTGTCTTCTTTTATGAACGTGATAAAAACAATTTTGCCAGACAAGGAAATTGAAAATATATTTTTAATTGAATTATGTTCTGCTGATTTTATTTAAATAACAATTGTTAAACGCATGTGAAATGTATGTAATGTGGCAATTCTGGGCACCCCTGTGTAAAAGACTGATGAAGGTAAAAATTTATACCTTCGAACGACACCAGCATTTAATATTGTTAGTCCCCATTTACATGGTACTTTTTTTTAAGTAACTTATCGACTTATTCTCTTTTGAAAAAGTATTTACGTTCACACACGTACTTGTTTTCAATACTTATACTTATTTTCATTTGTTTTGTTTCGGCTTTTCCTGTGTGAATTGTTGTTGTTTCCAAGTGCGAACGAAAAACACAAAACGATGAGTACGATAAGTACGAGTACGGCATACTTTTTCCCCCTGTTTCCGACTGCCTCTCTCGCCCACAAAACGCCGATAAGTATACTTAATACTTAAAAAAAAAGTATCTTGTAAATGCAGACTTATAAATTTAGTGTGACAGCACTAGAGAAATCATTGTTCGGTAAATTTGGCAACAATTAAACAGCTGTTCATAAGAGAAGAATGGTAAAATGAAAGAAAGATGAATAACAGCAAAAGATCCGAAGTGAACGATGGAACTAAAAGAACGACATAGCAGGGACCAGTTCCAATCGTTCCTCCAAGGGAATCGTTCAATTGAACGAGTTCGTTCCGGAACGACCCAACTCTATAAAAAAACAATGAATATATCTACGACGCGCTGGCAACGTGTTTTAATTTTCTTCCCGAACCTCACCTATCTGTATAAGTTAACATTGGAAAAATGTGAGTGACAATGAACGCGGTAAGGATAGGCCTACACCAGACAGTTTCGGCGTCGTCCAGCATATGACACTGTCCAGAATGGGAAGTGTTTAGGGGTGCACTAGTATCAACGTTATGAGATTTTGGCTTGATTCGGCCAGTTGGAAGGTGAGGCACCAATAGGGGCATGCCCATAACCTCACTTTTTCCAGGCGCGGTGAAATCACAATGTGCCAACTGTCACTGTCCGCATTGTAAGACGTTAAATTTATGAACCCAAGGCTCCTTTGTATGGAGGACCATTTTCTTATGGTGATAGCCACCAACGATTGGAATAAGTCGTATAGAAATCTAAAAAAACAAGGTAAGGAAAGACTAGTCCACATTGCTCGAGACGAATAAAACATATATTTGTTCTAAATCTTAGAAATGATGGAACACCCCTCGATTTTCTTCCAATTCACTAGTGTCTTGTGCAACTAGAAACTTCTTCCTGCCAAATTTCATCAATGGAACTGCTGCTCTTACAATTCATATATGCCGAATCTGAGCTAGATTTAACTGGAAGCTTTTTGACATTTTCGATATGGATCGTTCTTGTACCAAACTAATGTGCTGGGACAAGTCGCATCTTCAGAATCTTCGAATGTTTTTGTTTGTTTATTTATTTTGCTATACTCTAATGATTTACACAGAGAATTCTCATTGTCCCTCGCCTCATTGCAAGATGAATAATAATTCACGACGGCTTGTGTTTGGTCCAAAAATTTATATATAGAAATATCACTATGATATGATTGTGTCTTAATGGGTGCCAACCAGATATCGCCCATTATTATCTAGGTCATTATTATTGGTGGGAGTTGAGGTCACATGAAGGGTTTAATTAAATAAGCCTCTCTTTCGCTTATCAGTAGAAACTTCAAATTCATTTCACTGTACCGAAATGTAAGTACATATTGCAAGATAAATTGCATTTTGTTATGATTGGGCTAACTTTAGTATGAGGTACCAAAGGTGGGCTTCGTAATAGCACACACTTTTTCCGAACTATAGGCATTGTAATAGCAATACCCTGTGTATGGTTTTATGTGTTTATAACGGCGCTCAATTTTATGAGCCCAACGGTCTATTAGTGTGGGAGGGCTTTGCGACTTCGTCGATTTTTTTTTTCAGGCGAGAGCGACAACCACTTATATGTATGTATGGAATTGACGAACATTAGGATAAGCTGTAAATAAGTTATCATAGACATTTTATTTTGACAAAGTTGCAACTCGTTGTGGGGGAAAACCCATCTACGATCTTAGCCTGCGATGGAGAAATCGAAAAAAAAAGAAATCGAAAAAAGGGTCAGATAACCATTTTGAAATCAAGTGGATACTACTCTTGAGGGTTCCCGTGCGCTCACTAGATTGTATGCACTTCCACCATATGCTCAGACACACAATTTCCTGTACCACTGAAGCGTTTAACACAACCAGGTACAAGAGCATCATTCGGTACTGCGGAATTTAATATGCCTTCCACATAGCACGTGAATGGTTACGGGTAAAAATGACCTATGACGACCATTCGTCGTGTGAAGAGTTCTGGATTGACGCACACTTATACTATCAAACTTCCCCCCGATCAATTGACCTTGTGATATCTATGGCATCAAGGAGCAACATCCGATAGACGAGTTATACAGGGTGGCTGATATGTAATGCAACAAAGTAAAGGGCTATATTTTTTTAATTTTTTTTTTAAATTTTATTGTTCAAAAGCAAAAAATTTTGGAAATAACATAAAATTTTAGAAACAGTTTAGATTTGTTCGAATTGGCCACCTTTGTCACGAATTATGGCCTTCAAACGGCCGACAAAGCCATCACACGCTGCACGAAAGTGGCTCTGCGGTATTTTGGCCCATGCCCGGCGAAGCGTCGTCTTGAGATGACCGATACTTTGGTATTTTTTAGTGCGAACAAAATGATCTTGGTGGCCATTGTGCGGTAGAAATGAAGCGAGGAACCTCCTTTTTAAGCCATTCTTGGTTGACGCGTGCTAAGTCCTGTTGGAATGTCCATGGTCTGCGGCCGAAATGTTTGTTTGCCCAGGTCTTCAATACTGTCTTTAGGACATTTTCCCGATAATATTCGGCATTTATTTTGACCCCATGGTCGATGAATACGAGCGGGGAGCGGCCGTTACGGCGGCCCACACCATTACCATCGGCGGCGCTTGAGTTCTGGTGGCCAGTCGAAGGTGTAAATTTTCAGTTGACCTCTTTGGCAAGTAAACCCGATCATTTTGTTTGTTCACAAACTGCTCAATTTGGAATGGCTTCTCATCGGAGAAAACCAAATTCGGTAACTAGCCACTTTCGTGCAAGCGAAGCAACTCCTTGGCTCTTTCCAGTCTAACTTTTTTTGTGCATCGGTGAGCTCTTGCACTTTTTGGAACTTCAATGGCTTTAGTCCAAGCTCATTTTTTAATATGTGTTGTATCCGTTCTCGCTATATGTTCAGCTCACGAGCAATTTTTCTACCACAGTGGCGTGGATTTCGATCAAATCTGGCCTTCATTTTTCGCATCATTTCTGGTGTTGTTACGTTTTTTCGTCTACTTTTTGGACGCGATGCAACACTGCCAGTATCAAGGTAACGAGCAATGGTACGAGAAACAAAAGATTTATTCACATTTAAATGCTGGAGGGCTCCTGTATATAAGGAGGATGAGTAACCAGACAGTCACTTGTTTTCGGATTTTTCGGGGCTTAATAGTGTCCCCACCGGATCATAGTATTCGTTCTGTTGAATTGACAGCAGAAATTGAACGAGAAACAAAAGATTTATTCACATTTAAATGCTGGAGGGCTCTAACGATAGCCACTTGTGTTTTTCCACCCAAATATAAAGCAATCACACTATCACGCTTAAATTCCAACACGAATAACTTTTTTCTGAATGCAATAGATCAAAATGCTTTTGTAAGCTTGTAAACAATAAAATGAACAGTCACTGAAATAAATCTGTCAGCTATCAGACTAGCGGTTTAGAAATGATAGCAACCTGAAGTTGGTTGCAATACATATCAGCCACCCTGTATATAAGGAGGATGAGTAACCAGACAGTCACTTGTTTTCGGATTTTTCGGGGCTTAATAGTGTCCCCACCGGATCATAGTATTGGTTCTGTGCACGCCAGGTTGGGGACATCTTTCTAAACGAATTTGAAGTCTTGAAACGGTTATGGCTTATCGATCTAGACCGTCTCTTTCAAGTTGCTTAAAAGAATAAAGGTGTTAAAGCCCAAGAGTTCGCACAATAGTGATAGCATCTCCTCACCTGGGCAGAAAAAAATTTCACGCAACAAAAAAAAAAACGTATCGCCGACTTGTAAACCATAACCATCGTCTGCATCAATATCTCTCCGTCGTGGCCATACACAAATCGTTGTTTGATACAGTAATTCTCGTACCATAACAGTAGTTCCAGAGTTATTTTCGAGGACATAATGTTGCTCCATTTCTATTGATGGCGTAACTTTTACCTACCATATGTCTGTTTCTTATTATCGAGCTTTTATTTAGATACACTTTTGCACAACTTTAGTTTGCATACTAAATAAGAATGCATACATTTCATTGTAGATGCTCATGGTGACAATCCTAAGATATCATATATTTTGTTGCCAAAAGTATTGTGGACGAAATGGCGAGTCTTCCCACAGGATTTTCGTTGGAGCGTCTAAGGGGACGCGAGAATTTCGACGTTTGGAAGAGACAGGCCAAATCTCTGCTGATCATTAAAGGCTGCTGGAAAGTTGTAAGTTCTGGCGCGGTAAGTGATGCAGAAACCACATTGGATCAACGTGCCCTGGCAGAAATTACCTTGATGGTTGACCCCACCAATTATGGGCATATTGCAACATATGAGGACACTGGACTTACAAGGAAGGTCGAGTTACTCAGACAGCTGGTGAATATGAAACTTAAAAATTTCAGCTCCGTCCAGGAATATGTAAATGAGTTGGTGATGATTGCCCTAAAAGTGAAAAATGCTGGCCTCAACATAGACGATGAACTAACGGCCTCCTTGATGTTGGCTGGATTATCTGACGATTTTAAACCACTCGTCATGGCTGTGGAAAACTCCAAAGAGAAGTTAACAGTGGATATAGTCAAGAACCTCCTTCTCCAAGACGCTAAATTTGATCCGCAAACCAGTGATAAAGAAGCCGCATTTTACATGAAGAATTTTGGTAAGAAGAAGAAAAAACAAATTCAGTGTTATGGCTGCAATGAATTTGGGCATATTCTGCGAAATTGTCGAAACAAGAACAACAATGGTGCTAGCGGTAAAACGCATAAAAAGAACGAAAAAAGAGATGTTTCAACTACTCTCATTGCTTCTAGCCAAAGTATGCAGGTTTGCACTAATACTGATGCAATATGTGACGATCGACAGGACAACAACAATCATTTGGATTGGTATGTTGACAGCGGAGCGAGCAATCATATGATGAACACCAACGCCTCTTTGTACAACAAAAGAAGCGTCGAAAATAAAAAAGTTGTCGTCGCCGATAGAAATGAACTTCTTGTGGACTGCGCTGGTGACGTCGATTTGACAATTTTGAACAACAAGAACAAAAAGTTAACTGTTAAAAACGTTGAGTACGTGCCAAATTTATGTGCGAATCTCCTCTCGGTAAAACAGATGGCCAGTGATGGTAAAAAGATTATTTTTGAGGGAGAGACGTGCAAATTTTTTGACAAAAACAACACTCTTGTTACATATGCCACGATTTATAACAATCTGTACCGGTTAAATAGTGAAGCTCATTTGAAAAATCAAAACGTGTTTATGGCCAAGAAGGATGCTGATCTATGGCATAGAAGGATGGGACATATTTGTGATAAAAATTTGGATCAAATAAAGAAATTATATGGAATTGCTTTTGAAAGGAAAAACAAGAATCCATGCATGGTTTGTATCAAGGGTAAACAAACTAGGCTCCTATAAGAGAAGTCGGTACAAGAGCCACAAAATTATTAGAATTGGTACACTCCGATGTTGTTGGCCCCTTTAATGTGACTTCATTTTCTGGTGCCCGATTCTTAGTAACATTTTTCCAGGAGATTGGTAGTTTACCCCTTGAAAAACAAGTCTGATGTTTTTGATACGTTTGTTTCATTTAAAAAGATGTCCGAAAATCAGTGTGCGACAAAAATAAAAATCATACGAACGGACAACGTGAATGGTAAATTCGAAGCTTTTTAAAAAGACAACGGCATAATACACCAAAAGACGTGCCCGTATTGTCCGGAACAAAACGGCGTGGCCGAAAGAATAAACCGCACCCTAATGGAACGTGTACGATGTATGTTGATTGATAGCGGGTTAGATCACCGATTTTGGGCAGAAGCTGCCAACACCGCGAGCTATTTAATCAACAGAATTCCTTGCCGCGGCGAAGTTCGTAGTCCGGAAGAATTGTATTTTGGTCGTCGTCCTGATTTAAAGTTCTTACGTGTATTTGGTTGTCCAGTGCTTGTTCACAAGTCCAAAGAAAAGCGACGCAAGTTAGATGAGAAATCTGTCGAAGGTATAATGATCGGATACAGTACTGAGAGTAAAGCCTATCGAATTTTTAATACGAAAAATAACGGAATAATTATTAGCCGTGATGTAGTTTTCTTAGAAGGGAGCAAAGTCAGCTACGATTCACCAAAAGATGTTTATTATCCCGAACTGATACAGGTTGAAAGCGGCGTCAATTCAGGGGAGGTAGCCGGTGATGTTGAATTGACAGCAGAAATTGAATCAACGCCTGAAAGTTCCGGCCTGATAGAAAATGACTCTGACAGCAGTGAGTACGAAGATTCTTTTGAGTGGTCATCGCCTTTGCCGGATCCCGTAGTAAATGATGGACCAGAATGTACTCCAAATTCGTACGAGATGAGAAATATAAATACAGATGCTAGTATTCGTCGTTCTGATCGTATCGCGAACAGAAATCTAAATTCGTATAATTTTTGTGCAATGCAATATGTTTCTAACGATCCGGAAAGCGTGCAAGGAGCAATGTCATCAAACATCTCATCCGATTGGAAAGCTGCCATGAATGAAGAGATCGAGTCGCTGATGACTAACAAAACGTGGGTGCTCACAAGTCTACCGCCTGGCGAGAGAGCAATTCAGTCAAAGTGGGTTTACAAAACTAAGCGTGATGAACACGGCAACATTAGACAATGGAAAGCTAGGTTAGTAGCGAAAGGTTTTTCTCAACGTGAGGGCATTGATTATAACGAGACTTTCGCCCCTGTCGTGAGATACTCCTCATTGAGATATTTACTGGCCTTGGCTGCGCGGCATAATTTGCATGTTCATCAAATGGACGCAGTGAGTGCGTATTTAAACGGAACGTTGAAAGAAACTGTATATATGCAGCAACCCGAATTATTTGATGATGGCTCCTCACGTGTTTGCAAACTCGAAAAATCCATCTACGGATTAAAACAATCTAGCAGAGTTTGGAACGACACAATCAACAATGAATTGCTCCAGATGGGACTCGTCCGAGGTGAAGTGGACCAATGTATTTATCACAAAGTAACCGATTGTGAGATGCTGTACGTGACGATTTATGTCGACGATGTTTCAATTTTCTGCAATTATATGAACACTATAAAATCCATGAAGGCAAAACTTGCAAGTAAGTTCAAAATGAAAGATATGAGACAGGTGTCATCCGTTCTAGGCATGAAAATTATTATATCTCAAGACACGATAAAAATCAATCAGTCACAGTATATATCAGATGTGTTGGAACGTTTTGGGATGAGCAGTTGTAATGCAGTGTCGACACCAATTGATTACAATAAAAAATTATCATCAAGCATGTCATCCCAAGATAGCGAAAGCCAGAAAGAGATGTTGAAAATCCCGTATATGCAAGCTGTAGGGTGCTTGCTATTTGCTGCTCAGATCTCAAGGCCTGATATATGCTATGCTATAAATTTGTTGAGCCGATTTGGTAAAAATCCCGGAAAGCCCCACAGGGAAGCTGTTAAACGAATAATGAGGTACTTAAAAGGTACGATTGATAAAGGCATCATTTACCAAAAGAAAGAGGACGATGAAATAAAAGGATTCTGTGATGCTGATTGGGCAGGAGACGTGGACGACCGCAAATCCACAACTGGCTACATCTTCATTTATCAGTCCGGTGCCATATCATGGTCTACAAAGAGGCAGAAGACAGTGGCATTGTCTTCGACGGAAGCCGAATTCATGTCATTGACTTCTGCAAACCAGGAGTCAGTTTGGCTCGAACGTTTGGAAGCTGAACTCAATCCGTTAAGCGATAAAATTATGAAGCTGTTTTGTGACAACAAGGGTGCCATCCAAGTAGCACTCAACAACAATTATTCACCCAGAACCAAACATGTGGATATAAAAGCCAAATTTATCCGCCAGAAGATTGATGAGAAGGAAGTCGTTTTGGAATACCTATGCACAGACGAGATGGTCGCAGACGTATTCACGAAGGCAGTTACTCCTCAGAAGCTGAATTATTTTAGAGAGAAATTTGGTCTTTACTAATCATACATTTTGTAATAATTTATCTTTATTGTAATCGTGATTTGATTGGAATTTAATTTTTCATATAGTATTTTTATGTAAAGAGAGCAAGAGAAATTTGTAATACTAGAGTGGAAATTTATCATTCAGGGAGGGTGTTGAGAATGAACGAACAAATTTTGTACATCACTAGTATTTCTCCTATTTCTCCACTTTATCATCATTCGTACATCACGATATTCCTTTCCTACTTTAATTTGCAACTCTGCTGTGTATGAATTACTAACATGTATTGTAATACATTTATGAATTCACTTAATAAATATAAGCAAACACATTAATTTTTTAATTGTGACAATTAAAAAAAATTCGGGAAAATCGGTCCGAAATCCGCGGAAAAACTCACTCTTTGAACACCTACTCGTTGAAATTTCTATTCGTTCGTAACTGACAACTTACTCGCTCCGGGATGACATATCTTATTATTCATTATTTTTGTCAAAATCTATCAGTTACGAACGAATAGGAATGAATTGTAACACGCGAAAAACCAGTATTCCGCGAACATTGATTTAACTTTTTTTGCACTTATCGATTAACAGCCTGTTCAGCTAAATATACCAAAACGCAGACGTGCGATAGCTACCCAAGCAATAATTTTCTTCTTCTTATTCTCACCCAAGAGATCATGTTTTTAATTTGGTTCATTGTCACTTATCGTTTGGGTAAGAAAGCTCTTTTCTTCATCGTCTTCCTGTCAAAGACCAATATTACCTTCATGTTGTTATTGACATTTCTTAAAGCTTTTTCCACACGAAAATATCAGAACGGGGGCAACCCTATCTAACAGCTGTAAAAGTTGCAACAGCTGTTTCTAGACGATGAGAAATAATTAAAACACCGAAAACAAACACAATTGTTTGTTTGATAGATCATTTATGTATATATAGGGGCTATATCTAAATCGGAAACCTTCTGCACCCATTTTAGTAAGTCCTTGAGTTAAAATGGAAGTTCTTGCTAAATTTCCTAGTGATCTGAGCATAATTGTGACCTGTACTCGGTAACAAGGATACATTTATAAACAGACGGACGGACAAAACCAAACAAATTCAGAAAGATATTCTAGGTCGATAGGTATAATAAACAATTGTTTGGGTCACCTAATTTAAGGTATTACAAAAAATGCAAAAAGAAACAGTGTGGTTGTAAGATTTCAAAACATTTTATACAAACTAATAAAAATAAATTTTTTGAAATTTTGGTGGATACTTCAGAAAAGATACATGTGTATGTTGTTTGGTTCATTTATCCATTTTTTATTCATTTATCCAACAATTTTCACTTTATCATTCAAAAGGGCGGTAAACATAACCGACACGAATGAATTTTTCTGATCGTCTAATTTGACATTCCATTTCGTTCGTTGTTGTCTTATAAGAACCAAAATGTTGGCGATAATTGAAAGCTTCTTTGTTTACAATCAAAACAAAGTGTGCAAAAACCAAAAATTTCATTCGCTTGCCAATAGACGTGCGAAGTGACAAATAATAAGTTACAAAAACAGGCCCTAATATAAATTTTTTAATTGTGACAATTACAAAAAATTCGGAACAAACGGCCTGAATATCCGCGACATACCTCACTCGTTGGAATCAAATTCCTATTCGTTCGTAACTGACAATTACTCGCTACAGGAAGGAATGTATTCTTAAATTATATTGTTGTTGAAAGAAACAATTATTTTATTCCTTTTTTTATATTGATATTGATATTTTTTTCTTTTTAGTTTGGATTTGCTTATTTTTTATTGGGGTTTTTACTTCCAAATGTATTTCGATCTTGCTTCTACCTCTATTTTCTTTATTCGTTGTTGTTTGATAGTTGGGATTGACGCGGTTTTCTGTGTTAGGAAAGATATTTTTGAGGGTGGTTTCTATTTTACAATTTACGCTTTCATTTGCTAATCTTGACATACTCTGCCGTCGAATTCGACATTATCTCGTCCTCGTGTAACAAATCTGTCGTCAATATTCTTTAAACGGTTTCGGTTGGCCGAAAGATTTCAGCACGTTATGACATAGCATCGCCGCACTGCTGATGGGGTCACCATATATGGTATAATAATGCGAGTTGTGCACATGCACTCAGAACTACTTAGGTTAACATTTGTTACACTTTTTGAAATCTTATTTGATTACATGTCACGGGTATGTCAAGTTTGTAAAGTTATTCATGCCCCTCGACTATGATTTCCTTCAAGATTTTTAATAGATCCGAATATTTTATTCTCTACCTAGAAGTCGGTAAGTATTTTTCACTTCCGTACACTTCGCCGCTCTTATGAAGATTTACATCATAGAATTTTCTTTAACAAGACATATATTTCTATTTTTTTGTACTTTTTGAACAAATATTCGGCCTTCTGCCAAATTCGGCTGATTTTGTGGCCGAATACCGAACTATGGCCGATTATCCCATTTTGGCCGAAGCCGAACGTTCGGTCGGGCTCTACCTAGAAGCTATGCGAACACAAGTACATGTACAAATATTTAGGACAGAGCACACACATATATTCTTATGTCCTAATGAATATATTGCACATGTATGATCACAGTTCCGTTTCCAATTACTCCTATCACAGATTCTCAGGTACAATCTTGTTTTATAATTTTATGTCTTTGGTGTGGCAAGTACTAAGGGATTTCCCTGCAAGTCTTCCAATTCCACCATAGTGTTTCCCACAAGTCTTACGATTCGAACTTTCAAAAATTTGCCAGCGAATTTTGCATTAAAGTTTTTGCCAAAATCAGTCAGTACGTGGTTCTTTCTGTGAACTTCCTGTCCTGGCACAAGCTTCAATATTCTCGCTCTCTTATTATAACGTTTGGCACTTTTCATACGAATTGTGCAAATTCGTACGAATTTTTTCTCGGATCAGGTCCATTCGATCATTACGATCGAGATTTAAAATTTCGTGATCGGTAAAAGAAAAGAGAACTTGCGGGCAAGGTTATAGTCAGTTCCGCTTGAGTACATGTGGTACCCGAAAAGAGCAAAGAAAGGCGTAACTCCTGTCGCGGAGTGATGATTGCATAGCACACTCAATTTCGGACAAGTATAAGTCCCAATCTCGGTGGTCCTAGTCGAGATAAGCTCTAATAGCTGCCAGTACTACTTGATTTGCTCTCTCGGAAGCGTTGGACTGAGGAATTTTGGAAAATGTCTTCCACCAAAAACCTAATAACGTTCTTGGCAGTTGCCTTTAGGAATGTGAATTTGGAGAAATGGTCGACGACTCTCAAAATATATGCGTTGCCACCTTTTGACCTAGGGTATTTCCCAAGAAAATCAACGTAGAGTTTCTGAAATGGTCGCTCCGTCATTACCTCCTGACCAATGGTAGGTTATGTGTGTCGATAGTCCAGCTTTGTCTCCTTGCAAATCCGACAGTTAGACACGTATTGCCTTACCTGGGACGTCATATAAGGCCAGTAAAATGACTATTTTCGTCGACTTAATGTCTTGCATATCCCCCGTGTCCGACTGAGGGATCGTCATGTGCTTTTTCGATTAACGTGTGAGTTATTGTCCCACAATCTCTATTCTGATTCGTTCTGTTCTTCGTTCCGGGTGAAATTCACTTTCTTAAAGATCAGGTCATTTTCAATTTTGATATCCGGTAACTTATCACTGTTTTCCCCAATCATTTTGATCAGTTCTTGATAGTCCTCACTTTCGAATTCTGTCGTTTCGAACTCGAGTAGTTGCTCTAGATGGGTAAACGTGACAACATGTCTGCAACCACATTCTCTTTTCCCTTTCTGTGCTCGATTGTGAAATTATACCCTTGTAGTTGGAGTGACCACCTCGCCAATCTACCGCTGAGGTCTCTGAGGCTCATAAGCCATTTTAAACAAGCATGATCCGTAATCACCGTAAACTTCATCAGTTCGACATAGGGTCTAAAACGTTTGATTGCCAACACGGCAGCTAGGCACTCTCTCTCAGTAACTCTGTTATTTTTTTGTACTTTGTTTAATTTTTGTGAGTAGAAGGCAATCGGGTTTTCCATATCCCCGTACTTCTGAAAGAGTACCGCACAAATTCCTATATCCAATATAGGTCAGTCGCCGCCAGTGGTAGCGAACGGACGTGTTATTGTAGAGCGGCTAGTTTTATCAACCTATTACGCAATACTTATTCACCTACCTACTACGCAACCACAAGGTGTTGTTCTTAAAGTGGGGGTTGAATTTGTTGCATCGGTCTCAGGACAGACATTTTGGAAGTAGTCTGGAAGGCCAACATCGACGTACCTATTACGGGCAAATATTGGCTATGGGGGTCTCTCCCAAAAATTTATGAATAACCCTGATGAAGTAAATGATATTACGGTGCAGGGAAATATAAACCCAGTACCGGCGGAAAGCGTTTATTTACTCGCGAGTCACTTGTCGTCGTTATCAAACAATCGTGAGCAAGTAACTTTTACGGGGCTGGGTGCCTCGGATTCCGTAGTCGAAACAACTCCAGCTTTTAAAAGCTAGTGGGAACTCGGACTCTGAGTCATCAAGTGATAACAATATTACTATTGTTGAAAATCGGAAAAGACTGTCAGGGGCACAAAGAAGGAAACTGAATAAGATGAACCGGCAGAAGATATTACAGGATGAATCTGACTCTTCTACATCAACTAAAAGAGTCAGATCTCCCGAATAGCGATGCGAAATCAATTAAGAAGAAAAAAAGCTCACCGACAACCAGCACTTCGGAGAAACCTATTCAATCTACCAAAAAAGGAGTTTCTAGTCAGGTGGGTGGGAGGTGAAGTTGATCCTGTTGTTGAGAAGGTGAGTAAGTCCACCAAACCATCCATAAAGAGGGGGCCTCAAGCAAAAAGACCCATTCTAAAGGAAAAAGCAAGGTGGCTATAAGAAAGGGTAAGGAAGCACCATCTTGTTCCCAAATAGCCAAAAAACATATTCAGGACGAACTACACTATGCCATAATTGATAGCAGTAGTGCGTCTGGCAGAATTTCCGAAGAGCATCTTCGAAGATTTGTTCTACACAAAGGTATTGGACCACATTCTCGAATCTAATGATGGGCCAACAATGCAAGTAATGAGTTGCACGTTTGAGAGGGGCGTTTTGATGCTGAAACTGGCATCACAATGCTGTGTCGATGTCCTCGGAAAACTAGTGGAGAGCACCCCCTCACCTTGGGACGGCGCAAAGCTGAAACTGGTAAGGAAAAGCGACATCCCTGTACTCATAAAAACATCTTTCTATGTCAGAGGATGGGCAAGTAAGGTACCGTCAGAGCGCATACTCAGCGTCATTGGCAAACAAGATTCGAACCTTAAAGTGGGGAAGTGGGAAGTCTTCCACAGGATGGTTCCCGATGGTTCTCTCCTGGTGGTAGGCATAGACCCGTATTCCAGGGATAGCCTTGTCAAGACAAAAGGCATTGCATTTTTCGGGATTTGGAAAATCTTCTTTAAGATTGGAAAAACCCCCATTGGCAGGACAGTTAAGTCGAGCCCAAACACGAACGTGCCGCCTGCAGTGGCAAACGAAAATAGTGAACAGAAAGAAGCGAGTGAGACAATTCCAAAAAGTGAGGTGGAAGTGGTCGATAACATCGCCAATTTGCTGATAACATCATCAATTTTGCAGAAAGTTCCCAGCAAAGCTGGTGATAAGGATATGAAGAGGGGCACAAAAACTTAAAACAAAGAGGGAGCGACAAAAAACAACACCGCCTTCCAAAAAGTGGTCGATAACATTACCAAATTGCCGATAATATCACCAATTTTGCAGAATGTTCCCAGCAATAGTGGTGATAGGAATAGGTACATAAAGAATCAAAACAAAGAGGGAACGACAAAAAGTAACACCGCCTCCCAAAGAGGTCTACTTGAAGAGTGTGTAATAGGTAGTAAACGAAAGGAGGAGAAAGACACTACCAAATAAGGAGGGAGTGCAACCAGGTAGGATAGACGACTCCCAAAGGAAACTTTTACTGGAAAGACAATGACTGAGGTCATCCAGATAAACCTCCACCGTAGCGAAACGGCATCCATTGCTCTGATGGACATAATAAATAAAGGCAGGGTTCATGTTGCTTTGGTCCAGGAACCGTGGACTACTAATAACAAAGTTACTGGATTAAACAATATGAACAATCTTTTCTACGCTAACACAGGTACTCGTCAAAGGACTTGTATTCTGTGCCATAAAAACTTGCTATCTTTTCTCTCCAGAGTTGTCAACATCGGACGCAACTGTGCTGATGGAAGATAATGGAAGTATGTACCTGGCGTCAGTATACCTGCCATTCGATGCGCCCACATTGCCACCTACGTCGGAATTACAACGTCTGGTAAGGGAATCCAAAAATAGAAGTAAGCTGGTTGTGATGCCAACTCACACCTTATTGCTTGGGGTAGTACTGACACCAATAAAAGGGGACAAACCGTTATAGAATTTTTGAATACTAACGATCTCCTAACTCTCAACATAGGGAACAGGACGACCTTTGTTAACAAAATTAGGGTAGAAGTATTAGATATAACGATATGCTCGGAAAACCTCATTGATGAGATCCATGAGTGGAGGGTTTCGGATGAACACTCCTATTCGGACCATCGTTATATAAGGTTTAAAGTTGCACGGCCACCGCCTAACCCAATAAGTTTCCGTAATAAAGCTAAAACCGACTGGACCAAATTCGGCAATCTACTTAGAAATCGATTGGGGCAACCTAAACACGATTATCCAAGTATAGAAGACATTGATATCAATGTGAGGAGGATTACGGAGGCTCTTGTAAAATCATTCGAAGATAGTTGCCCGCTTCGAGAAAGGAAATCTGCCTATGAGAAACCCTGGATGACAGGGCAAATTCGCTCAATTGGCAAGGATGTCCGCAGACTTTACAACAGAGCTCGACGTAAAAAGCTATCAGTATATTGGGATGACTACCACAGAAGGCTCAAAGAATACAATAAAATCATTAGGTGGATCTGGTATCAACTCATCTGGTTGGAGTTTTCACTGCATGCCTAACTGATGCATATACCCCAAAAAATTTGCAGGAATTAAGGGTGGTCTTCATACCTAAGCCTGGCAAGGCGAGTTATACGATCCCAAAGGCTTATCGACCTATTAGCCTAACTTCTTTCCTGTTAAAAACAATGGAGCGAATAATTTACGACATGATCAAAAGTAAGATAGCCGATGACAAGCTATATATAGCATATAACTGGGCACAACCAAGCGGACTAAATGTCAACCCAGACAAAACAGAAATATGTGTATTTACAAGGAAAAGGAAGATTCATCCTTTTACCGTGCCTCGTTTCCTGGATAAGAATATTGCCATATCTAAAAAGATAAAATACTTGGCGGTAATCTTGGATCAGAAACTGTACTGGAAAGATCATATTGAAGAAAGAGTTACAAAGGCCCACAGATGTTGGTCGTTGTACAGAAGAGCTATAGGTTCAAAATGGGGACTACGTCCAAATATGACACACTGGCTTTATATGAGCGTGATTAGACAAATAATAACCTACGCCTCTGTAGTGTGGTGGACATCAATGGACAAAAAGTTCAACGTAATACCATTGCAAAAAGTGCAACGTATGTGCTGTCGAGGCATAAGCGGAGCACTTAGAACCGCACCAACAAGAGCGCTGGAGACTATACTGCACATCAAACCAATAGGTATCCGTATAAAGTATGAGGCATCCCTCACAGCAAGACGTCTACAAGTGATGGGTGAATGGATAAATCGAGATCACAAGTCGTACCATCAGAAGATATTACAATCACTGGTCGGCCATATTCAAACAATGGAAATCTCCGACCGCATTCCTGAAGTGCGGCTTACAGCTACCTGTGATTCGTTCGTGAAAGACAGACGCTCCTGGGAAAACGGAACACTAGATCATACGCCAGTGGGAACCAGCTGCTACACTGGTGGGTCCAGGCTAGGAGGAAGGACGGGTCTGGGACTTTTTATTGATGAACCAGAAGTCGAACTTTACTTCCGCCTCCCAGACCATAACACAGTATTTCAAGCAGAAGTTCTAGCCATCACGGAGTGTGTCAACTGGCTCAGTTATACCACAAAGCCTAAATATGCCAACATATTCACAGATAGCCAAATGGCGATCAAAGCAATAACATCGGAAAAGGTCAAATCCAGAAAAGTGTTAGACTGTAAAAGAGCGATAAATAATTACTCAGTCCATGGTCAACTGCGTATTTCCTGGGTACCGGGACACAACGGGCGTTTTGATGCTGAAACTGGCATCACAATGCTGTGTCGATGTCCTCGGAAAACTAGTGGAGAGCACCCCCTCACCTTGGGACGGCGCAAAGCTGAAACTGGTAAGGAAAAGCGACATCCCTGTACTCATAAAAACATCTTTCTATGTCAGAGGATGGGCAAGTAAGGTACCGTCAGAGCGCATACTCAGCGTCATTGGCAAACAAGATTCGAACCTTAAAGTGGGGAAGTGGGAAGTCTTCCACAGGATGGTTCCCGATGGTTCTCTCCTGGTGGTAGGCATAGACCCGTATTCCAGGGATAGCCTTGTCAAGACAAAAGGCATTGCATTTTTCGGGATTTGGAAAATCTTCTTTAAGATTGGAAAAACCCCCATTGGCAGGACAGTTAAGTCGAGCCCAAACACGAACGTGCCGCCTGCAGTGGCAAACGAAAATAGTGAACAGAAAGAAGCGAGTGAGACAATTCCAAAAAGTGAGGTGGAAGTGGTCGATAACATCGCCAATTTGCTGATAACATCATCAATTTTGCAGAAAGTTCCCAGCAAAGCTGGTGATAAGGATATGAAGAGGGGCACAAAAACTTAAAACAAAGAGGGAGCGACAAAAAACAACACCGCCTTCCAAAAAGTGGTCGATAACATTACCAAATTGCCGATAATATCACCAATTTTGCAGAATGTTCCCAGCAATAGTGGTGATAGGAATAGGTACATAAAGAATCAAAACAAAGAGGGAACGACAAAAAGTAACACCGCCTCCCAAAGAGGTCTACTTGAAGAGTGTGTAATATGTAGTAAACGAAAGGAGGAGAAATACACTACCAAATAAGGAGGGAGTGCAACCAGGTAGGATAGACGACTCCCAAAGGAAACTTTTACTGGAAAGACAATGACTGAGGTCATCCAGATAAACCTCCACCGTAGCGAAACGGCATCCATTGCTCTGATGGACATAATAAATAAAGGCAGGGTTCATGTTGCTTTGGTCCAGGAACCGTGGACTACTAGTAACAAAGTTACTGGATTAAACAATATGAACAATCTTTTCTACGCTAACACAGGTACTCGTCAAAGGACTTGTATTCTGTGCCATAAAAACTTGCTATCTTTTCTCTCCAGAGTTGTCAACATCGGACGCAACTGTGCTGATGGAAGATAATGGAAGTATGTACCTGGCGTCAGTATACCTGCCATTCGATGCGCCCACATTGCCACCTACGTCGGAATTACAACGTCTGGTAAGGGAATCCAAAAATAGAAGTAAGCTGGTTGTGATGCCAACTCACACCTTATTGCTTGGGGTAGTACTGACACCAATAAAAGGGGACAAACCGTTATAGAATTTTTGAATACTAACGATCTCCTAACTCTCAACATAGGGAACAGGACGACCTTTGTTAACAAAATTAGGGTAGAAGTATTAGATATAACGATATGCTCGGAAAACCTCATTGATGAGATCCATGAGTGGAGGGTTTCGGATGAACACTCCTATTCGGACCATCGTTATATAAGGTTTAAAATTGCACGGCCACCGCCTAACCCAATAAGTTTCCGTAATAAGGCTAAAACCGACTGGACCAAATTCGGCAATCTACTTAGAAATCGATTGGGCCAACCTAAACACGATTATCCAAGTATAGAAGACATTGATATCAATGTGAGGAGGATTACGGAGGCTCTTGTAAAATCATTCGAAGATAGTTGCCCGCTTCGAGAAAGGAAATCTGCCTATGAGAAACCCTGGATGACAGGGCAAATTCGCTCAATTGGCAAGGATGTCCGCAGACTTTACAACAGAGCTCGACGTAAAAAGCTATCAGTATATTGGGATGACTACCACAGAAGGCTCAAAGAATACAATAAAATCATTAGGTGGATCTGGTATCAACTCATCTGGTTGGAGTTTTCACTGCATGCCTAACTGATGCATATACCCCAAAAAATTTGCAGGAATTAAGGGTGGTCTTCATACCTAAGCCTGGCAAGGCGAGTTATACGATCCCAAAGGCTTATCGACCTATTAGCCTAACTTCTTTCCTGTTAAAAACAATGGAGCGAATAATTTACGACATGATCAAACGTAAGATAGCCGATGACAAGCTATATATAGCATATAACTGGGCACAACCAAGCGGACTAAATGTCAACCCAGACAAAACAGAAATATGTGTATTTACAAGGAAAAGGAAGATTCATCCTTTTACCGTGCCTCGTTTCCTGGATAAGAATATTGCCATATCTAAAAAGATAAAATACTTGGCGGTAATCTTGGATCAGAAACTGTACTGGAAAGATCATATTGAAGAAAGAGTTACAAAGGCCCACAGATGTTGGTCGTTGTACAGAAGAGCTATAGGTTCAAAATGGGGACTACGTCCAAATATGACACACTGGCTTTATATGAGCGTGATTAGACAAATAATAACCTACGCCTCTGTAGTGTGGTGGACATCAATGGACAAAAAGTTCAACGTAATACCATTGCAAAAAGTGCAACGTATGTGCTGTCGAGGCATAAGCGGAGCACTTAGAACCGCACCAACAAGAGCGCTGGAGACTATACTGCACATCAAACCAATAGGTATCCGTATAAAGTATGAGGCATCCCTCACAGCAAGACGTCTACAAGTGATGGGTGAATGGATAAATCGAGATCACAAGTCGTACCATCAGAAGATATTACAATCACTGGTCGGCCATATTCAAACAATGGAAATCTCCGACCGCATTCCTGAAGTGCGGCTTACAGCTACCTGTGATTCGTTCGTGAAAGACAGACGCTCCTGGGAAAACGGAACACTAGATCATACGCCAGTGGGAACCAGCTGCTACACTGGTGGGTCCAGGCTAGGAGGAAGGACGGGTCTTGGACTTTTTATTGATGAACCAGAAGTCGAACTTTACTTCCGCCTCCCAGACCATAACACAGTATTTCAAGCAGAAGTTCTAGCCATCACGGAGTGTGTCAACTGGCTCAGTTATACCACAAAGCCTAAATATGCCAACATATTCACAGATAGCCAAATGGCGATCAAAGCAATAACATCGGAAAAGGTCAAATCCAGAAAAGTGTTAGACTGTAAAAGAGCGATAAATAATTACTCAGTCCATGGTCAACTGCGTATTTCCTGGGTACTGGGACACAACGGAGTGATTGGAAATGAACGAGCCAACAGCTTGGCTTCAAAGGGCAGAGAACGTCGAGTAATAAACTTGGAAAATTGGAAACCTTTCGAAGCCACGAAGGATGAGTTGAAGCACTGGGCAGTGATGGCTCACAAAACTGTGTGGAATAGAGCAACTGTAGGAGCAACTGCAAAGATACTGTGGGGTGACCAAACGAGAAGAAAACCAGTAGTTTTCTGAAACTAAACAAGATCGAGATTAGTAAGATGATAAGTGTTCTAACGGGACACTCAAGCTTACAGGCACATCTTCATTGCATATGACTAGCAGAAAACGACGAGTGCATGGTATGCAGGGAAAACATCGAAACAATGGAATATTTTCTGTGTCACTGCCCAGCTTTCACACATGCAAGATCCCGATATTTCGGTTCCGACATATTGCCAGACTTGACTCATCTCAGAGGATATTACTGGAAGATACTGAGAAAATACGTGTCTAGTTCCGATTTTCTGTAATCCGTGGGGTATGAAAATCATAAATAAGGAGCGCACAACAAGCCGAACCACTGGCTTAAGAGTATGTCCATGGACATGAAACGTTTTAATTTAAACGTCTCCTCTATTCAACTTAACCTAATTCCTATATCTGAGGCCTCGCATTGAATATAAAATTCTTTGTCGAAATCTGGGTGTTTTAATACGCCGTGGTAAGAGCCTGCTTAAGTTCTTCAAAGGCTTTGATGGCATCTGGGGTCATTAGGAATTTCATGCCTTTTTTAAGCGTATCCGTCAGGGCCGCGGACAACATTGCGAAATTTTTTACAAATCGTCGGTACCATCCTGCGGTTCCTAAAAAGCTGCGGACCTGCCTAGGGGTCTTCGGAACTTTTATGTTCTTTATAGCCCTAACATTTTCTGGGTCCGTTTTTAGAACCCCGCCTCCTATTATAAATCCCAGATATCGTAGTTGTTTGAAACAAAAATTACTTTTCTTTAAACCTATGGTTAGACCAGCGTCGTTCAGACATTCGGCTACTTCTGCCAGGAGGTTTAAATGAGCTTCAAAATCGTCCGATATTATCAGCAAATCTTCTAGATAGACAAACATGTTGGTTTTTAACTTAGCCGGTATAACCTTGTCCATCAGTCGACATAAACGCTGCGCCGCATTACAAAGGGCATCATGCGGAACTGGTATAGAGGTCGACCTGGAACTGTAAACGCGGTACATGACCTAGAGTCTTCGTCTAACTCGATCTGCCAAAAAGCATGTTTGAGGTCGACACTACTTATATATATGGTCTGATCGATTCTACTTAAAATGCCATCTATGTTTTGTAGAGGGTAGGCATCTTTTTCCGTCACGGCATTTAACTTCCGAGCATCGAGGCAGAAACGATTTTTCTCCGGTTTTCGTACAACCGTTTTCCGGTTAATCCACGCGCTGTTTCTTTCTTCAATGACATTTAATCTTAGCATGTTGTCAATTTCGGCATAGACAATCTCCTGAATCGCGGCAGAATCCTTTTTCCTCGAATGCTGGGAATCTCAGAATTACGGAATTTAGTTTTTCTTGCTGATCGATCGTTAACTCATGCATTTCCCTAGCGTCTTCCTCGTATTCTTCACTGTATTGTTCTTGATTTTTTTCCAAATCTAGTTCTTTGACACTTATTATCTGGTATAAGCATTGTTCATGATCTGGGCATAAAAAGTAGACAAAATCTCTACACACTCCCTTGTATTTCGTTTCGAGTTATGCTTTACCTAGGATTCTTTGTTGAAGGGAGTGAAGATAGAGTCAAAAGTTAAAGTTGAATATTCGAGACAACAACCCTCCTGTATATCTGTTATACTGGTATACATAGTCAAAAACTGACTTTATAGTCAAAGTTATAGTCACAGTTATAGTCAAAACTGACTGTACAGTCAAATGTAAATATGGTCAATTTGATATGAAATTTGTTATGGCCTCCACAGTTTTAAATAGACCAATGACCAAAATATATTTGTTTAAAACATACAAATATACAAACCCTTAAATGGATGAACAAAAGTCTGAGTGCGCGATTTCGAGAAAATAGTACGCAAATATAAGTCTAAATGTAATGGTTTCTATGGCCCCACAGCCTAAAATAAGAGTTTAGAATCAGGTCCTTTTGCATTTTAGCTAAGCTTAGGGCTATTATAAAAATACAAAAATGGCGATAGAAAAGTCTGACCCACGTTTTCGAGAAAAACGTACGTCAGTATAAGTCTACGAGTAATGATTATTTTAGAATGTTTCTAAGGCCCCACAGCAAAAAATAATAGTTTAGAATCAGGTCCTTTTGCATTTTAGCTAAGCTTAGGGCTATTATAAAAATACAAAAATGGCGATAGAAAAGTCTGAGCGCACGTTTTCGAGAAAAACGTATGCAAACATCAGTATGACAGTAGTGATTATTTTGGAATGTTTCTAAGGCCCCACAGCCAAAAATAAGAGTTTAGAATCAGGTCCTTTTGCATTTTAGCTAAGCTTAGGGCTATTATAAAAATACAAAAAAGGCGATAGAAAAGTCTGAGCGCACGTTTTCGAGAAAAACGTACGTCAGTATAAGTCTACGAGTAATGATTATTTTAGAATGTTTCTAAGGCCCCACAGCCAAAAATAAGAGTTTGAATCTTTCGATTTTTTAACATTTTTTTTATTATTTTCTGTCAAAAAGTTAGCCAAAAACATTGGTGGCCTAGTGGTTAGAACGCTGGATTCTGAAAATCAAGGTTGCGAGTTCGAGGACGCTGGGGAGCAGATTCGTTTTTTGAATTTTTTTTAATAAAATATTATGCGTGCTATTTTGCCAATCAGCTAATATCACGGTTCAGAGAATTTTTTAATTTAATGACTCTCTTGAAACCTACTTTTGTGAGGAAATTAATTTTTGATGTTTTTGGCTAACAGAAAATAATAAAAAATGTTAAAAAATCGAAAGAAAATACCTTTATAAATAACACGAAATTTAGTTTTATCAAAAAAATTCATCAGAAGATAGGTAAATTTTTTGCGATGTAAAAACATTTTCATGACATACTGTATATATACATATGTATATTGGCCAAAGAGATTATAAATATTATGAATAACAATATGTTGTTAAATATTTTTAATATATAACAATTGCGTCAGCTAAAATTGTTACATATTTTAATCTATTCACTAGTTTCAGAATTTTTAGATTTTTTAATTTATACGTCCAAATATAATTTTTTCTTCGTTTTGCAATATGCGAGCCAATACATTATAAATATACAGTCGTTATTACGACTAATTTTAGTTTTTTCATATTTTTACCCCCGAATATGTCTCCTTCGCTCATTGTACTTCACGACATATAACAAACGTTCTATGGGCAAATTCCAATCGAATGATATTTTTGTTGAAAAACAGTTACATGTCTCTATTTTTACCTTTCACTTAGTCCATGCCATCCTAACTAAATAATAAGTAAATATCATGATACATGTTTGCGCACAGCCCTCATAGTATGATCGTGGTCTAGTGGGTAGAGCTCACGCCTGGCGCACGCGACGTCCCAGGTTCGAACCACCTTTCGGGCGGAACTTTTTTTAATTTAACTTTTATATATTTCATAATTATTTTTGTATTATTTTTTTTATTTTTTAATTATTATTTTTTCTTTTATATTACTTTGAAAAGAAATCGGCCACAAAAGGACCTGAGTCTAAACTCTTATTTTATGCTGTGTGGCTATAAAAACATACCAAAATAATCATTACTTTTATACTTGTATTTGTGTGTGTTTTTCTCTAAAATGTACGCTCAGACCAACATTTATGCATTTTGGTATTATTATACTTCCCTTTGGCTCCCAAAACTGCAAACAGACCTGAGTCGGAACTTTTCGCTTATTTTGGGGGGGCCATGAAAAATACCGAAATAACCGCCACTGTCATAGTGATATTTTAGGTCGATTTTCTCAAAAATGTACGCTCAGACCAAAAATTCTACACTTTGGTATTATTATACTCCCTTTCGGCTCCCAAAACTGCAAACAGACCTGAGTCGGAACTTTTCGCTTATTTTGGGGGGGCCATGAAAAATACCGAAATAACCGCCACTGTCATTGTAATATTTTAGGTCGATTTTCTCAAAAATTTACGCTCAGACCAAAAATTCTACACTTTGGTATTATTATACTCCCTTTCGGCTCCCAAAACTGCAAACAGACCTGAGTCGGAACTTTTCGTTTATTTTTGGGGGGCCATGAAAAATACCGAAATAACCGCCACTGTCATACTGATATTTTTGGTCGTTTTTCTCGAAAACGTGCGCTCAGACTTTTTTATCGGCATTTTTGTATTTTCACAATAGCCCTAAGCTTAGCTAAAATGCAAAAGGACCTGATTCTAAACTCTCATTTTAGGCTGTGGGGCCTTAGAAACATTCCAAAATAACCATTACTCGAAGACTTATACTGACGTACGTTTTTCTCGAAAACGTGCGCTCAGACTTTTCTATCGCCATTTTTGTATTTTCACAATAGCCCTAAGCTTAGCTAAAATGCAAAAGGACCTGATTCTAACTCTTATTTTAGGCTGTGGGACCTTAGAAAAATTCCAAAATAACCATTACTCGTAGACTTATACGACGTACGTTTTTCTCGAAAACGTGCGCTCAGACTTTTCTATCGCCATTTTTGTATTTTCACAATAGCCCTAAGCTTAGCTAAAATGCAAAAGGACCTGATTCTAAACTCTTGTTTTAGGCTGTGGGGCCTTAGAAACATTCCAAAATAACCATTACTCGAAGACTTATACTGGCGTACGTTTTTCTCGAAAACGTGCGCTCAGACTTTTTTATCGGCATTTTTGTACTTTTATAATAGCCCTAAGCTTAGCTAAAGTGCAAAAGGACCTGATTCTAAGCTCTTATTTTAGGCTGTGGGGCCTTAGAATCATTCCAAAATAATCATTACTCGAAGACTTATACTGACGTACGTTTTTCTCGAAAACGTGCGCTCAGACTTTTTTATCGGCATTTTTGTATTTCTATAATAGCCCTAAGCTTAGCTAAAATGCAAAAGGACCTGATTCTAAACCTTTATTTTAGGCTGTGGGGCTTTAGAAAAATTCCAAAATAACCATTACTTGTACACTTATACTGACGTACGTTTTTCTCGAAAACGTGCGCTCAGACTTTTTATCGGCATTTTTGTATTTTTATAATAGCCCTAAGCTTAGCTAAAATGCAAAAGGACCTGATTCTAAACTCTTATTTTAGGCTGTGGGGCCTTAGAAAAATTCCAAAATAACCATTACTCGTAGACTTATACTGACGTACGTTTTTCTCGAAAACGTGCGCTCAGACTTTTTTATCGGCATTTTTGTATTTTCACAATAGCCCTAAGCTTAGCTAAAATGCAAAAGGACCTGATTCTAAACTCTTATTTTAGGCTGTGGGGCCTTAGAAAAATTCTAAAATAACCATTACTCGTAGACTTATACTGACGTACGTTTTTCTCGAAAACGTGCGCTCAGACTTTTCTATCGCCATTTTTGTATTTTCACAATAGCCCTAAGCTTAGCTAAAATGCAAAAGGACCTGATTCTAAACCTTTATTTTAGGCTGTGGGGCCTTAGAAAAATTCTAAAATAACCATTACTGGAACTCTTATACTGACGTACGTTTTTCTCGAAAACGTGCGCTCAGACTTTTCTATCGCCATTTTTGTATTTTCACAATAGCCCTAAGCTTAGCTAAAATGCAAAAGGACCTGATTCTAAACTCTTATTTTAGGCTCTGGGGGGGGGGCATGGAATAATGACAAAATAACCAATAAGTTCCCACAGATTTGGGCACGTATTTGTTGAAAATTGTCCGTCAAACCAATATTAATATATTTCTTGGCATATTTATACTTTCCGTGTTTAAAAAAATATATAAAATGTCAGTGTTATATTTCTAACTGTGGAGGCCATAGAAAAATCCATACCAAAATAACCATATTTAAATTTGACTATACAGTCAGTTTTGACTATAACTTTGACTATAAATTTGACTATAGATTTGACTATAAATTTGACTATGAAAGTCAGTTTTTGACTATGTATACCAGTATAACACTTATACAGGAGGGTTGTTGTCTCGAATATTTAACTATAACTTTTTGACTCTATCTTCACTCCCTTTCTTTGTTGACTTCCTGACGCGGTCGTCACTACATATATACACGGTATAATAATTTCTCCAAGTTCCTCTAAAATTTCGCGGCACCCTGTTCCTAATAAACTAACACTAGCCCCGGAGTCTAGTAGACCTGCAAGTTTCATCCCTTTTATTTCAATATTAGCGTAGGGGCGAGGATCTTTTCGACCCTGTATCCTGTGGATTGCCGATTGAAAGGATTGAAGAAGGTTCCTGTGTTTTTTTGAATTTTCTCGTAATTTTAGAATTCTCTTGTGTGTTTTAGTCGTTGGAATTTTGCTGATGGGAAATTATGTTCTTATTTTTGGAATTTCTATTCTGGTTTCCCTTTCTTTCTCACAAAAAATCGTTTCCCTGATTTGGTCATAATAGCTTTGCCTCACTTTCAATGGCAGATAATGTCTAGTGGACTTGTATATATGTTTCGTCATTTCGACGTTGTTCTTTCCTGACTGGTCTTTGCGGAGTCTTCCGTCGAACGATGGCCCCCCGCTACAACCACGTTCTTCATCGGGTTTCCCGGTCTACATTTTGGACATTTGGGTAATATTGTGTTGGCTATTCCACATTTGTAGCAAAATATATTTCTATCTGAGGACAGACATTCTCTAAACGTATGACCGGGTTTCCTGCAATTCCAGCATTCTATGTGCATTCCCATAGCTTCCAGATCAATGGTTTCTGTGGGTTCAATCTCGTTCAAATAGCGAGGACCTTTGTACGAAACTGGGGCGGGTGGTCTGACCACTTCTTAAATTGTTCATCGCTATATTAAGAACATCATATTCGGTGACGGGTTCCAACAACATCGATCGCAACAAATGAACCTCGTCTATGAACTCATTTATATTCTCTCCGGGCCTTTGCCTTCTTTCAACTAAATCTTTCATGAGTGGAATGTTGATGAGGAATGATCTCGGATCTGGGATTGTAGCATTCGTTGAATTTGAGCCAGTATTTGATTTTGTCGTAGGCTCAATTTCTTTATAGCTTCGCTGAAATTATGAAGGGTTCCAGGAACCTTGGTCATCTCATGACTTACACTTTCCTGTACCAATGATCTGATATGTAATTGAGCGTCACGTACGCTTTCCTGCACTAATCCTCGAATTGCATCATCAATTTGATCTGGATCCTTGTTTCGAGGAAGATTAGGATCACTAGGTCTATTTTTAGGGATAGTGCCCGTATTATTTCTTGACATGGCCGTGCCTGGGGTATCTAGTGTATGGGTTGGTATCTAGTGTATGATTTGACGCAGGCATCTTCCCCCCTGATCTATTTTTTCTATATTTAGGTTTGACGTGAGGAGTGGACCTATTTAAATCAAACGCTAGCTCACGGTGTCTTTTACTTTTGCGTCTCGTTTTTTCTGCGATACCGCTCATTGAAAACTTGGTGGAAATTCTGAATAATCTTCTTTACTCCGCAAATGGCTCAAAGGCTTTTAAAAAAGGAAGAAAACTTCGCAGAAAGTTGCAGTCTTAGATGACAGGAAAATATATATGTAAATGTCGAGGATAGTAGTGAGTCGTAAGGATTATAGGTGAATATATATTAAAAACAATAAGAAATATAGGAGTACAATTAATATAAATTAAACATATAATTACGACAGTACTTAATATTAGTATTATTTAAGCTAAGATTAGAACCACAAAGCACAATTAACACATGGGTTTTTTATGAATCTTTCTTTAAGGGGAGTTAGGTTGTATTTTCAAGGCATACGTATGTGAGTGAAGTATGTGGTTTCTGAGAAACTACAATCTATTTAATTTAAAGTGCCCAAAACTGGTTGTCTGACTAAGTGTATATGACTAGATATTATAAACGATTGGAACAAAAAAAACTAGGACCTACATTTTCCTTAATACTAATATCACAGGAAAACGATCTCGCGATCACAAGTTTTACGCAATACAGTTTAGTGCCCTTATGAGGCCTAAACAGTTATTGCACATTCCCTATGGCTAGATCCTACATACTATTGACTTTACGTTAACACTATCACAAACAAATAGGCCTTTCACAATACAATCATTGTTACATATAACACAAGTTATTGCACAGACCCTCAGGTGCGAGTTGAGATATGTCCTATTCTAAAACTATCATACACTGATATTGCACCTTATCACTATCCTATGTTAGATGGTGGTTGCAATATCAGCTAGAAATTTATATAGAATGATTATATATCCTTAATGGCTATTGTTTCCTATAGTCTATTGAAGTCGAAATGCTTTGGTATTATTGCACTTGTATTTAGTTTGAGCCTTCGCCACATCGCCTCACGCTATCAAGCGCCATTTTGGCGCGAAATTGTCGCGGCACTCTCTTCTTCCATGGCGAAGGTTTCCTTTCACATTTAAATTGGGAGCCATTCTGTTACGTTTACCTTGAGGCGCTGATGTTGGTCTTCCGGCTCGTTCAGGGTTTTCTCAGAAGGTCCCAACCCTTCTTAACATCAGACCATCGGGACGAACACAAGAAAAAATGAAATTTATGACAATAACAAAAAAAAAACACGGCAAACAAAAGTACACTAAGTAGACACGTGAACTTGGTGATAATTCCCACACTTTGCCCTCCCTGCCATGGTTCTCACACTTCCTTACATTCAACACAAAAGAGAACCCCATTTACTCCACTCACCACATACTTAACCTATTCAAGCTTCACAAACTAGCACATATTCATGATACACTTAGGACGAATGTAAACATTTATTTAAACACAAATTTTGGCACCTTATGGCCTGAACATCAACAAACGGAAAAATCCTTAACATGTAAACTTAACCTATTGACAATTAACGTAAAACAAACATAACAAATCACTAACACCAGGATACTAAAATGGAGCCATTGCTCAGACGTACCAAAAAAATTGCTTAGGAATTTATTTTATTGGCCCTTTACTCGGCCCGCACTAGAAGATAATTAATACCTAACTAAAAGAGCTCTGTTAGTTGGTTTTTTGCCCTCCTTTTTTTGGGCTTACAACCACAATAAAAATAGTTCCTACTAGCCTCCTTTTCCGTAAATACTACGGAAAGACAATAAATTTCTTTAACCTATCTTAATTCTATCTTTTAATTATTCTATATTTCTTGTTTTAGTTAGATCTCATTATTTCATTATTTGCAGCTTTGCTTTATGGCCTTTCAATTCTTGGCAAAATTATTAATATTTTTTTCATTTTAGGCAATTCTGCGCTTCGCCTGGATATCAGCTTTGGCGGGAAAATACGGACACAGACATAAAAAATATACCGGGAAGAGTTTACCTTTTTTCTGGTACTTAGTATCAACTTAGCTATATTGGAATCCGAATAGATTTAAGTAGTATAATTGTAGATCCGTAGAATAGTCTGTTGCTTGTAGATGTAGATTAAAAACGTAGTTTCGTTGTAGATTTATAGCATAGTTTTGGTCGAGTAGTTTCCTTAGTTTAAGTTGCCATAGTTGTAGATTAAAAACGTAGTTTCGTTGTAGATTTCTAGCATAGTTTTATTTTGATGACAACTATACTAATCACTTCATATGGTACCCAATTTTTTTATTAAAAATCAAGGGTTGTCACTTTTAATGCATATACATTAGGGCGGGTTGATTTGTATGGATGAAAAAAAATTTAAAATCGTATAGCAACGTAAGCTACATTAAATTCTAAGAAAATTGTCCGAAGAAACCATTGGTCTAAAATCAAACCCTAATCCGCGCCTCTCGACTTGAAATTTTTTCCTCCTCTTTCGCTAAAATTATTTTCTTTTTTTGAAATATATTAGGCGTGTTTTCGTTACACCATAAATGCTTAATTTGTATGGGGAGCTAAGCACTTTTAAGCACTATTAGTTCCCGATGAAGTTTGGTGCTTGTGTTCCTGTCTTAATCGAGTATGATGTTGCCAGATTGGGCACCCTATATTTAGCAATATGGCATCCCATTTTTGGAGAGATTTTATTAATTATTGTGAATTAACGGGAAGAAGAAGAACGAAAATAGGAAATTATTTTAATATTTGCAAAAAGAGTGTAAACAATTGAACATAGAATAGTAAATATATGTTTTATAAATACATTTCACGAATTTTTTGTCTGTTTCGCACTGTTCTATCTTCGCAACTCATGACACCATTGCTACCAGTTAGTGAAAATCCGACACTTATTGCTTATGTGCCAGTTAGTGGAAGTCAGTTGTTTTCGTTGCAAAGTGCTAAACTAAAAGTGCTAGCTTGTAACGAAAACATGCCTATTATGTTTTATTATACCCTCACTTTAGTGAGGGTGTAATAAAACAAGTATTGCTACGGGCCAAAAGTGTAACACATCGAAGGAGTGGCATAAGACCCTAAGTATGTATGCCGGATATCCGTTTTAGGTCGTTTTAAGTCGAATGAGCAATGTCCGTCCGTCTGTCTGTCTTCTGGCTGGTGCGCACGATATCTCTCGAAAGGAGTAACCGATGTGGCAATACTTTTTCTATATCCAGCTAAGTTCGAAAATGGGCCATATTGGTCCACTCCTTCTAGTAGCTCCCCCACAGTGTTAATATTAAGTGAATTATTGATTATTTCAATTATGCCATTTATTTGAATCCTCTGGAATTCTACACATACAATTATTTTATTAGTCACTATCACCTCAAGAAAAATGGGCTAAGTTGCCATGCCCCATATGGTACCTTCCACACAAAATGGACCATTTTGCACCAACATTTAACAGCTTATAACTTTAATACAGCCCTAGACTGCCGCAGATCCCTTAACGAGATGGCTGAGCAGTTTAATATACACCTCATATGGTTGCCTGGGCATAGGGATATCCCGGGGAACTGCAAAGCCGATGAACTTGCTAGGAAAGGGACGACATTACAAATTCTCGAAGAATTTGCATATATTGGTGCGCCACTATCCACGTGCAAGCTTTGGCTTAGGCAAGAGGCAATCAGGCAGTCCAACGAAAGATGGACAGAAATCGGCACCTGCAGGGTAGCTAGACAAATCTGGCCAAGGTATGACCTGAGAAGGTCAAAATATCTCCTCGCACTAGAGAGGAAACGATTGTCTACGTTAGTACAGGTTCTGACGGGACACTGCTTGATCGGCGAACACGCCAAAAGATTGGGTATTGACTCCAATGACTTCTGCCGAAGCTGTGGAGATGAGGAAGAAGTGGAGAGCATTGAGCACTTGCTTTGCGACTGTCCCGCTTTGAGTAAACGACGACTGGACATATTGGGGTCGGCCTTTTTAGGCAGCCTAAAAGATCTTTCCAGTACTGATATTCGTACTATCGATAAATTTATATATCAAACAGGTTGGTTTCGATGAGGGGCATTCAGCCCGTGGTAACACTAGGGACCTAAACTGGTCTATGTGAGCTTGTAAAAAAATACGGCTGCCACCCTAACCTAAACCTAAAACCTAATACCAGTGCATAAAAATACTTGTAATTTTGTACAGTGTAATGCTTTTATAGTGCCTACAGTACAGTGAAAAACGGGGGTTATTGCTACGCCCCTTTTAGTACCTACCACACAAATGTACCGTTTTATACCAAAAGGTAGGAGCTTATAGCGTGGGTACCAATGCACAAAAATACAACAAAATGTTGAACAGTGTAATATTTTTAAAGTACATATAGCCCTATCAAAAATAAGCGTTATCAACGCGCTCCTTTTGGTACCTCCCACACAAAATGGCCAAATCATACCAAAATTTAATAGATCATAACTTTAATATACCAGGGCATATAAACGCTTACAATTCGATACAGTGCAATATATTTGAAGTATACTGTTTAGCGAAAAATAGTAGTATTTGTTAAACCGCTCTGGTACCTCCCATACAAATTGACAGAATAATTCGTGTATTTCATATTACAGTACTCGCAAAGTGAGGGTATACCTTAGTCGGTTTACCCGACTGAAACTTTCTTACTTGTTATATTATAGTTTGTGCAATACAGGTTTTGTCTTGAGACTAATCAAAATATTCAATTATCAAAAAAGCAGTTGAACCCCAATTTGCATCTCCTCTGATTTGCGTTCTATATAAAAAATAGTTAGAACACGGTTCACGTTTTTATTTTCATTATAAAATAAGAATTGTTTATCGAAACAATAGAAGTTTATTTTATAAAAACTGAAAAAATGTTTTTGAGTGGATTATTTTGGTATTTCCAATCTTT
Organism: Eudasyphora cyanicolor; assembly: GCA_963930755.1. Lineage (NCBI taxonomy): Eukaryota > Metazoa > Arthropoda > Insecta > Diptera > Muscidae > Eudasyphora > Eudasyphora cyanicolor. The sequence goes on along the minus strand of OZ005734.1, from coordinate 149,522,029 downwards.
TTTATTAAATTATGAAAGAACATTTTTTATCCATGTTCCTCATAAAAATATTAAATATAAAATTATATACAAACTATTTTACTTGGGTGAATATTTTTTTAATGAAAAAAAATGTTGAGTGTAAAAAAGATATAAAGTGCAAAAGAACTACCTTACTAAACTATTTTATTAAGAAAATTCTATTTCTTTTTGGAAAAAGCTATGTTTTCTAACATTTATTTTTTGGCAAAGGCGGGCATATAAATTTTCAAGTCGAGAGGCGCGGATTAGGATTTTATTTTAGATACATGGTTTCTTCGGAGATTTTTCTTAGAATTTTATGTAGTTTACGTTTTTGCTATACGATTTAAAACAAAAAAAAATCAACCCGCCCTAATATACATATATGTATAGTGATTAACATTAAAAAATACTTAGGTAATATTTTCATTAAGAATTGTATTAATTGAAATCAGATATTAATTCTATTAATGTTTTAATAAATTCACACGACGAGGCGAAATAAAAAATTCGTCTAATACTGCGTTAATATCTACTGGAATGTCTCGATGAATATTCAGGGAAGCCAATCCATTTTAACGATTTTCAGTCATGGTTGACCGCAAGTAATTTTTCGTTTGTCGCTATAGTCACAGGTAACACAGCCATCACCGTCAATATTTTGTGAACGTTTGGAAATGCATCTTTATTACATAAATCAAGAGCTTCCCGGGAATTACTGATATTCTCCGCTTCAATTCTTCTCCTCCTAAGCATCACTTCACTAATCCACACTTCAAAAGAACTGTCAGACAAAATTGATGAATATTTTTCAAATAATTGTTACAATTTTCTTCATTTAGTATTGCCATTTTAGATGAAAAAGGCATTGGAAATTTGACAAAATTCCACGGTCTTTCAAAAAGCGATCTTCGAGATGAGTGATGAATAAATCTAGATATGGAATATAGGTCGAAATCTTGTAATATTCTTCAATATTTGTTGCTTCAACATTGCAGCGATGACTTTGTCGGGCCGCAATCATATGTTTCTAGACTTGAATGTCCTGTTCTTCACAAAATATTTTAATAGACGAAAAAATCGCTCCAAAATGGCGATTTTTTTCGTATTCTCTGCCAGGTGGACGGCTTCAGGTAAATCTTGATTTTCACTTTGAAGAATGCGACTTAATGATAATGTTAAGCAGTGAACTGATCGAATTACGTGGACCGAAACTTGAAAATCCAACGTTTTTATAACTGATAGTTTTCTGATCAGACCAGGTGGTGTAGATTCATTCCAAAGCCTCGATAACGGCAACTTGTAGGTGAAGATATATTTCAACAGACTCACGTTGTTCTACCCATCGAGTTGCGCAATACCGTTTTAATTTTTGCTTTTTATCATCACGTATATTGCTGTTGTTAGAAATTGCTTCCTTAAGAGCTATTGCCTTTTAGGATATTAAAAAAGTGGTATATGGTTTGGATAGTGCCGAGACAATTTCTAATTGGGACTACTTTGCATACGTAACATCCAAGTTGAAGCTGTGAGCTGCACAATGTGAATACAGTGCTGTATGTACGGACACATACACTGAGTATGTATATTTCGATTGTTTGGAGTAGCACCACTCACATTTACGACGAACGCAAGAAGTAGAGCACATTGACTTGGCTCGCGACCATTGATGAAATATGATCACAAATCCACACCAAGTACTTTGACTCTGCCTAGCGCCCACTGGTGATGAGTAGCAACATATGTAGAACAATAACTTTTGGTTGGTGACGACTTGCGACAAATGTAGAACAATGACATTTGGTCGTTCCCAATTTCAAAACGTAATTTGAATCCTCCCGTTTGCGACTGGAATGAACTGTAACGGAAAGTGAGTGTTAACAGAGAAGTGCTGAAGAAAGAGTTGAAGGGAACTCTCATAAGTCGAACACCAGTGAAATCAAACACACTCCCCCTGCCCACAGAGTACTGTTAGAATAACATTTCTTTACATGTAATCTAGAATTAGAAGTCTTTGTTTGTAAAATTATGTTAAGTAACTGTAAAACTTTTAGTATATAAGCCATCAAATTTTATCAATAAAGCATCAATTGAAAAACTGAACTCGCTTCTATTACATGGCGATCCTGCCAAATTCCGCTTTGGTGTGGAAATAAGTTGCTTAAGTGCAAACTGCTACAGGACTAGTTTCTTTTTTCCTTGACCCTGTAAAGAAAAAAAACCCGCTTTAGTGTGGAGTGACCCAAATGAAAAGAAAACAAGAAGTCTTCTGAAACTAAACAAGATCGATATTAGTAAGATGATGAGTGTTCTAACGGGACACTCAAGCTTACAAGCACATCTTCATCGCATAGGACTAGCAGGAAACGACGAATGCAGAGCATGCAGAGAAAACATTGAAACGATGGAACATTTTCTGTGTCACTGCCCGGCTTTCACTCATGCAAGATCCCAACATTTCGGGTCCGACATATTGCCAGACTTGACTCATCTCAGAGAATATGACTGGAAGATACTGAGAAAATTCGTGTCTAGTACCGATTTTCTGTAACTCGTGAGGTATAAAAAGATCATAATTAAGGAGCGCACAACAGGCCGAACCACTGGCTTAAGTGTATGTCCATGGACATGAGACGTTTAAACGTCTCCTCTCTTCAACCTAACCTAACCTAGTGTGGAATAAGTTGCTTGATTGCATCAGAGAAACGCACGGGCAATGAACGAAGGTCCAAAGAAGTTGACAATCGAGGAGTATCTCAAAAGGAATCAGAGAAGAAAAGATAAACCGGCTGCCGAGGTCCCGGTTGTAAAGAAACATAAAAGGAGAGAAGGCAAATACCAGAAACTGGAAGGGAGCTTGCCATCGTAAAACGATTGATCGATTGATAGATAGACAAGCGAAGAATGTCAGAAAATTTACATTAGAAAATCTATTCGATTTTAACATTATGGAAAAAATCATTACTTTCAGAAGAATGTTCAATAAAAACAGAAAATAAAAGAAAATTGTAATAATTGTAAAGTTAAAGTCAATACTTGTAAGGTTACGTGTCATGGAAAAGATAGAGGAGACACAGATGGAAGATATAATTGAGTCATTGAACCCCTACTCGGTTGGTACTATAGAGGAAAAAAAGAAGTTGCTTAGAGAATTAGAGGATAAAGTCAGGAAATTGTTTCCAAGTGAGGAAGAACTTAAATTATTCACAGGTTTGAAGGAGGAACTTTTTGGGGTTTTAGAACAACATAAGACAGGACGTCCTTTGGAGGGAGAATCAGGGAAAAAGACTATGCAGGAGCAAATCATGGGGAATTTGGATCTGAACGACCTATCCATTATCACAAAACTTGTTCCCGAATTCACCGGGAGGAAGGATGAGATAAATGGATTCACCGCAAAGCTTAGAACGGTTTCTCTAACGATCCCAGCTGAGAAGAAGGTGGCATTTTTTGAATTTATCGTTAATACTAGGCTCGATGGGAAGGTACAGAATAGGGTGAACCAGCTTGTGCACCGAAGGTTATTGATGATTTGATTACAAAGCTGAAGGACGCATACAAACCTCAGAGGACATCGAACACTATTCTGGGTGAGCTGACAAAGATTGTACAGAGGAACAATAACTTACAGGGTTTTGCGACGAAAGTTGAGGAGTTGGTTAGCGAACTTAATGCGGTTCAGATCTCTGAGGAGGGTGAGGAATGCAGGGAATATATTGTTAGGACGAATAACAAACTTGCATTCAACTCATTTGTGAACGGACTAACAGATCCCCAGGTTATTTCGACGATAGACGCCAGCCAGGTGGACACATTCCCAGAGGCTCTGCGGGTGGCGGAAAGAGCTTTCGCAAGACTTCAGAATAAGCAGGTGTTTGTACAGACAAGTCGAAATGTTGGGAATAACAACGGTTCATGTGGTAATTGTGTATTCACACATGGCAATAGATGTCCAGCTATGGGCAAAGAATGCAGGAAATGTGGCAAACCCAATCATTATGCCAGGATGTGTAGGACAGGAAACTTAAACAACGGCAATAGGAATCAAGGGTACACAGGTAATAATGCCAACACGAGGTACAATAAGGATATAGTAAGAAATATCAATCAGATCAGCAACCAGGGAAACTCGCAGGTACCGGAGTTCGAGGACCAATGAACTCCGGGGGACGGACAATAGAAGAAAGACAAATTTTTAGTATTTCATCAAGCCTAAAGAATTACGTAGTTTTGGATGTAGTCAAAACAGGAGAACTGTTGACTTTTATGATAGAAAAAGAGCGTTATGAGGAATTATGTTGAGGATTCGGAAGACTTTTGTAATTTGACAGGGATATCGAAGGGCGTGATAAAATCGGTAGGATCTACAAATATTGAGATAAGGGTCGAAAATGAAGTAATTATACACAAAATACAATTGGTAGATGATGATTTTCCGATCGCTACAGCTGGAATTCTTGGTAGAGATTTTTTTCAGAATATGGATGCATTATAGACTATGACAATTTCGCGTTATCAATCACGTTGAATGACGAGGAGATCACCAGGCCTGATACATACATACGTGCGAAAACATATGTGCTTCTAAATAAATAAACGCACATCGAAACAAGAGTTCGGAAAAAAAACACTAAGGAACGGTTCCTTGGCGTTCATTAGCGTTCTGTACCGTTCCTTCGTCGCGAACGGAACAGTATCGCAACACTTACACGAGAACAGAATACACTAAACATTTTTTTAGTGTTACTGTTCGCGAACGGTACCACTACGATAACGTACCGTTCTTAGAACACGACGAACGGTACACTACGTGAACGTACGGTTCATAGAACAGTATCACTACGTCGTAGTGATACTGTTCTTTTGAACAGAACACTAACAGTATCACTACGTTTAGCGTTCCGTTCTTTTTTATATTCGACACCACAGGTCGCAAATATGAAGTAATCTTAATGCAAATTGGTACAGAGTTATTTCGTAACGTAACGTAGTGATACTGTTAGTGTTCTGTTCAAAAGAACAGTATGTTTTCTTAAAGCTGTCCGCGAAAGTTTATATAAACAAACGTACATAATAGGCGTGTTTTCGTTACACCATAAGTGCTTAATTTGTATGGGGAGCTAAGCACTTTTAAGCACTATTAGTTCCCGATGAAGTTTGGTGCTTGTGTTCCTGTCTTAATCGAGTATGATGTTACCAGATTGGGCACCCTATATTTAGCAATATGCCATCCCATTTTTGGAGAGATTTTATCAATTATTGTGAATTAACGGGAAGAAGAAGAACAAAAATAGGAAATTATTTTAATATTTGCAAAAAGAGTGTAAACAATTGAACATTGAATAGTAAATATATGTTTTATAAATACTTTTCACGAATTTTTTGTCTGTTTCGCACTGTTCTTTCTTCGCAACTCATGACACTATTGCTACCAGATAGTGAAAATCCGACACTTATTGTGTATGTGTCACTTAGTGGAAGTCAGTTGTTTTCGTTGCAAAGTGCTAAACTAAAGTTGCTAGCTTGTAACGAAAACATGCCTAATATGTATTTTTTGTCGATAAAAGACAGCAACAACAACAACACATATTCATCCACCGAAGCACCACACATAATTTAATTTCCATCAAAAAGTGTCTGCTTTCTTGATATACATACACGTTTAAACAAAATCGCTTCTGTAGTATATTGTTCCAAACATATTCTGCTTGAAATATATAAATGTTTAGGGTACACTCGAAATATATTATATTTGGCACACACAAATCTATCTATATGTATATATAAAAATGAAACGGTCCATCTGTGTAATGGCATCACGTCAGAACGGCTGGAGCGATTTGGATGATTTTTTTTTTATTCGATTCTAAATTTTCACGAGATGGTTTATATAGAAAAAAAAAATTAATTGGACAAAGGGGCGTGGTACCTCCCATACAAATCGCAGGTTAAAAATCCGATATTTCTGCTCCTATTATAGGTATAGTGCTGAAATTTTGTTTGTATGCATTTAATGGCAGATTATGTGAATTTTCCAAAAATGGGCGGAATCGGACCAATGGGCGTGGCCCCGCCCATATAAGCCAAATTTTGAAATTGAGATATTTTGCACAATTTGTTAGCGAGAGTGCTGGAATTTTGTGTATATGTAAACGGTGGCAGTCTACGTGATTGGTCCAAAAATGGGCGGGATCGGACCAATGGGCGTGGCCCCGCCCACATAGACAAAATTTTGATATCTTGCACAATTTGCTAGCGGGAGTGCTGCAATGTTGCGTATATGTATCTGGTGGCATTCTACGTAATTGGTGAAAAAATGGGCGGGACCGGACCAATGGGCGTGGCCCCGCCCATATAAGCCAAATTTTGAAATTGAGATATTTTGCACAATTTGTTAGCGAGAGTGCTGGAATTTTGTGTATATGTAAACGGTGGCAGTCTACGTGATTGATCCAAAAACGGGCGGGATCGAACCAATGGGCGTGGCACCGCCCATATAAGCCAAATTTAAAAAATGTGATATCTTGCACAATTTGTTAGCGAGAGACCTGGAATTTTGTGTATATATATCCGTTGGCGATCTACGTGATTGGTCCAAAAATGGGCGGGTTCGGACCAATAGGCGTGGCCCCGCCCACAATGACCAAATTTTGAAATTTTTATATCTTGCACAATTTGCTATCGGGAGTGCTGCAATGTTGTGTATATGTATCTGGTGGCATTCTACGTAATTGGTCAGAAAATGGGCGGGATCGGACCAATGGGCGTGGCCCCGCCCTTATAAGCCAAATTTTGAAATTGATATAACTTGCACAATTTTTTATCTAGAGTGCTGTCATGTTGTAGATATGTATCTGGTGACAGTCCACGTGATTGGTCCAAAAATTGGCGGGATCTGACCAATGGGCGGGCCACCGCCCATATAAGCCAAATTTTGAAATTGAATTATCTTGCTCACTTTGTTAGCGAGAGTGTTGAAATTTTGCGTATATGTATCTGGTAGCAGTCTACGTGATTGGCTTTCAAATGGGCGGAATAGGACCAGTGGGCGTGGCCCAGCCCTTATTTTGATATATCTTGCAAGTATTATATAGGAAATACATGAACAAAAATGCTCGGTATGCGATAATTACAGCTGCTCACTCCAATACAATCGCAATATGATAATGTGATGCAATATCAATGAAACAAGAATTTGGAAATTTTATAAGTATACATTTCTATTTTCTGGACTTTCCACTGAATTCGGTATTTTTTCATTCAGTGAATTTATTACTAATACCAGTAAGGAATGGCAGAAAGTCGGGCGGGGCCGACTATATAATACCCTACACCTCCCTAACAATGCGATAAGGGTCATTGCGATAATAATTTGGAATATTTGGTAAATGTATTTTGAACCGATAATCGCAAAATTAAGCAATATTCGTTCCTAAATTGAGAAAAATCTTTCTGGAGAACTTTGTAATGATCGGAAGTAAAGTACAACTTCTATAGCGCTTTGTAACCAAATCTGGAGGAACATATATATGGAGGTTATATATAAATCTGAATCGATTTTCCTAGAATACTCATTCATGTAAAATAGAAACCTGTTTCTGTCGAATTTCGTACTGATCGGATATAAAACACAGTCTCTACAGCGCTTACATGTCAAATTGGGGGTAACATATATATATGGGGGCTATATCTAAATCTGAACTGATTTTCTCCGAATTTTCTCCGCGGCATTCCTTCATGTAATAAGAAACCTCTTTCTGCCGAATTTCTTCCTGATCGGATATAAAATACAGTTTCTACAGCGCTTGAATTTAAAATCGGGGGTAACATATATATGGGGACTATATCTAAATATGAACCGATTTTCTCCGAATTTGGCAGTATTCCTTCATGTAATAACAAACCTCTTTCTGCCGAATTTCGTACTGATCGGATATAAAATACAGTTTCTACAGCGCGAATTTTGACATGGGCAGCGAAGCGCACCGGGCTCAGCTAGTCTATATATATAAAGAAGAATGTGTGTTTGTTTGTTTGTTGGTTTGTTTGTACCGTATAGACGTCTAAACGGCTGGACCGATCATCTTGAAATTTTCACAGAATGTACATGTGTGGGGCGTGGTGAAAATAGGGTACTTGAATTTTCGATACATATATCAAGTGGGCGTGGCCCCGCCCACGTAAGACAAATTTTAAAATTGAGACATATTGCACTATTTGTTAGCGAGAGTGCTGTAATTTTGTACATATGTATTTGGTGGCAGTCTACGTGATTGGTCCAAAAATGGGCGGAATCGGACCAATGGGCGTGGCCCCGCCCATATAAGCCAAATTTTGAAATTGAGATAGTTTGCACAATTTGTTAGCGAGAGTGCTGGAATTTTGTGTATATGTATATGGTGGCAGTCTACGTGATTGGTCCAAAAATGGCGGGATCGACCCAATGGGCGTGGCCCCGCCCAAATAGACCAAATTTTGATATCTTGCACAATTTGCCAGCGGGAGTGCTGCAATGTTGCGAATATGTATCTGGTGGCATTCTACGTAATTGGTCAAAAAATGGGCGGGATCGGACCAATGGGCGTGGCCCCGCCTATATAAGCCACATTTTGAAATTGATATATCTTGCACAATTTGTTAGCTAGAGTGCTGTAATGTTGTACATATGTATCTGGTCCAGCTATGTGATTGGTCCAAAAATGGGCCGGATCGGACCAATGGGCGTGGCACCGCCAATATAAGCCAAATTTTAAAAATGTGATATCTTGCACAATTTGTTATCAAGAGTGCTGGTATTTTGTGCATATATATCCGTTGGCGATCTACGCGATTGGTCCAAAAATGGGCGGGATAGGACCAATGGGCGTGGCCCCGCCCATATAAGCCAAATTTTGAAATTTAGATATCTTGCACAATTTGTTAGCGAGAGTGCTGTAATTTTGTGTATATGTGTCTGGTGGAAGCCTACGTGATTGGTCTAAAAATGAGCGGGATCTGACCAAAGGGCGTGGCCCCGCCCATACAACCCAAAATTGAGCTATCTTGCACAATTTAGTAGCGAGAATGCTGTAATTATGTGTATATGTATCTGGTGGCAGTCTACGTGATGGACCGAAGTGGACCGGGTCCAGCTAGTCTATCTATATATATAAAAGAGAGTGTCTGTTTGTGGGTTTGTTTGTTTGTTTGTTTGTTTGTATGTTTGTTCCGTATAGACGTCTAAACGGCTTGACCGATCATCTTGAAATTTTCACAGAATGTACATGTGTAGGGGGTGCTGAAAATAGGGTACTTGAATTTTCGATTTATCAAGTGGGCGTGGACCCGCCCATATGGGTCAAATTTTGGTATTGAGAACATTTTTTAGCTAGAGTGCTGCAATTTCGTGTGTATGCATTTAGTGTCAGATTATGTGAATTTTCAAAAAATGGGCGGAATCGGACCAATGGGCGTGGCCCCGCCCATATAAGCCAAATTTTGAAATTGAGCTATTTTGCACAATTTGTTAGCGAGAGTGCTGGAATTTGGTGTACATGTATATGGTGGCAGTCCACGTGATTGGTCCAAAAATGGGCCGGATCGGACCAATGGGCGTGGCACCGCCAAAATAAGCCAAATTTTAAAAATGTGATATCTTGCACAATTTGTTATCGATAGAGCTGGAATTTTGTGCATATACATCCGTTGGCGATCTACGCGATTGGTCCAAATGTGGGCGGGATAGGACCAATGGGCGTGGCCCCGCCCATATAAGCAAATTTTGAATTTTAGATATCTTGCACAATTTGTTAGCGAGAGTGCTGTAATTTAGTGTATATGTGTCTGGTGGAAGCCTACGTGATTGGTCTAAAAATGAGCGGGATATGACCAAAGGGCGTGGCCCCGCTTATATAACCCAAAATTGATCTATCTTGCACAATTTAGTAGCGAGAGTGCTGGAATTTTGTGTATATGTATCTGGTAGCATTCTACGTAATTGGTAAAAAAAATGGGCGGGATCGGACCAATTTGCTTGGCCCCGCCCTTATAAGCCAAATTTCGAAATTGATATATCTTGCACAATTTTTTATCTAGAGTACTGTAATGTTATACATATCTTTCTGGTGATAGTCCACGTGATTGGCCCAAAAATTGGCGGGATCTGACCAATGGGCGTGCCACCGCCAATATAAGCCAAATTTTGAAATTGAATTATCTTGCTCATTTTGTTAGCGAGATTGTTGAAATTTTGCGTATATGTATCTGGTAGCAGTCTTCGTGATTGGCTTACAAATGGGCGGAATAGGACCAGTGGGCGTGGCACAGCCCATATTTTGATATATCTTGCAAGTATTATATAGGAAACACATGAACAAAAATGCTCGGTATGCGATAATTATACAAGGTGGCGCAAACGTAATCCTCCTATCAGAAAATTCTATAAATTTTGCGATTGGCCCCTAATGCCTAATGTTGACATTTGTGTAGTAAACACATGCGAAATACACGTTAATAAACAATGTTACGCTACACTGCTCCAGAACGCGGAATATTGCTGACTATTTATTTGACCAATAATCGGTCGGTGACTTTGGCACTAAAAACATCGAAAGGTTAATTTTGCGCCACCTTGTAGCTGCTCACTCCAGTACAATCGCAATATGATAATGTGATGCATGACCAATGAAACAAGAATTTGGAAATTTTATAAGTATACATTTCTATTTTCTGGACTTTCCACTGAATTCGATATTTTTCATTCAGTGAATTTATTACTAATACCAGTAAGGAAAGGCAGAAAGTCGGGCGGGGCCGACTATATAATACCCTACACCTCCCTAACAATGCGATAAGGGTCATTGGGATAATAATTTGGAATAATTGGTAAATGCTGTGTGTGTGTGTGTGTATGTATATCTTATTTTGAACCGATAATCGCTAAATTAAGCAATATTCGTTCCTAAATTGAGAAACATTTTTCTGCAGAACTTTGTAATGATCGGAAGTAAAGTACAACTTCTATAGCGCTTTGTAACCAAATCTGGAGGAGCATATATTTGGAGGTTATATATAAATCTGAATCGATTTTCCTTGAATACTCATTCATGTAAAATAGAAACCTGTTTCTGTCGAATTTCGTAATGATCGGATATAATACACAGTCTCTACAGCGCTTACATGTCAAATTGGGGGTAACATATATATGGGGGCTATATCTAAATCTGAACCGATTTTCTCCGAATTTTGCGGTATTCCTTCATGTAATAACAAACCTCTTTCTACCGAATTTCTTACTGATCGGATATAAAATACAGTTGCTACAGCGCATGAATTTCAAATCGGGGGTAACATATATATGGGGACTATATCTAAATCTGAACCGATTTTCTCCAAATTTGGCAGTATTCCTTCATGTAATAAGAAACCTCTTTCTGCCGAATTTCGTACTGATCGGATATAAAATACAGTTTCTACAGCGCTTACATATCAAATCGGGGGTAACATATATATGGGGGCTATATCTAAATCTGAACCGATTTTCTCCGAATTTGGCAGTATTCCTTCATGTAATAACACACCTCTTTCTGCCGAATTTCGTACTGATCGGATACAAAATACAGTTTCTACAGCGCTAATTTTGACATGGGCAGCGAAGCGCAGTCTATATATATAAAAGAGAGTGTCTGTTTGTGGGTTTGTTTGTGGGTTTGTTTGTATGTTTGTTTGTTCCGTATATACGTCTAAACGGCTAGACCGATCATCTTGCAATTTTCACAGAATGTACATGTGTAGGGGGTGCTGAAAATAGGGTACTTGAATTTTCGATATATCAAAAGGGCGTGGACCCGCCCATATGGGTCCAATTTTGATATTGAGACAATTTTTTAGCTAGAGTGCTGAAATTTTGTGTGTATGCATTTAGTGACAGATTATGTGAATTTTCAAAAAAATGGGCGGAATCGGACCAATAGGCGTGGCCCCGCCCATATAAGCCAAATTTTGAAATTGAAATATTTTCCACAATTCATTAGCGTGAGTTCTGCAAGTTTGTGTATATGTATCTGGTGACAGTCTACGTGATTGGTCCAAAAATGGGCGGGATCGGCCCAATGGGCTTGGCCCCGCCTACATAGACCAAATTTTGAAATTTCGATATCTTGCACAATTTGCTAGCGAGAGTGCTGCAATGTTGTGTATATGTATCTGGTAGCAGTCCACGTAATTTTTCCAAAAATGGGCGGGATCGGACCCATGGGCGTGGCACCGCCCATATAAGCCAAATTTTAAAAATGTGATATCTTGCACAATTTGTTACCGAGAGACCTGGAATTTTGTATATATATATCCGTTGGCGACCTACATGATTGGTCCAAAAATGGGCGGGTTCGGACCAATAGGTGTGGCCCCGCCCATATAAGCCAAATTTTGAAATTGAGATATTTTGCACAATTTGATAGCGAGAGTGTTGGAATTTTGTGTATATGTATATGGTGGCAGTCTTCGTAATTGGTCCAAAAATTGGCGGAATTGGACCAATAGGCGTGGCCCCGCCCATATAAGCCAAATTTTGAAATTGAGATATTTTGCACAATTTGATAGCGAGAGAGCTGGAATTTTGTGTATATGAATATGGTGGCAGTCTTCGTAATTGGTCAAAAAATTGGCGGAATTGGACCAATAGGCGTGGCCCCGCCCATATAAGCCAAATTTTTAAATTGAGATATCTTGCACAGTTTGTTAGCTAGAGTGCTGTAATGTTGTACGTATGTATCTGGTAGCAGTCCACGTGATTTTTCCAAAAATGGGTGGGATCGGACCAAATTTTAAAAAATGTGATATCTTGCACAATTTGTTACCGATAGACCTGGAATTTTGTATATATATATCCGTTGGCGACCTACATGATTGGTCCAAAAATGGGCGGGTTCGGACCAATAGGCGTGGCCCCGCCCATATAAGCCAAATTTTGAAATTGAGATATTTTGCACAATTTGATAGCGAGAGTGCTGCAATTTTGTGTATATGTATATGGTGGCAGTCTACGCGATTGGTCCAAAAATGGGCGGGATCAGAACAATGGGTGTGCCCCCCCCCCATATAAGCCAAATTTTGAAATTGAGATATATTGCACAATTTTTTAACGAGAGTGCTGTAATTTCGTTTACAGTCGAAACTCTCTATAACGAACTCCTATATAACGAATTTCTCTTTATTACGAAGCAATTTTAAGAACACTGTGTTTTGGGACTACTTTGAGTGTATTATAATCTCCATATACCGAATTTCCCTATAGCGAATTTTTCCTTATAACGAAGCATTTTTGCGACTGTAACTTCAAGATTGAAGCATTTTCAATCTCCGTATAACGAAGTCGCTTTGTTGTGTGTTATTGGTGTTGTTATTGTTTCTCTGTGTGTACTTTGTTGCGTTCACAACGCACAAGAAGAGACTGATGCTTTGAATCGTTTACATATTTACCATAAAATTGAAAGTGTATTTTAGGGAAACCCAACTGTGATGTCTTTACCACAGACAACCCTTCCGACGCAGAAATCCTCGAAAGTGTTCAAGAAAACTTTGGAGCACCAGCTATCTCAGGTAATGAAATAATTATAAAAAAATCCGTGGCTAATAATTTTCTGATGTACATTATTATTTATCTTTCAACAGATTCAGATGAATACGAAGTAGAATCTGCCGATATTGCGAAACCGTTACCCACATATGGACAACTTTCTTCATCAGTTGAACGTTTCCGTAGATATTTGGAAATGAAAACCAACGTACCAAATACTGTATCAACTTCTCTAAATGTTTTAGAAAATTATATTGAAGAAGGAAAGTGGGATAATGTACTTCAAACCAAAATAACTGACTACTACAAATAAAAAACGTTAAAAGGAACAACACTGTTTTTATTTTCTATACTCGTATAGCAAATTTTCTTTATAACGAAGTAAATATTCAGTCCCTTGGATTTTGTTATAGAGAGCTTCGACTGTATATATATCTGGTGGTAGTCTACGTGATTGGTCCAAAAATGAGCGGCATCGAACCAATGGGCGTGGCCCTGTCCATATAAACTAAATTTTGAAATTGAGATGTCTTACACAATTGTTTAGCGATAGTTCTGTAATTTTGTGAATATGTATCTGATGATAGCCTACGTGAATGTTCTAAAAAGTGGCGGGATCGGATCAATGGGCCTGGCCCCGCCCATATAAACCAAATTTTGAAATTGAGATATCATGCACAATTTGTTAGCGAGAGTGCTGTAATTTTTTGCATATCGATCTGGTGATAGTCTACGTGAATGGTCCACAAGGGTTGGGATCATACCAATCGGCGTGGCCCCACCCTTATAAGCAAATTTCTGAAATTGAAATACCTTGAACAAATTTGTTAGCGAGAGTGTTGTAATTTTGTAAATATGCATTTGATGGCAGTCTACGTAATTGGTTAAAAAATTGACGGAATCGGAAATCTGAAGTCTGGGGCAACGAAGTGGACCGGGTCCAGCTAGTCTTCTATATATATAAAAGAGAGTGTCTGTTTGTGGGTTTGTTTGTTTGTTTGTATGTTCCGTATAGACGTCTAAACGGCTTGACCGATCATCTTGAAATTTTCACTGAATGTACATGTGTAGGGGGTGTTGAAAATAGGGTACTTGAATTTTCGATATATCAAGTGGGCGTGGACCCGCCCATATGGGTCAAATTTTGGTATTGAGAAAAATTTTTAGCTAGAGTGCTGAAATTTCGTGTGTATGCATTTAGTGTCAGATTATGTGAATTTTCCAAAAATGGGCGGAATCGGACCAATGGGCGTGGCCCCGCCCATACAAGCCAAATTTTGAAATTGAAATATTTTCCACAATTTATTAGCGAGAGTTCTGTAGTTTTGTGTATATGTATCAGGGACAGTCTACGTGATTGGTCCAAAAATGAGAGGGATCGGACCAATGGGCGTGGCCCCGCCCCCATTGCCCAAATTTTGAAATGTTGATATCTTGCACAATTTGCTATCGGGAGTGCTGCAATGTTGTGTATATGTATCTGGTGGCATTCTACGTAATTGTTCAGAAAATGGGCGGGATCGGACCAATGGGCGTGGCCCCGCCCTTATAAGCCAAATTTCGAAATTGATATATCTTGCACAATTTTTTATCTAGAGTGCTGTAATGTTGTACATATGTATCTGGTGACAGTCCACGTGATTGGTCCAAAAATTGGCAAGATCTGACCAATGGGCGTGCCACCGCCCATATAAGCCAAATTTTGAAATTGAATTATATTGCTCATTTTGTTAGCGAGAGTGTTGAAATTTTGCGTTTATGTATCTGGTAGCAGTCTACGTGATTGGCTTACAAATGGGCGGAATAGGACCAGTGGGCGTGGCACAGCCCATATTTTGATATATCTTGCAAGTATTATATAGGAAATACATGAACAAAAATGCTCGGTATGCGATAATTACAGCTGCTCACTCCAATACAATCGCAATATGATAATGTGATGCATGACCAATGAAACAAGAATTTGGAAATTTTATAAGTTTACATTTCTATTTTCTGGACTTTCCACTGAATTCGGTATTTTTTCATTCTGTGAATTTATTACTAATACAAGTAAGGAAAGGCAGAAAGTCGGGCGGGGCCGACTATATAATACCCTACACCTCCCTAACAATGCGATAAGGGTCATTGCGATAATAATTTGGAATAATTGGTAAATGTATTTTGAACCGATAATCGCTAAATTAAGCAATATTCGTTCCTAAATTGAGAAACATTTTTCTGGAGAACTTTGTAATGATCGGAAGTAAAGTACAACTTCTATAGCGCTTTGTAACCAAATCTCGAGGAACATATATATGGAGGTTATAAATAAATCTGAATCGATTTTCCTTGAATACTCATTCATGTAAAATAGAAACCTGTTTCTGTCGAATTTCGTACTGATCGGATATAAAACACAGTCTCTACAGCGCTTACATGTCAAATTGGGGGTAATATATATATGGGGGCTATATCTAAATCTGAACCGATTTTCTCCGAATTTTGCGGTATTCCTTCATGTAATAAGAAACCTCTTTCTGCCGAATTTCTTACTGATCGGATATAAAATACAGTTTCTACAGCGCTTACATGTCAAATCGGGGGTAACATATATATGGGGGCTATATCTAAATCTGAGCCGTTTTTCTTTGAATTTGGCAGTATTCCTTCATGTAATAACAAACTTCTTTCTGCCGAATTTCGTACTGATCGGATATAAAATACAGTTTCTACAGCGCTAATTATGACATGGGCAGCGAAGCGCACCGGGCTCAGCTAGTATATACATAAAGAAGAATGTGTGTTTGTTGGTTTGTTTGTTCCGTATAGACGTCTAAACGGCTAAACCGATCTTCTTGAAATTTTCACAGAATGTACTTGTGTGGGGCGTGGTGAAAATAGGGTACTTGAATTTTCGATATATCAAGTGGGCGTGGCCCCGCCCACATAAGACAAATTTTAAAATTAAGATATCTTGCACAATTTGTTAGCGAGAGAACTAGAATTTTGTATATACTCGTATATATCTGGAGGCAGTCTACGTGATTGGTCCAAAAATGGGCGGGGTCGGGCTAATGGGCGTGGCCCCGCACCTCTAAGCCAAATTCTGAAATCGAGATATCTTGTACAATTTGTTAGCGAGAGAGCTGTAATTTTGTGCATATATATCTGGTGGCAGTCTACGTGATTTGTTCAAAAGTGGGCGGGACCGAACCAATGGGCGTGGCACCGCCCATATAAGCCAAAATATTGAATTTGAGATATCTTGCACAATTTGTTAGCGAGAGAGTGGAATTTTGTGTATATGTATCAGGTGGTAGTCTTCGTGATTGGTCCCGCCCTTATAAACCACATTTTTAAATTGACATATCGTCGGCTTAATGTTATTTTGTTCCATACGCCATTTTGTATGAACGGAGAAAAACGCAATATTTTGTTTGAGTAAAAACGGGACTGAAGAGTTACACACTTTTTATTCCATAGTGTTCCCAACAGTTTTTGTATGATTCTCATGCATTTCTATATCATTACATTAAAAAATAAGCAAGTAATAACAACTTTTGTACATGGCATTTTGGTCCATATCCACTTTTGTTTTAATATTTTTTCGTATTTGTATTACATGGACCACAAAGAAGGTCGGTGTGGAAGGAGAGTAATTTACATATTGTGATCTAAAGAACGTAAAATAGTGAGTAAAAAATATAGGGCGATACAAACATGGAGACATAGAACAAAAATATCTAAATTATTTCCCGTAAGTCAGAGTTAAATCGATTTACCCTACCAATATCTCGAAAACTAGGCGAGAAAGGAAAAAAATTATTGCAGATTCTGAAAGAGCATGCTTTAAACCCATAGTATCAACTCCTAACTCAAAAAACACAAATATGGCCTATGAACCAAAATAGCATTAAGCCGACGATATTGCACAGTTTGTTAGCGAGAGTGCTGTAATGTTGTGCGTATGTATTAGCTGGTAGTCTACTTAATTGGTCCAAAAATGGGCGGGTCGGCCAATGGGCGTGGCCCCGCCCATATAAGCCAAATTTTGAAATTGAGATATCTTACAGAATTTGTTAGCGAGAGTGCTGAAATTTTGTGCATATGTATCTGGTGGTAGTCTTCGCGATTTGTCCAAATAAACAAATTTGTTAGCGAGATTGCTCTAATTTTGTACATATGTATTAGGTGCAGTCTACGTGCTTGGTCCAAAAATGGGCGGGGTCGGACAAATAAGACAATTATATTTTGTGTTTGATATATCTTGAGCAAATATGTGCATATATGTATATTTGGTGTCAGTATACCTAATTAGTCCAAAAATTAACGGGATCGGAAATCTGTAGACTGGGACAACGAAGTGGACCGGGTCCAGCTAGTATCATATATTTGGGAGGATGTTGTTCTAAACAAATCTTTGTTTCCGTCCTAATATTTTTTATTTGGGACTATTATTTACGAAACATATATTTAACAATTATTCAGAAAATATATCAATACCTTAATTTTAAGACCAGTTTTATATTTTCAGCAAATCAACGTTTTATTCTATTTTAAATTTTCAAGGTAATAAGTCGAAATCAATGAAAAATTAAAAATCAAATTTGAAAAATCTGCAACGTTTTGAAAAGCTTTTTTAAACAAAATATATTTGGAGAAATTCCTAAACAATAATTTTATTTGCATAGAAACACATATTTTATTTGAGAAAATTAGCTTTCAAATATATTTTGTTGTAATACATTAATATATGCTTCCCAAATAAATTTTGTTGATTTGCAAATAAAATATATATGCTCAGAAATAAATAATATTTGGAAATGTGTGTCCCAAATATATTTTCTTTCGATTCAAACATATCAAAAAAGGCGATTTTGCCCCGTATATATACTTACAATTGACATATATACGTACTTACATACCCACATTTACAGTGATACACATATGTAAATACATCCATACATTTATCCTCTACTTTCTTTCGTGTTCATATACGTCCAGATTCACACTTGCAATTTTTTTCTGCTAAATCGCAGTCGGAAAGTCCAGATTCACACTTGCAATTTTTTTCTGCTGAATTGCAGTGTTTGTAGGAGAGGGACGCAGTAAGTAAGGGGGGAGAAAAAAATCTTCCGTACTCGCAATTTTTTTCCAATGCGTTTTGCGTTTTCTTTTGCTGTAAAGTTTTTCGACATTTCCACACTGCTTTTCATTTAATATTCGTTGTTTTGTGCTCGGTTCATCATATGTAAATTTGTGCGACATACATTTTAATAAAATTTAATGAGTTTTAATGAACGGTGAAAATAAAAAATTTTCGAAAAGAATACATTGTCTGAACGCAAATGCAATTTTAAAAGAGAATTGCAGAAAAAATTTCAAGTGTGAATCTGGACTACGTTGGTTTTTATTAACCCTATCGGTGCCGTGCGGTTCTGCACTCAAAGAATTTTGTGCGTATCATTAGCAAAAATGTTTGTTGTATCAACAGTCTGTGTCTGCTGAAAAAGGGAAAGCAGACTTCGTCTGTTATTTTAGCAACCCTATGGTTGTTATTTTAGCACATAAATTTGCCTGCTACTGTAGCAAACTAGAACAGTCTTTTTAGCAAACAATTTTGCTATTATTTAACAGAAAAAATCGGCTGAGAGAACAAACTATTTTTGTTATTCTAGCATACGTCTCTTCCATTTTTATTTCAATAAAAGAAATACAAATTTTATATTTTCCTGATATTTGAGAAGAGTATATCAACCAGGACTCCAACTTGAAGTTATTCAGCCCATGTATTGATAAGCGTTTCCAACTGTGAAATCTATGTATCTATGTATGTATGCTTGATCTAAAAATATAAATGAAAAATAAATCATTTAATAAAATTGAATAGCAATAGG
Source organism: Eudasyphora cyanicolor (assembly GCA_963930755.1). Taxonomy (NCBI): domain Eukaryota; kingdom Metazoa; phylum Arthropoda; class Insecta; order Diptera; family Muscidae; genus Eudasyphora; species Eudasyphora cyanicolor. Next base: position 149,502,595 of record OZ005734.1, on the reverse strand, counting down.
AGTATCTACAAACAATACTTACCGGTCACTGGCATTAACAATTATCTTCTTTTTGTCCGAAGGATAATGTGTTGGGTTTACCCTATTGACACGGTATCTAATTGTACATGTCCAGAGCCATATCATTGGGCAAAATAATCTTATCCATGGATTACATCCAAATTAGACTAAATTATCCCGAGTTTTTTTGGAGCCAAAAGGTTACTTCGCTATGCTGATATTAGCAACCATCGTTGACGCATATGGTGTAAAAAAATTAATGTTGCCATTTCTGGTGATACAGGTGTAATTAATGAAATAAGTAAACAAATCGTAAAACAAATACTTACGTTGTTGCAGATATTTTCGTTAGGACCACACTTCTAAGAGGTCTATGAGTCTATGAGATTTGGAAAAGTAGAAATGGAAAGAAATTGCTAGTCCATCGCTTTCACAAGTTCTTTGTATGGACAGCATATATTTAGTTTACTTTTGTAGCCATATTAAAGTAGAGGGTTTTAATAGGACACTGCTTGCTGAGAATCATGAAAACAACAAGAAATAAGGCTTTTCAATCATAGTGAAATTTGCAATTTGTGTACGCTTACCTGTTGCAACTTGATTAATTGATCCTCCAAGGCATTCACAATTTCGCCTTTTTTCTTTAGCCATTTGTGTAGTCGGAGCTGTCCCGGAACCGTTTTACTCATTAAAATCATTTGCATTATATTCGTTTCTTCATTGCCAAAAAGTTTACTTTACTCCAACCGCGGAATGCTTTTGTGATGCGAATTAACAAACACAACGAACAGTTCAATTTTTTTTTTTTGGAATATGTGTTCTCCCGTCAGTTGGAGTTGTTGGTAGAATACTTGTATTCATATACCAGCTGTCAATTCAATTTGTTCGGCGTAAAATATTTTAGTCTTCAAAGGGTGTTACTTAAAAAGGCGTCGGCGCACGATATCAAAGAGGGCAACTCTTGAATGCTAGTGAAAGTATATTACGTCTGTCAATATTTTTTGATATGCGAAATAAACATTTTATATGAGATTTTGTCATCTGCACAAATATGAATATATGTGTAACTTATCGCAAGCACATTTTAATGGAAAAAATTGGTTACAGTGGTAAGGAATATAAATTAAACGCCGCTTCTTTTTTATTTTTCTTTTTGCCGTCACAAAGCATGTCTATGTCCCGATTCACACGGGGCAATTCGGTGTTTGTTGGAAATAAAGGCAGCAAAGTGCAAAACACAAAACGGATTGCCAGTACAAGAAACTACTTTCCACATTGTCCAGATTCACACTCGGCAACTTTCCAAGCAAGTGTCAAAGTTTGACGGAGAGAGAGGCGCCGAATTACCGCGTGTGTTGAGGAGTCTATGTTCGTCCCAATTTACACGAGGCAATTTTATCAGCGGTTTAATGGTGTTTGTAAGGGAGGCAGTTGGAAAGGGTGGGGAAAAAACTCTCGTACTCGATTGAACGTTTTGTTTTTCATTCGCACTTTGAAACAACAACAATACACACAGGAATAGCCGTGGAAACCGTATAAAAATCGTCTTTGCACAGGATGATACAATCTTGCGAAATTTTCTCTTAATACTCACCCTAAGCCTTTAGGAATTCTCTCGTTTTTTAACTTTTTTTGCATACACAATACTTAGTCCTAGATCACACGAGGCAATTTCTTCCAAGCGGAAAGTGCTCTCTGTATCTCTCCTACAAACTTTGACACTTGCTTGAAATAAAATTGCCCTGTGTGAATCAAACTTTATAAACATTTTTACAAATCGCACATAAAACATTAATGTTTAGCTCTGGTTTCATTAAAATATAAAAAATTAGAAACTAAAATCTAAACACAATAGATTAATTTTATTGTATGTCCGGAACTAAGATTTTGAAATCGTCAAATCATATTCGTTATCGATTTGTGTTTTACTTTTTGCAGTTTTAATCGACTCCTATTTCCAATATTTTTAAAATCCAATGAAAAAATAAAAATATTGAGAACCGTAACTCGGAAAATAGATATCGCCCAATAATTATTTAATTTTTTTTAAATATACTTTTCTCATCGCACGAATGACCTTAACCTTTTTGATTTTCAATGGTAGTTGAACTTTATCATGTAAATTATTGCAACTTTTGTCTTATTTTCACATATTTTGATTAACAGCAAACATTTTCAGCAAACTGCAAATTTTTCAGCAGTGCGTTTGCTAATGCAAAACTGCAAACTTTTTGCTATTACAGCAGAAAATGTGCTGTATTAGCAGAAAAAATGTTTGCTAAAAATTAGCAGACGTTGTTTGTTATTATCAGCAAACAATTTTTTTTGGGTGTGTGAATAAATCGTTTATTTATAAAATAAAATATATTTACGTGGGATCTGTTTGGAATACTATATATTAACGTGCACCCTACAATCGGGCGACTCAACTTAAATTAATACTTTTGTAAAAAAATATATATTAGTTGTAAATTTCGGTCGTTGTCGAAAAGTAACGCCTTCACGAGGTTAAAACAATTTTTTCGTGTACCCTACAGTAGGCCAATCCGACATTAATAAACAAAAATATAGTTTTAACATTTATTTTCGATTTTTACACGAAATTTTTATTAGTTTATATTTATTTTGCGGGGTATAGTAAATTTTTCAATAATAAACAAAAATATAGTTTTAACATTTATTTTCGATTTTCACACGAAATTTTTATTAGTTTATATTTATTTTGCGGGGTATAGTAAATTTTTCAAGTATTTGCTATTTTTGTAGGCAAGTTTAGCTAAATATTACGTATACCCTACAGCCGGTATTCAGGGCTTTCAGACGATTAGACACATTTAAAGTGAAAAATCTATTATTTGGCGCCTCTTGGTTTCTTTATCAGAGATTCGGACACTCTGTTTAAATTTAATACACATTAATATATTGAAATACGAGGACCACGATATATATAGTCTCGCAGTACAGAACTTAATAAAGTGTGGGTTAGGGCCCAACAGACTTTCGAGGCCTTTCTGAATCATTTAAAAACTCAGCAGATACGAAAACCGAACAACTCGATTCTGTCCAAAGCAAATACGATGTTTTATATCAGTTGTATATGGATTTCTTGTCGGCCACTAATAAAAAGTTAGCTCTGCTCCGTACTCCGCGCAGAATCTCTTCCCGATTTTCGGTTGTTAGTTCCGTGAAACAGATTCCATGTGTTCTAATGCAACCGTAAGTGGTACTAGAAATCCCGTTCATCCGTCATTTGGGGCAGATTCTCCTCCCATAAACCTAATGTGGCGAGAGCTTGTGCAATGCAAAGCGTGCCACTTATGCCGCCGATGGATGATAGTGTTCATAACCTATCCTTGCCTACGTGCGATACGGACGTGCGATAATTTTCTGTCGTGGCCTACTTTTAGGGATCTTTTTAGTGCGGTTTATATTAATAACTAGCTGGACCCGGTCCACTTCGTTGCCCCAGACTTTAGTTTTCCGATTCCGTCCATTTTTGAACCAATTACGTAGACTGCCATCAAATGCATACATCAAATCGCTAACAAATTGTACATGATATCTCAATTTCAAAATTTGGTTTATATGGGCGGGGTCACGCCCATTGATCCAATCCCGCCACTTTTTAGACCATTCATGTAGGATATCACCAGATACATATGCACAAAATTACAGAACTATCGCTAAAAAAATGTGTAAGACATCTAAATTTTAAAATTTAGTTTATATGGGCGGGGCCCCGGCCATTGATCCGATCCCGACCCTTTTTGGACCAATAACGTAGACTACCACCAGACATCACTTTCGCTAAAAATTGTGCAAGATATGTGTCTCAATTTCAAGGTTTAGGTTTAGGTTAGAGTGGCAGCCGTATTTTTTTTTACAAGCTCACATAGACCAGTTTAGGTCCCTAGTGTTACCACGGGCTGAAATGCCCCTCATCGAAACCAACCTGTTTGATATATAAATTGATCGATAGTACGAATATCAGTACTGGAAAGATCTGTTAGGCTGCCTAAAAAGGCCGACCCCAGTATGTCCAGTCGTCGTTTACTCAAAGCGGGACAGTCGCAAAGCAAGTGCTCAATGCTCTCCACTTCTTCCTCATCTCCACAGCTTCGGCAGAAGTCATTGGAGTTAATACCCAATCTTTTGGCGTGTTCGCCGATCAAGCAGTGTCCCGTCAGAACCTGTACTAACGTAGACAATCGTTTCCTCTCTAGTGCGAGGAGATATTTTGACCTTCTCAGGTCATACCTTGGCCAGATTTGTCTAGCTACCCTGCAGGTGCCGATTTCTGTCCATCTTTCGTTGGACTGCCTGATTGCCTCTTGCCTAAGCCAAAGCTTGCACGTGGATAGTGGCGCACCAATATATGCAAATTCTTCGAGAATTTGTAATGTCGTCCCTTTCCTAGCAAGTTCATCGGCTTTGCAGTTCCCCGGGATATCCCTATGCCCAGGCACCCATATGAGGTGTATATTAAACTGCTCAGCCATCTCGTTAAGAGATCTGCGGCAGTCGAGGGCTGTTTGTGAATTTAGGGATGTTGCCTCCAGAGAATTGATGGCAGCCTGGCTGTCCGAGTAAATTACAACGCCAGTGTTGGTTACTATGTTGCGACTCAGCCACTTGGCGACTTCCCATATTGCCATTATTTCGGCTTGATAGACACTGCAGGTATCTGGTAGTCTGTGAGCTATATCCAGACTGAGTTCTTCACAGTGTACTCCGAAGCCAACGTTTTCATCAAGCTTCGAACCATCCGTGTAAAAGTGGAGATGGTTTCTATTACCTGGTATTCTGCCGACCCATTCATCTCTGGCGGGAATCATAGTGATGTAATTTCTCTCGAAGGTGTACACAGTTGGTATATAGTCCACTCGGTCGGTTACCATAGCACTACACTTTGATATCCTCATGTGACCATAGTTTTTGTACCTCCACATTGATAGGCAGTTTAATCTTATTGCCGCTTTGGTTGCAACTTCTCTCGCCACAATATTAATCGGCAGTATATGGAGTAGGGCTTGTAGAGACTCGGTCGCTGTAGTCCTTAAGGCTCCGCTTATGCTCAGGCAGGCTGTTCTCTGAACCTTTGTTAGTAGGTTGGTAATGGTTAGTTTGTCAGTTGCCGTCCACCATACCACAATACCGTATAACAGTATTGGACGAACTACTGCTATATATATCCAGTGGACGATTTTAGGAGAGAGTCCCCACCGCGACCCTACAGCCTTTTTGCAGGAATATAAGGCGACGTTGGCCTTCCTTACACGTTCCAATACGTTAAGTCTAAATAACATTTTCCTATCTAGAATTATTCCTAAAAATTTTGCACTTTCAGAAAAGACTAGATCTGTTCCATTTATCCGAGGTGGAGGGTCCACATGTGGGACATTATTCATCCTAGTAAAGAGAACCAATTCTGTCTTGTTGGGGTTAACGCCCAAACCGCTGCTTCTTGCCCATCTAGCCAACTTGTTCAGAGCCACCTGTAGGATGTCTCTGAGGACGTTTACGAATTTGCCACTCACTGCGATTGCCACGTCGTCCGCATATGCCACGACCTTGCAGCCACAACGTTCTAGATCTAGCAGGATTTCATTCACCGCTAGGTTCCAAATTAGTGGAGACAATACTCCTCCTTGCGGGGTCCCTCTGTTTACATACCTTGTTAGAGTTGTGGACCCTAGACATGCTGTTATGCGTCTTCTGGTGAGCAGACTTTGAATTAGTCTAATCAAACTAGTGTTAACTTTTAGATGTGAGAGTGCCGCAATTACCGCATCTGAGTGAATGTTGTTAAAAGCCCCTTCTATGTCAAGAAATGCCACCATGGTGAATTCCTTGAAATGCAGGGACGATTCGATAGTGCTCACAAGTTCGTGCAGGGCTGATTCTGTAGACTTGCCCTTATTGTAAGCATGTTGGTTCCCCGACAGGAGTTTTGTATCCAGGTTTTCCCTAATGAAATGATCTAAAAGTCTTTCCAGACCTTTCAATAGGAAGGAGGATAGGCTAATTGGTCTGAAGTCTTTTGGCCTAGTGTGTGATATTTTTCCCGCTTTAGGTATGAATACCACTTTGGTATCCCTCCATCGATTCGGGACGTATGAAAGCCTGATACAGCCTACATAAATTTTCTCCAGCCAGGGGATAATGTACTTTAACATTTTCTGCATTTCTGCTGGAGTGATGCCATCTGGTCCAGGTGACTTGAAGGGCTCAAAGCTGTTAATAGCCCAGCTTATTCTGGATCTCTCAGTCAAGAAGCTAGCGACGCTCGCAGTCCACTCGCACTCTTGTTGGTCCTGCTGATCCTCGGGTTCTGTTACAGAGTTCCCCGGGAAATGTGTGTCGAGCAGTACATTGAGCGACTGCTCGCTGTTTTTGGTCCAGTTATTTGCCTCATCCTGTAAATATCCCACTGTACATGGTGAAGCAGATAATATCTTCCTCAGCCTAGCGGCGTCGGAGACCTTTTCCACTTCACCACAGAAGGTATACCAAGAGCGCCTTTGCGCCTTTCTAAGCTCCTTCTTATAGATCTTGAGTTGCTCTTTATAGGCATCCCAATCATTACCGACCCCAGTAGATTTAGCCTTATTGAATAGCTTGTTGCAGGTCTTTTTCATAGCCGTTAGCTCAGAAGTCCACCATTGGGGTTTAGTTTTACCCTTGTACCTTGTTTTTGGACAGGCTTCTTCAAGGGATCTATTGAATGATATGGTGATATGATCGACCAGATTATCCAGACCGGCTTTGTCATTCGGTTCGTACAGAAGTTTAGAGTTGAGGACTTTCTTGAAATTCTTCTCATACAGATGCCACTTTGTTTTCCTTACATTTCTGTGGACGGCGGGTTTAGGCGCTTTTTCCGCGAGTTTGAACTCAATATAATGGTGATCTGAGAATGAGTGGTCGTCCAGTACATTCCACCCAATAATTTTGTCTGACAGCCGGTCAGTAGCAAACGTTACGTCGAGTACTTCTTGTCTGTCTTTAATTGTGAAGGTCGGTTTATTACCTATGTTACAAATACTAAGGTTGGTAGTTAGAATAAAGTCAAGAAGCGAATCACCCCTATTGTTTATATCCGTACTACCCCAGATAGTATGATGAGCGTTCGTGTCTGCGCCAATAATCAGCTCGAGCTCGTCAGACGTTGCTTCTTCTACTACTTCCCTGAATAGAGCAGTCGGTACTACAGATTCATAAGGCAAGTAGCTGGAGACCACCCAATATATGCGATTACCGATCTCCAGGCTAGCAGCTGTTTGGTCTTTACCACTTAAATTAGTCAGGAGAAATATACTTAGATCTTTCCTGGCCGCAATGCAGGTTCTTGGAGTGCCTTCACAGTTGGCCACAAGCAGTTTAAAGTTGGGTGTCCTAATACCGCACACCCTTCCTCCCACTACGTAGGGCTCCTGTATCAGGACGATGTCTACTGCGCCTGTGGACAGGCGCAGCAATAGAGCCGCTGAGGCTGCTTTAGCGTGATGGAGGTTAATCTGTAGAATTCTTACCATCATTGGTAATTGACAGATTAACATCCACCCCGACAAGGGTGTTATCGAACTCTTCGTCCGTATCGTCGAGAAGCATGTCCTCGCCAGATGCGTCAAAGAGTCCGGAGACTCCCCTCAGCCTCTCTGTGTCCGAAGTAGAGCTTTTGTCCTCAGAGAAGGACGTTACAGATATTCTGTTAGAGTTCGAGTCACCACAAATAATAGGCGTGGGTACCTCCGCACTTCCAGAAAGTGTCACGGTGGACGACTCACCTTCTGCAGTGGGAGCTATATCCTGCTTGTATATCTTCAAGACTATAGTCTCGAAGCCATATTGTAGGGTTGCACTCGCACTTTGTATATGGGAGGTGGATTCAGCGTTTAGGATAAGATTGACCTGCCGCTTTTTACCATCCGCCTCACCCACCTTGCTGATTCTCCAATTATGGGCCGGCAGACCAGGATTGGAATCTTTTATTATTTCTAAGATGTCAGCCGGGTTGGAGGGTTCTTCTGTAACCCAGGTGATGGCTCTAGGGTGACTAGGGATGTTGTTTTTTTCGACAACATCCAATTGGGCACCCGGCCACACCTCACCCGCTCGACTCAGAGCAGCCTTATACAGGTCTACTGATCTGGCATCACCGAAATATAAGAGCTTTACTCTCCCCTGATGCCATCCTGCATCGTTGCAGATTGGTGGTTTGCCCGGCATTTCTCTACGGACATCGAGGTAATGAGCCATAATGGCTGATTGTACATGACTCCATTTGTCCTTGAGGATGGATCCATCCTCACTACTTCTGTCTATAACAGCCATCACTAGACTCTCCTTCAATTTCAAAATTTGGCTTCTATAGGCGGGGCCACGTCCATTGGTCTGATCCCGCCCATTTTTGTGCGAATCGCGTAGACTGCCATCAGATACATGTGCCCAAAACTGCAGCACTCTCGATAATAAATTGTGCCAGATATTTATATTTAAAAATTTGGCTTATATAGACGTGGCCACGCCCATTGGTTCGATGCCTCTCATTTTTGGACCAATCACGTAGACTACGACCAGATATATATACACGAAATTACAGCACTCTCGGTAACAAATTGTTCAATATATCTCAATTTCAAAAGTTGGCTCATATGGGCGGGCCCACGCCCATTGTTCCGATGCCGCCCATTTTTTGGACCAATCACGTAGACTGCCACCATATACATATACACAAAATTCCAGCATTCGCGCTATCAAATTGTGCAAAATATATCAATTTCAAAATTTGGCTTATATGGGCGGGGCCACGCCTATTGGTCCGAACCCGCCCATTTTTGGACCAATCATCTAGATCGCCAACGGATATATATATACAGAAAATTTCAGGTCTCTCGCTAACAAATTGTGCAAGATATCACATTTTTAAAATTTGGCTTATATGGGCGGAGCCACGCCCATTGGTCCGCTCCCGCCAATTTTTTGACCAATCACGTGTACTGTCACCAGATAAATATGTACAACATAACAGCACTCTAGCTAACAAATTGTGCAAGATACCACATTTTTAAAATTTGGTTTATATGGGCGGTGACACGCCCATTGGTCCAATTCCCCTAATTTTTGGACCAATCACGTGTACTGTCACCAGATACATATGTACAACATTACAGCACGCTAGCTAACAAAATGTGCAAGATATATCAATTTCAAAATTTGGCTTATATGGGCGGGTCCACGCCCATTGGTCCGATCCCGCCCATTTTTTGACCAATTACGTACCAGATACATATACACAACATTGCAGCACTCCCGCTAGCAAATTGTGCAAGATATCGAAATTTCAAAATTTGGTCTATGTGGGCGGGACCACGCCCATTGGGCCGATCCCGCCCATTTTTGGACCAATCACGTAGACTGTCACCTGAAACATATACACAAACTTGCAGAACTCTCGTTAATGAATTGTGGAAAATATTTCAATTTCAAAATTTGGCTTATATGGGCGGGGCCAAGCCCATTGGTCCGATTCCGCCCATTTTTTTAAAATTCCCATAATCTGACACTAAATACATACACACAACATTTCAGCACTTTAGCTAAAAATTTTTCTCAATACCAAAATTTGACCCATATGGGCGGGTCCACGCCCACTCTATATATCGAAAATGCAAGTACCCTATTTTCAGCACCCCCTACACATGTACATTCTGTGAAAATTTCAAGATGATCGGTTAAGCCGTTTAGACGTCTATACGGAACAAACAAACAAACCCACAAACAGACACTCTCTTTTATATATATAGATTCCCCGTTGACTGACGTCGGGTTGGCTCGGGTTGTCTAATATCACGCCAGAAGTTTTTTAGGCGAAGTTTAAAGATGCAAATTTTAAAATGTTAAAATATAATAAAGTTTTTTAATCCTCTTTGTTTGATAAAAATATCTTTGGTAATTTTTTTTTTAATTTAATTTTTAAGTTGGCTCGGACGTGACATGTCGAAACTTATATACCCTCCACCATGGATCGCATATGAATGGTTTCGGGTACAAATAAACTCATTATACCAAATATAGTCCAATTCGTTGAAAGTTGAGGTTTTTATGGCGTTACGAAGATAAATCTAGAGGAACCTTAGAATAAGGGCTATATAAAAAACATGTAATAAACACCAGTTACCATTTTCAGGCCGATCCGTTGACATTTGTGGTCTCTATGGGGTTAAGAAGTAAAATCGGGGAGATAAGGGTTTTCCAACAAGAGGTGTTATTTTGGTATTCAAAGAAAATTGCCATTTTTTGAGATAAATGATCGGATGTTTATTTCATAAGGTATGCCGTTAATAACATCAGCCAAATGGCCACCACGACCACGCTTACAGGACCATATCCTTTTCATGAAATTGTCCATAACCAAATCGCAAAGTGTCCTCGATAGCCTCACGAATTCTATCTTTGAGGTCTGGAATCGACGCTGGGCTGTTGGCGTAGACCTTATCTTTCACGTGGCCCCAAAGGAAGAAGTCGCAAGGTGTTAAATCACAAGATCTCGGTGGCCAATTGTGATCACCTCTTCGAGAGATAACACGGTCCGGAAACGTTTCCCGTAACAGAGCAATGGTTTCGTTGCTTGTGTGGCACGTAGCGCCGTCTTGTTGAAAGTAAACGTTGTCCAATTCAATACCATCCAACTCCGACCATAAAAAATCATTAATCATCTCTCGATAGCGCAATCCATTCACCGTAACTGTTGATCCAACCTCATTTTCGAAAGAGTAAGGTCAAATGACCCCGCCGGACCATAAACCGCACCAAACAGTCAAACGTTGAGGATGGAGAGGCTTCTCAACAATAACTCTTGGGTTTTCCGAGCCCCAGATGCGACAATTTTGCTTGTCGACGTAGATACTGAGGTGGAAATGGGCCTCATCAGTCAAGATGATTTTTCGATGATTTTAGATTTTTCGAATTTTAATAATTTGAATGCGTTGTTGAATCGTGCATCGCACAGTGGGCTAAAATGGAAAAAATGGACATAATTCTGCCATTTCAAAACCACTTATCGTATGGCGATGAAATTTTTGGTGTGTATACAAGAGGCGTTATAGAGTTTAAGTTCGGAACTTGGGGCCCCTATCCCATACAGGGGCGGAGCTACAGGGCCCTAAAGTTGACCACCTCGGGTATACAAAATTTTCATCGGCTTCTAACTTTTGAATGGAGTGTCCGATTTTTTCTGTGGATACTCCTAGACCAGACCTACAATAAAAATTTTTTAGGTTGAAGATATCTTGAATAGTTTCCGAGATATGTGGATTTTAAATTTGAATTTGTCATTTTTTCGCCGACTTTGCCTTGGAGTTTAGCCAATATCTCAATCAAAAAATTTACCGTTTTTGTTCGCGTGTTTTACAATATTATGAAAAAAAGAATCGATATGTGAAGAAATAAGAAAGTTATGGCCCTATAAAATCAATTTTTTGAAAAAATTTCATTTTTGGAGATTTTTTGGCGAAAAAAGTCCAATTCGTATTTAGGTCTAGTAGAAAAAGTTTGTTACACAAGGTATATCAAATTTATACTCATTTTAAAGCAGACGTTTCACAGAATATGTTAGAGAAAATCCGAAGCCAAAATTTTAATTGGTGTGTTTGCCACCCTTCTCCGATTTGGACCTTTTTTTACATAAATTTCAAAGTTTGATCGATTTTCTCCAACACCACACTGTGGTACAGGGTATTATAACTTTATAACACCCAAAAAAGCCGAAATATACCCATAGTTTATTATACCGATCGACTCAGAATCATTTTCTGAGTTGATTTAGCTATGTCCGCCTGTCTGTCTGTCTGTCCGCCTGTCTATGCATGTATTCTTGTAATCAAAGTACAGGTCGCAATTATGGTCCGATCTCGACGAAACTTTACACATATTTTTTTTGGCACAAGGACGATCCCTATTGAATTTGGTTAAAATCGGTTCAGATTTAGATATAGCCCCCATATATATGTTAGCCCCGATTTGACATGTAAGCGCTGTAAAAACTTTATTTTATATCCGATCAGTATGAAATTCGGCAGAAAGAGGTTTCTTATTATATGAATGCAGACTGTTAAATTCGTAGAAAATCGGTTCAGATTTAGATATAGCCCCCATATACCCTCGTATATGTTACCCCCGATTTGATATGTAAGCGCTGTAAAAACTGTATTTTATATCCGATCAGTATGAAATTCGGCAAAAAGAGGTTTCTTTATACATGAAGGAATACTGCCAAATTCGGAGAAAATCGGTTCAGAATTAGATATAGCCCCCATATAAAGGGTCCGTCATCTAACGTATTTTTTTTCAACTAGTGCTTATTTCGTGAATGGTAACACTTAGCTCATGTCTGATTTGACAGATAATTAGTTTTATCCTTCCGCTGAACGAATATGGTTGTGTATACGCTTGAACAACGCTGGGAAATATTGCGACATTACTTTGAAAATCATGGTAATGTTGCAGTTTGCAGGTCGCATTATCAGCCGCAGAGCTGATGTCGTTTGGCCACCTCGGAGCTGCGATTTGACAACGTTGGACTATTATTTGTGGGGTGCCCTCAAAGATAAGTGTTACGTCGACAAGCCAGAGACAATTGACGTTTTAAAGGACAATATTCGTGAAGCCATTGGTGAAATACAGCTGCATGGCAGGAAATGGCTACTGCATGGCCAGCCGAGGCAGCCATTTGAATGAAATTATTTTCCATTAATAACCGGAAGGATTGTACTTTCAAATAAAAAAAGAAATTTGAGAAAATATTCAGTAGTTCGTTTTTATAGCATTTTCAAAAAAAAGTTATTTGGCGGACCCTTTATATGTTACCCCGATTTGACATGGAAGCGCTGTAGAAACTGTATTTAATGTCCGATCAGTGCGAAATTCGGCAGAAAGAGGTTTCTTATTACTCGAAGGAATACTGCCAAATTCGGAGAAAATCGGTTCAGATTTAGATATAGCGCCCTTATATATCTTACCCCCGATTTGACATGTAAGCGCTGTGGAGGCTGTATTTTATATCCGATCAGTACGAAATTCGACAGAAAGAGGTATTTTTACATGAATGAGTATTCAGGGAAAATCGGTTCATATTTATATATAACCTCAATATATATGTTCCTCCTGATTTGATTTCAAAGCGCTATAGAAGTTGTACTTTACTTCCGATAATTTAAATTTTCCCGAAAGATGTCTCAATTTAGGAACGAATATTGCTTAATTTAGCGATTATCGTTTCAGAATTAAATAATATGTTCCTACCCATTTACCAATTATTACAAATTATTATCGCAATGACCCTTATCGCATTGTTAGGGAGGTGTAGGGTATTATATAGTTCTGCCTTTCCTTACTGGTTATACCTGTCAATGATTAAGGGTTTCCTAGAAATAGTGCCACAAAACAATATTTTCTGAAAGGTAAATCTTACTAAATTTTATTATTGTTTGATAAAAACATGTGATCTACAAGAAATCAGTGCATATTGATTGATGTAATAACTAGAAAATACAAGAAAGTAGGGAAAAATAAAAAAAAAATGCAGTTAGACAGAAACGTAAATACGGCATAAAATTCTTAAAAATTTATATATTTCGATCATTTTTTTTAAAGTTCTTTATTTTGATATTAGAAATAATAATCAATTCCCAAAAAATACATCAAAAATCCCAAAAAATGGGATTTTTTACTTTTAGTCCTATATTTTCGATATGAAAAGCCGCACTCCGGATTCCCTTTGCAGTCGATTTTGTTACACCCTAATATAAATAAATAAAAAGAAAAATTTAAGAATTTAGCTTTGCGATTGGAGAAAATCGATCAAACTTTTGAAATTTATGTAAAAAAGGTCCAAATCGGAGAAGGGTGGACACCACACCCATTAAAATTTTGGCTTCGGATTTTCTCTAACATATTCTGTGAAAATGAGTATAAATTTGATCTACTTTGTGTAACAAACTTTTTCTACAACACCTAAATACGAATTGGACTTTTTTCGCCAAAAAATCTCCAAAAATGAAATTTTTTCAAAAAATTGACTTTATAGGGCCATAACTTTCTTATTTCTTCACATATCTTATCGATTCTTTTTTTCATAATATTGTAAAGTATTGGCAATCCATAAAAAAACGCGAACAAAATCGGTAAACTTTTGACTGAGATATTGGCTAAACTCCAAGGCAAAGTCGGCGAAAAACCGGACACTCCATTCAAAAGTTAGAAGCCGATGAAAATTTTGTATACCCGAGGTGGTCAACTTTAGGGCCCTGTAGCTCCGCCCCTGTATGAGATAGGGGCCCCAAGTTCCGAACTTAAACTCTATAAAACCTCTTGTATACACACCTAAAATTTCATCACTATACGATAAGTGGTTTTGAAATGGCAGAATTATGTCAATTTTTTTCCATGTTAGCCCACTGTGCATCGTTCCATTTTTAGTAATGGCCTAGTTTCTACTTGTCAAATGTCAGAGAAAAAAAGCTTCAAAAGTGACAGCTACCGAAATACCGGGTGATTCAAAATAACACCTCTTGTTGGAAAACCCGTTACATATGTGGGCTATATCAAAAAAAGGACCGATAGTGTACAGTTTCAATAACAAGTTACCTGTAGCTATAGAAACTAGCTATACCAAATTTTAGTCATCTAGCTCAATTATTATAGACTGTAGCGTGATTACAACAGACGGACGGACGTTTGAACTTTACACTTACGGTGTCGAACGTGACAAACTTCAAATGGATACAGAAATAATTCTATATAAATTTTTAAACTGATTTTTTTGAATGTTGGTATTTTACACAAATTCTGTTTGTACCAATAGTTTGATGCACTTTCTTTGAATATTTCTGGTCTACTGATAACTAATGCTTCATTTCGGTGTCGATCGTGACAATAGAATTTGTAGAAGAGATAAGCCAAAAATTACCGTTATTCCTCATTCATTTTGCTTCGATACTTTTATTTAAGATTACTTTTGCTCTTAGAAAGACTATTTATAATAACCCTCTTTTTGCGTAAGCCTCTATTTACGAGGTTAATTTTAAGGAAATGTGCAATTAAAATGCGTAAATTAACCAAAACTTGCCACTACGCAATTGTCTTTTCCTAAAATGTTGAGTAAATACATGTGAATTTTTTTCATTTTATTAAAGTTTGAATATTTTTTTATAATAATAAATTACATTAATGTGATTTTAATATTTTTTTTTGCTCAGGGTAGACCTTTTGGTGGAATTACCCATATGCTGTAATGACTCCCTAAAAGAACGATTCTTAGGTTTCGTAGATTGTTCTGTAAGTAGATATGCCAATTCTGTACATAAACATGAAGTTATTCTGGATTTTTTTTGGAAAAAATTACATGGAAAATTAGAAGTCATATAATGGACAAATAATGGTGACAAAACATGAACATGACATAAAAGTGATTGCATTTTACTTTGGCAATATCCACAAGCCATTTTAATTCACTGCAAGGCACACAAATTAAATTTTGTAATTATCAACTCCTGTTAGAACATACAATCAGCATCAATATGTCCTATAAATATTCGTAAAATATTTTGAAGTACGAAGTCTCAGTAAAACAAGATGGAGTTGCAGATACGAAAACTGTAGATCAATTGCACTAAATTATGTTGGTACAAAAAATAATTTAGAGTACACGTTGAAAAAATAGCTTCTGTAGTATATTGTCCCAAACATATTCGGCTTGAAACATATATATGTTTAGGGTACACTCTAAACATATAATATTGGGTACACACAAAAAGTATATATTTGGGAAAATGTTATTCTAAACAAATCTTTTATTTTAAATGATTGATTTAAACAGAAGTTAATGCTGCATATGGTATTGTACTGGAAGGTACAATTCGAAACTAAGGAAAAATGTAAACAGAACTTCTAAAAAGTCAGCACAGGATTGGAAAATCTTTTTCAAATAAAATATTTTTGGAGAAATTCCCAAACAATAATTTTATTTGTACTTAAACATATACTTTATTTGAGCAATTTAGTTTGCAAAAATATTTTGTTGTAATATATTAATATATGCGCTCCAAATATATTTGATTGATTTTCAAATAAATTGTATTTGCTTAGAATATATAATATTTAAAAATTTGTGTTCCAAATATATTTTATTTCGATTCAAACATATCAGAAAAGGCGATTTTGCCCCGTGTAGGAAGCAAGTGCATCATGATACAAAAATGAAGTGGAGGCTTTGGGATTATTAAATATAATCACTGAACAAGATTTTTTTTTTTTTTTTTTTTTTTTTTTTTTTATTTCTTATAAACTTTATTATATTCAATGCTTTATACTAATTACATAGTTAAATATGAATAAAATATGTATTAGAACTAGCATTCAATTTACAAAATTAAAGCCTCAGCGTCTTATAGACATTGTAGAGGCAAGTTGGCAAAAAATTCGTTATGAACCTTAACGTATTTAAAACTGCTCTACAAAACATAAATAATTCAAGCAAATATTTGCAAACAACGAATGCAATGCTCGGAGAGGCATACTGAATGGTTGCGGCAACTAAAAGTATTTGTAAAGTATATTTAACAATATTTGGAAAGAATACTCTGCCAAATAAAATTATATCTCATTAGAGCCTAATTTCAAGAAGAAAGAAGCAAAATGCATAGCAATGTTTTTTCGGTTAATTCAACAGTAGTTAAAAGCCAATATGTAGATTTGCCTGATGATAGGAAAGCATTATAATATTGGAGAACAGATTTAAGCCTTATTGATGATTATAGAAGTGTCCTGCAAATTTATAAGAGCTAACTGCAGAAACTATTGTGCTCAAAATACATTAAAGACTCTAAATGACAATAAGCCAATCAATGAAAGAAAAGGTTGATAAAAATACATAAAATGTAGATTCAAAAAAGATCGAACATAAACAATATCTTTTTAAATATTAATCCAAATACATTTAAAGGATTGTTTGTGAAGGATGCGATGCTTCGAATTGAAACATGACTAAGATTTACAATGAAACAAGATCGACTTTGAAATTCGGCCATCTTAAATATCGAAAACGAAGTAGTGATATTCTTATTACTTTTAAAGATAATTAATTTTAATTCTTATTTATATTTTATTCCATTCTGCTATTTTTATGTTCATTATAAAATATTGAATTACTCTTTAAATAGATAATAACATTTTATTCATTTTTCTTTTCTTTAAACATTTGTTGTTTTAAAAGGCCGAATTATTGTTATGTAATTTATTACAGAAAGGTTGTAATAAATCTTATTTCTATATGCATTAATTTCTTACTTGTCGTTGGCAATACCATCTGTGAATAATTGTAAAGCATAACAAGTAAAAGCGTTAAGTTCGGCCATGCCGAATCTTATATACCCTCCACCCTGGATAGCATGTCACCTCACAAAATAACTCAAACCTAAAGAAAATAACACCGAAAAACACAAACAAATATAGTAGATGATAACAGTAGGAATCACAACAAGATAGATGCTATATATGGGAGCTATCTCTAAATATGGACCGATATCGCCCATTTGCAATCCCAAACAACCAGCAACTGTAAGAAATATTTATACCAAATTTTATCAACCTAGCTTATTTATATTATTACGGACTGTAGCGTGATTACAACAGACGGACGGACATGGCTAAATCGTCTTAGAATTTTACGACGATTAAGAAAATATATTAGGGCGGGTTGATTTGCATGGATGAAAAAAAAAATCGTATAGCAAAAACGTAATCTACATTAAATTGTAAGAAAATTCTTCGAAGAAACCATGGGTCTATAACCAAAACCTAATCCGCGCCTCTCGACTTGAAAATTTTTTTCCTCTTCTTTAGCCAAAATTATTTTCTTTTTTTTAAATATATTATGTTTTATTATACCCTCACTTTAGTGATACGAGGGTATATATCATTTGCTCAAACGAGTGACATAAGACCCTAAGTATGTTTGGCGGATATCCGTTTTAGGTCGTTTTTAGTCGAATGAGCAATGTCCGTCCGTCTGTACACACGATAACTCTCGAAAGGAGTAACCGATTGACTTCAAATTTGGTATGTGGTAATATTTTTTTCTATCTCCGGCTAAGTGCGAAGATGGGCAATATTGGTCCTCTCCTTCTAGTACCTCCCCCACAAAGTGTTAATATTAAGTGAATTATTGATTATTTAATAACTTCTATACTACTTATTTAAATCGTCTGAAATTCTACACATAATATTATTTTATTAGTCACTATCACTTCAAGAAAAATGGGCGAAGTTACCGCGCCCCTTTTGGTACCTTCCACACAAATGGACCATTTTGCTCCAAAATTTAACAGCTTATAACTTGAATACCTATGCACAAAAAGACTTGAAATTTTGTACAGTGTAATAGCTTTATAGCACCTACAATCCGGTGAAAAATGGGCGAAGTTGCCACGCCCCTTTTGTTACCTCCCACACAAAATGGCCAAATCATACCAAAATTGAATAGATCATAACTTGAATATACCAGTGCATATAAACGCTTACAATTCGATACAGTGCAATATATTTGAAGTTTGCTGTTTAGCGCAAAATAGGAGTATTTGTTAATCCCCCTCTGGTATCTTCAATACAAATTGACAAATTAAATCATTTCATATTACAGTACTCACAAAGTGAGGTATACCTTGGTCGGTTTACCCGACTGGGTGCATATGTTTTTAATGAAAAAAAAAATGGTATAAAGTGCAAAAAAACTACCTTTCTAAACTATTTTGTTCAGAAAATTAGATTTTTTTGGAAAAAGCTTTTTTTTCTAACATTTATTTTTTTGTGGCAAAGGCGGGCATATAAATTTTCAAGTCGAGAGGCGCGGATTATGATTTTATTTTAGGTACATGGTTTCTTGGGAGAATTTTCTTAGAATTTTATGTAGTTTACGGTTTTGCTATACGATTTAGAAGAAAAAAAATCAACCCGCCCTAATATATTTACTTTATGGGGTCTCAGATCAATATTTAGAGGTGTTACAAATGGAGTGACAAAATGAATATCCCCCCATCCTATGGTGGAGGGTATAAAAATGTAGTATGTGTATAGTAGATGAGAACAGTAGGAATCACAATAAGTAAGATGCTATATATAAGAGCTATATCAAAACGTTGACCGATATGGCCCATTTGCAATCCCAAACAACCTGCAACTATAAGAAGTATTTGTACAAAATTTGATCAACCTAGCTCTATTATTGCGGACTGTAGCGTGATTACCACAGACGGACGGACGGACAGACGGACATGGCTAAATCGTCTTAAAATTTTACGACGATTAAGAACATATACTTTATGGGGTCTCAGATCACTATTTAGAGGTGTTACAAACGGAGTAACAAAATGAATATACCCCCCAACCTATGGTGGAGGGTATAAAAATGTAGTATGTGTAGTAGATGAGAACAGTAGGAATCACAATAAGTAAGATGCTCTATATGGGAGCTATATCAAAACATTGACCGATATGGCCTATTTACAATCCCAAACATCCTGCAACTATAAGAAGTATTTGTACCAAATTTGATCAACCTAGCTCTATTATTGCGGACTGTAGCGTGATTACCACAGACGGACGGACGGACATGGCTAAATCGTCATAGAATTTAACGACGATTAAGAATATATATACTTTATGTGGTCTCAGATCAATATTTAGAGGTGTTACAAACGGAGTGGCAAAGTGAATATACCCCCATCCTAACATGAAGTTTTCTGAAACTAAACAAGATCGAGATTAGTAAGATGATGAGTGTTCTAACAGGATACTCAAGCTTACAAGCTTTTCTTGGTCGCATAGGACTAGCAGAAAACGACGAATGCAGGGAAAACATCGAAACGATAGAACATTTTCTGTGTCACTGCTCGGTATTTACACATGCAAGATCCAGATATTTCGGGTCCGACATATTGCCAGAGTTGACTCATCTCAGAGGATATGACTGGAATATACTTAGCAAATTTGTGTCTAGAACCGATTTTCTGTAACTCGTGAGGTATAAAAAGATCATAAATAAGGAGCGCACAACAGGCCGAAACACTGGCGTAAGGGTATGTCAATGGACATGAGACGTTTAAACGGCCATCTTAAATATCGAAAACGAAGTAGTATAATTTTCATAAGTTTGTTTTTATTCGACCTTTTTAATATGCAAATTGTTTTAAGTAATAGTCAAGCTCGAGGTAAATTTTAGGATATAATTTTTATTCAAATTTAAATTTTATTTATCCGATATTTCGCAATTTCCTTGAATTGCTTCATCAGGGATGTTGTGTATTTGAACAAGAACACAAAAAAACTTAAAGCTAGCGTAGTATCACTACTCTCGTCCGTTGTAAATATTGCAATATTTGATGTAGTATATTTTTTAGTGATATTCTTATTACTTTTAAAGATAATCAATTTTAATTCTTATTTATATTTCATTCCATTCTGCTATTTTTATGTCTATTATAAAATATTGAATTACTCTTTAAATAGATAATAACATTTTATTAATTTTTCTTTTCTTTAAACATTTGTTGTTTTAAAAGGCCGAATTCTTGTTATGTAATTTATCACAGAAAGGTTGTCCTAAATCTTATTTCAATATGCATTCATTTCTTACTTGTCGTTGGCAATACCATCTGTGAATAATTGTAAAGCATAACAAGTAAAAGCGTTAAGTTCGGCCATGCCGAATCTTATATACCCTCCATCATGGATAGCATGTGACCTTACAGATCCAGATATTTCGGGTCCGACATATTGCCAGAGTTGACTCATCTCAGAGGATATGACTGGAATATACTTAGCAAATTTGTGTCTAGAACAGATTTTCTGTAACTCGTGAGGTATAAAAAGATCATAAATAAGGAGCGCGCAACAGGCCGAAACACTGGCGTAAGGGTATGTCAATGGACATGAGAAGTTTAAACGTCTCCTCTCTTCAACCTAACCTAACATTTCTTCTGGGGCTATATACCTCCCCAACAGAAATTCATTGCTACGCCAATGTGGGGAGGCACGAGAAATTGTGCTTTAATTTCCGCTGACCCATCGTACTCCCGAAAAGTTTATCCTATAGAGATTCGAATTCTGCTCGATTTCTCTATTCGTTTAGAAACTGTATCGTTGCTTTTATCCCACAATTGGAAAATTACAATCGTTTTATGTGCAATCAGATTTTAAAACGCCACTGCCGAATATACAAATGACGGATTAAAATACTTTTAACTGTCGTCAGGTTGACCTTTTGATTGGTGCAGATCTCTATCCCCGAATTATTTTACTCACTAAGGTCTTCTAGTTCCGTTACTTGGTCAGAAAACTATTTTCATCTGGGTTAGAACCGGTCCGATTTCCTTACCCTTCGTCCACACCTTTGGGACGACACTGGAAGCGTGTGTGAAGGGTAACCTCTATAAAAATCTTCTGAGGTTGTGGGAACTTCAAGAGGTTCCTAAACGGAACATTCTTTCCCCCTCTGATAATATTTGTGAGGAAAATTTTAGACAATCGTCGCGATGCCGATGGCCACTATATAGTGACCTTGCCTATAAATACCGACGATGACCATTCTTTGAGCCTTGGGGAGTCCCGAGCAAATGTTCTACGACAATTTATTCGCAATGAGGCTTCGCTACTGCGAATGCCGGGGGTGAAGTCGGGTGTGAAGTCCATTTATGATGAGGTTGTCCGTGAATACTTGAAATTAGGTCACATGACTCCAGTCGCCGGACCTCCGTTGATATAAATCCAGGAGGATCTTTTAATTTGTTTTTAACTGCAACATCACTCAGACGTATTGCCAAATCCGGGTTGATCCTTCGAAAACTCCTAGAGAAGAAATGAGATTCTTACGAACTTCAAACGGTTCCCAAAAGTAACCGTTTGAAGTTCGTAATGCGCTCCTTATCTTGCGATCCGAACACACTTGAAAGTTGCTGATGACACTGAAGCTGAATTCCTTTTGGCAGCGCACATCTTGCGGAGATACATGTACAGCGATTATGTCTTAACGCGTACACATGATCTTAAGATCAATTGATATCGGCACTCACTTCAGCGAAATTCGAGCTGAAAAAGTAGACAGCTAATGACAAAAACATTTAGAGTCGGTTGCTTCCGAAGCACTTAGTCAATGCCGAGGTATTGGAATTTGTCGAAACAAGTACTTCAAAACCGTTGGGAATTCCCTGGAATGGCAATTAGAATCGTTTTATTTCGTTGTATATCCCCTAGACCTGATTATAAGAAACGCGAGGTCCTTTCGAATATCGCGAAATTATTTGATCTAATTGGTTGGTTGGGGCCAGATATTATTATGCCTATTTTCTGTACCTTTTAAGCAAGAATGGTAACATTTAGTGAATTCCTAGGCAGTCAGGGGCTACAGTAAATAGTATACTATGACGTGATGGACCTATCCTACCCCCCACACTCGTGGGACCTTTATGAAACCCTTTAAACTAAGAAAAACGGAGACAATACACCAACCAACCTATACGACTACGAATACAAGAATTGATAAAGATACAACCACGACAAATTCAACGTCGACTAGACAAATACACGAGGATCTAAACCTTGAATCGCTGCGCGACCTAAAGTATATCACTGCGCTTTCAAGAAAATTGGTGAAATCTTGCCGAGTGCGGCGGTGAATGTTGTCAACAAGGAGGACATCCGTGACTAAGATGTTGAAGGTTTGAAATCCCGGGTTTCCAACTGGCAACTGGAAGGTCGGTCGATTGGATGAGGCGGAAGGGCATCGGCGGCACGCAGTATTTATACTGAATGCCGAGTCACTACCCCACCTCGTCAAGTCTGAAGGCATGGTTTCATATGGACTCTGTAAAATCCGATTTAAGGTGTACAGATACCACTTGTGTAGTATCTAATGAATAGACCTCGGGCCCCAGACCTAAAAATTATTTTTTGTATAGATTGTGGCATACTGTTATATAAAATCAAAACCAAACATTTTTTTATGGATAAATTGTATGGATAAGTCGAAAGTACCCTTAGTATTTGCACTATAATTTTTGGAGAATATGCCCGATAAGGTCGACTTATACGTTAGATTGAAGCTATTAATGTAGGCTACCAATGTTGGAAATATCTCTTTCACTTAGAAACAGTGGTTTAGTAACAGTCCTAAAATTTATTGGAAAAAGTAGATTTTTTTCAAAAAAAAATCCTGGGACGAAGAAACACATAAAAAATAGAAAAAAATTTAAAAAAAAATATTTTATTTTATTTTTAAAAAGTTTTCATCCTAGCGAAGAAAATAATGCCTATTTGAAGAAAATCTATGGGAAATGTAGAAATTATAGCCCTTTTGGTAGAAGTAAGAAAATTTCAAGAAATCTTTTTTTTTTAATTTCTGTTTAAATAGCGATTTTATTTATATTATTTACGTTTGCAGATTTCGGAATCGGTTTCTCTAATGAGGAACCAAATATAATCTCCCATCATTCTTCCATCCCAGTGCCTCTCGACTTCATTTCATCGTGAAACCTTTCGCCGTGTTCGTCGCTTACGGCGCCAAGTTTCTCGGGGAAAAGGTTTAAATTAGAATGCAAGAAATGAATTTTGAGGGACATATTTACACCTGTTGGAATACATAATTTCTTACCAATTTTTTAACAAATCATTAATCATTGTTTCATATTGCGAGCTTGTATTGGATCCAATGAAATTTGAAACTACAAGCTTAAACGACCTCCTTGCTGCAATTTCATCCGACGTCAAATATGATTCGAAATTTACATCTTTGATCAGTTTCCTTATTTTAGGCCCATCAAAACGCCTTCTTCGATTTTTTTTTAAAAGAAAGACTTTTAAATAAATGAGAGTGAATTGCCATCTTTCCTTAAGGCTTTTACAAAATTTTTAAAGAGCCGCAGCTTAATATGTATTTGTGGCAAAATAATGTTTTCTTTTTGGACGAGAGGTGTGTATTTTATGTTGTTTTCACCCAATGTAATGTGTTTTCTTGTTGGCCATTTCTTTCTACTGTAATGATATTCGCGAGCACGGCTATCCCAGAGGCATAACATACCAACTACTTTTAAATCGCAACAAATTTTCCAATCATGTTCATATTTTATGTATGTTATCAATTTAGCCATTGTTTCGTATGATTCCTTAGTGTTGACAGCATGAGCAATGGGAATCGACGGTTTCTGATTTCCGTTGTGTAAAAGTACTGCTTTCAAACTTTCTTTACTGCTGTCAACAAATAACCTCCATTCCTTTGAATTCACAATCCGTGAATGTCCTTGCAAAAGCATCTGTTATCCACAGTTGTATAAAACTGTTTGTAAGGTATATCACGGACTCTATAATATGATATGTTAACAAATGGGGCCAAAATATTGTACTGTTTCATCGGAGATGCAAGTAGTTCTGCTTATCTATGGTCAGTTCCAAATTTTTCACTAGGTTAATGAGTTGAAACTGAGTGAAAGCGATGACATATGACTCAAACTTGAATCGCTCAGAGTTGAGTACTCAGTTGAACTAGATGATGTTTCCGTAATTAGGCTGTTAGCTATACTTGGACACTTGGAAATTGGTATTGTTTCCGAATGTGCAACTGGCAAAGTGACATATTTTACTTCAGCGTAATTCCAGCGAATGCTCCTTCCCACTCCAATCTGTTTACTTAGACAAAAATAGCAGTCCGTATCGTGAATGAATGGTTGTCTCCAAATCATTGGCATTCCAAATTGCACGTGAAGTCTAAAATTAAAACGTTTTATTCCACAAAACATTGTAATACATTAATTGTAAAGTACTTATCGCATTCTTCCACTAGCCCATAGAGTAAGATTTACATGGCACGAATTACACAAAATACTAGGTGTCCACGGTTCGTTCATATTTTTAACTCGTACACCAAAATATTACACATCTATTTCTTCTATTACTTTACTAAACGCACGTCGATTTTTTTAATTACATATTTTCTGCAGATGTTGCAGAAATTGTCGGGATCATTTACACATTAAAATGTTTTTTGCCTTTACTCAGACTTCGAAATATAACTTTGTAATATTTTTCAGAAAATCTACTTATCTCTTTAAGGCACTGAATTACACTAATTTATTAATAAGAAATTTCATTCATAAATTCCGGGTTTAAGGTTCATAAGTTGCAGTACCTGTAGCTGACATATAGTTTGCTTCGAACGTAGAAACCCAATATTTTCAAGAGTGGCGCGTACTACTGTATGGAAACCTCATAAATAAAAAACCACAAATATTGTTGTATGACCCTCTACCTGAGCGGATCTCATCCAATATAGCTCTCACATTGCATATAATGTTTTATGGAGGGTTACGAACGGCCATAAAACCTCGTCCTCTCTATAATTTTATAATGTCTGACATCAATCCTCATAAAATGCAAGTGCAAGTACAATGGCGAATTCAATATAAGCAAAAACATCATATAAAATCGAAAAAAGAGGAAACAAGATTTTTGCAATTTCCCTAACATTTACAAAATGGCTCATAACTTTTACATATATCCATAGATTCAAATAGCCCTATTTTGTAATGTTTTTTGTACCAGGACAAAGTGTTTTTTTTTAAAAAAATCATTTTTTCTCATATTTTTGACGACTGTTATTAAACCAAAGATTCTATATATTCCTTTGCAGCATATGTAGCATATGTGATAAAATAATCTCCCTATTTTTATGTTTTTTTTTTGTACCAGGAAAAAGTGTTTTTTTT
The DNA here is from genome assembly GCA_963930755.1 of Eudasyphora cyanicolor. NCBI lineage: Eukaryota > Metazoa > Arthropoda > Insecta > Diptera > Muscidae > Eudasyphora > Eudasyphora cyanicolor. Next base: position 149,476,787 of record OZ005734.1, on the reverse strand, counting down.
TAAAATAATTTTTTCTCATATATTTGACGACTGTTATTAAACCAAAGATTCTATATATTTATTTGCAGCATATGTAGCCCTCATAATTCCCTTTAATTTAAGGCATAACACGGCTCAATCAGGCTTATACTTGAAAAATTATGGTCCAAATACTAAATGTACCTTCCACGAAAGCTGGAATAAAAAAAAAACTTAAAAAAAAAAAAACAATTTACCATAAACATTTTTTTAATATTTTTTTCGTGTTTGTGACACCAAATTGCACCAGAAACTGTTATCCACATCCCTTTTACAAAATTTTTGTTGCGTAGTGTAATTTGAGTGCATATCAAAAATATGCAAACAAAGTATATGCACAAAATGTGCAAAATTTTTTGGCTATATCAAAATCAAAAATACAAAATATCAGAAGAATATGTCAATACCAGGGATGTAACGAATATTCGCATATGCAAAAGCCAATTATTTGCATAATTTTTAACACTCGCATTCGCAAAAACCATCTTTGGAATATTCGTATTCGCCTTCACAAAAATATATTTCAGTATTCGCTTCCATTAGTTAAAATTGTCATGTCATCTTAACGGCTTCACACATTTTAAACATATTAATACCAATGAAAACCTCTGTTAATTCTCTTCAAAACATTTGAAAAAATATGTCAGTCCTTGTGGTAACAAGAGGTCAAAATATAGAAAACATTCTTAAAACCTGAGTATCCTGAAAAATTATTAATTCTGATCATTAATTTTGTTGGTACTAAAGGGTCAAATTATTAAAATGTTAAATTATTAATCGTTTCGCAAAAATGCATATTTCACTATTCGCTTTCGCAAAAATTCATATTTCACTATATACACTCTTCACTTTTGTTACATCCCTAGTCAATACTATTAAAAAAATCATGTCACAAAAATGGAAAATGGCTGATTTCAAAAATCATCCAAAAGAATTACCTAAATGTATTAAAAGTATGGGGTAATTCCAAATGAAACCGACCCACTCTGAATATTTACATATCGCACCTGTTCCACAAAAGGGTAGCAACTCAAAATTTATAAAATTTCAGTAGAGGCAAACAACTGTTTCCGTTAATATTAATGGTATATTCCAAAAAAAATATGTCGTTGCAAGAAAATATCATAGAAAAAATAATAACGCAATTTTTTTTTGATTATAGAAAAATAACAACTTTTTGAGTTGTTACTCTGTTCCTGAAAAAAGTTTGTATATAAATAGGGGTATTATTTTAAGTTGTACCTTTTTAACTAAAAAATCTTACTCGGATTATGAGTTGAAAAGGGCACAACAAAAAATATTACTCTTTAGATGATAAATCAACTGTCCCATTTGCTTAAACACTTGGAGACAACTCAAAATGTAACTCTTTAGTAACTCTTTAGACGTTATTCTGAAAACACAGAGAGAGTCATAGCGGTTTTTTATTATGAAAAAGGGGAAAAATCAATGGACATTTTTTGCAGCGGGTAGAAATTACCATTGTACGTTGTTTTAATGCAAAAAAGCAAAGTTTATAAATTTTGAGTTGTTACCCTTTTGTGGAACAGGTGCGATATGTAGATTTGGATGTAATTTTGCACGAGTATACTAAAAGACAATGCGAAATTAAGGCCTTTTACCGTTTGACCAATTTCATGGTGGTTTAGATCTTATCAGGGCAGCGGAGTCGGGGATATTTGCCCGGAGTCGAAAAATTATGGTCGACTCCGACTCCGACATGGATTGTGCAAAATGTACCATTTATGCGATAGAATTTTTGCACTCAACAACTTTTGGGAAAACAATTCTGGTATAAAAGAAGGATAAAACATTTGAAGCTTTTAACCAAATATTTTTGTATGTCCAAAATATCTATAAAATCAACCAAATTATTGACTTTTTACGTAAAGACAGTTTTAGGAAAGCTCTGTTTATATATTTGATCAATTTAGCAAGATGAATATGCTGAAGACTATACGCTATTCCTAAGCGAGTAAAAAGCCCCTAGCGAGGAAAGCCCAATGACTGGCGAAGCCAACTATATGAGATCGTACACCGCCTTCTTAGAGCAGTATAAGATCAGATATAGTAAATATAAATATTAAATATAAATATAAATAATAATGTGTTACTGTTATTTATTGTTGGTCTCTTTCTGTCTATTGCATAAAAAGTAATAGAAACAAATACAAAAATTGGTAGAGAGTTTAAATTGCTTGGCAGAATTGACTGCAGTTTCGATAGACACCACTCTATCATCTTCAGAATTCAGTAGCAATAGTGTATGGGCCTTATTCATAAAAAGTTAAAGAAGGTTTGAGGAACGCTTTAGCAGTGTTAAAGCGTTCTTCAAACCTTCGTTTTTAACTTAAATCAGCTGAAATATTTATGGAAGCAGTAAATTGAATTTAACAAGCAGTATATTGAATTTAAATCTAAAGAAACATTTATATCTGGGGTCAATATCGATCTGAACCGATTTTGACCAATTGCAAAGGTTTCTTCCTTGTTGTGAAAGAGTTCTTATTGCCAAATTTCCGCAATTTTAAGATTTGTCTATCTGTAGTATTTTTTACAAATCTGCCAAAAAAACTTAGTTATAACTCCCTGTAGCATAGTGTGGTGTAGAGTACAATAACTAACGAACAAACTGGATGCCTGAAGGGAACATAATTTCCAAAAATTGCAGTATACGGGTATTAAAATAGAGGCAGTGATTGTAGAAAATTCTATCATGATTTCATTCTGAATGAATTGTCATATTAGTTGCAAGTCAAGCGTCGATAAATAAATAATAAAATTTTATTTAATTACTAGTATTTAATACCTACTGTTTTGTTTTTCTTTTTAACAGAGCTATATCTTATTTTCAATAAAATGAATGCATCGTAGTAGAAATATAATCTCAGATATTTATGTTATTTAACTGCCGGAGTCGGAGCTGGAGTCGGAGTCGAACCATTTTAAAATCCGACTTCGGGAGTCGGAGTCGAGAAGTTTTAGCTCGACTCCGCAGACCTGGATTTTATAAGGAGCCAAATTTGGTCATCTACAAAATTTTTTTTACAAATTTAGCTCTTTTTAACGGAATATCAGATTTGAATGATATACTCGTAAGTACCATTTTAAAGATTTTAACACCCTCCCCACCCTTAAGCCTTGACCCAACAAAAACTTGGTAAGTACATGTCATTACCACTAACATTACCAGGTAATGACATATCATTACCCTCTGCATTACATGTAGTCAACAAATAATGACTTACTTATATTGACATAAATATGTACTTATTTGTAAAGTCTGGTATTGTAAAATATGCGACAACGCCAATTTTTATTAAAGAGACATTGATGTGAATTAGAAACTTAGTAACATTTGGAGTAAAAACATCCCGTCATATTTAGTTATATATGATATATATATATACACATATGAAAATCATTGGTATGGTGTTATTCAACCCCTTATAAAAATGACAATATCAACTAAGTGTGGCGGTAAGTAGTTATTTGTTAACTCCTAACCTAAACCTGATGCCCATGCTAAAATAATCTAAAGAGTGGCTAAATGGTAAGTCGTTATTTGTTTTGAATTTGACTATCCCGCCAGGTTACCTGTTATTTTAAGTCTGGTATTGTAAAATATGCCACAACGCCAATTTTTATTAAAGAAACATTGATGTGAATTAGAAACTTAGTAACATTTCGAGTAAAAACATCTCATCATATTTAGTTATATATGATATATATATATACACATATGAAAATCATTGTTATGGTGTAATTCAACCCCTTATAAAAATGACAATATCAACTAAGCGTGGCGGTAAGTAGTTATTTGTTAACTCCTAACCTAAACCTGATGCCCATGCTAAAATAATCTAAAGAGTGGCTAAATGGTAAGTCGTTATTTCTTTTGAATTTGACTATCCCGCCAGGTTACCTGGTAATGCGTGTATATGCCGAGCTACTAAATTTGTAAATCAAATTAATGTTTCTTTAGTAAAAATCGATTTTATTATAATATATCATAACGAGATATATTTTTTATTCGGAATGTTACTAAATTTCTTATCAAATCAACTTTTCTTTAATAAAAACTGTTGTTGTTGCATATTTTACAATACCCATCTTAAATTAACTTACAAACAAATATATATGTCAATATAAGTAAGTCATTATTTGGTGACTACATGTAATGCAGAGGGTAATAACATGTCTTACATGCTAATGCAATGTGCAATGACATGTACTTACCATGTTTTTGATGGGAATATTCCGAGTAAAAACTAAGTCTCTTCGTATTTATATATATATGCTAAGTAAATGTTTATGAAAATCATTACTGGTAAGGTGTTATTCAACCCCTTATTAAAATGACAATAATAACTACTTCTATGTTGGATCTTTGTAAGCGTGTGGGTAAGTAGTTATTTTTTAGCTCTTCGTATGCTTGCATGGAAGTACTTTCCTCCAATATCATGCCCATGTAAAAATAATCTGAAGGGTGGCTAAATGGTAAGTCACTATTTCTTTTGAATTTCACTTACCCGCCAGGTTACCTGGTAATGAGAGGTTTTGCTGGGGATTAACCTGAAAATATATCTTCATTTTGTTATATTTTTCAAAGTTACCAACATATTTCCCCAAAAAATTTTAAAATTTCAGCATTGGTCTCCATCATGGGTTAAAAAAAAAAATTTAATTTATTAATGTCAGTTCGACTGGATGGTGCTAACGATATCTCTGGAAAGGAGTGACGTAAAATTTCGTACGTATATGTAGTTCTTTCTCAAGTGTCACATTTCAAAAAATATATCTTTTTGTAACTCTCAGAAAATGTTTCCCTAGTATGTGGGAGTAATGACCCACAAAAATAAAAAAAAATAAAATTGGAGGAAGGAGGCGAGATCGAAGTTTAGAAAAATAGATTTTTTCCTCTGTAATGGTTTTTGAAGTTAATTTTAATGCTACAAAAGCATAAGAATTTAAAAATAGAAAATATCATTTCTTACAGCTTTTTTCCACGTACTTTACATAAAAAATACTAACTTTATCTAAAACAGTTTATTTCGGTCACTTTTTGCGGAAATATAAATATAAATCTCAGAATCGATCTATTTTTTTCCTTAATTTTTTTATAAAAAATGGTCAATATGTTGTGTACACCCCCACCGATGGTGTACATTATGGAGTGGGCACAACTTTGGTTCAGAAGTAACATTATAATAACTGAAAATCTTCACCAAATTAAAGCTCGTGCCCGACGCATTAATACCAGTGCATACAAATACTTGAAATTTTGTGCAGTGCAATATTTTAATAGTACCTACAGTCCAGTACAAAGTGGGCGTCATTGCCATGCCCCTTCTAGTACCTCCCACACAAATGGTAGCAATTTTGTGAAATGAAATTCCGTTAAAAAGTTATATCGACTTTAAAATAGCTAAATTTATACAAAATGTTTAGATGACCAATTTGGCAACCTATAAAATCTAAACTGCTTTGAATTTGGTCATAATTCCGTATTGTCTTGTAGTATACGCATGCAAAATTTCATCCAAATTCGTAAATATTCAGAGTGGATTGGTTTCCTTTAGAATTACCCCATAGGTTAGGTTAGGTTAGGGTGGCAGCCGTATTTTTTTACAAGCTCACATAGACCAGTTTAGGTCCCTAGTGTTACCATGGGCTGAAATGCCCCTCATCGAAACCAACCTGTTTGATATATAAATTTATCGATAGTATGAATATCAGTACTGGAAAGATCTGTTAGGCTGCCTAAAAAGGCCGACCCCAGTATGTCCAGTCGTCGTTTACTCAAAGCGGGACAGTCGCAAAGCAAGTGATTGGAGTCAATACCCAATCTTTTGGCGTGTTCGCCGATCAAGCAGTGTCCCGTCAGAACCTGTACTAACGTAGACAATAGTTTCCTCTCTAGTGCGAGGAGATATTTTGACCTTCTGAGGTCATACCTTGGCCAGATTTGTCTAGCTACCCTGCAGGTGCCGATTTCTGTCCATCTTTCGTTTTTCGTTGGACTGCCTGATTGCCTCTTGCCTAAGCCAAAGCACGTGGATAGTGGCGCACCAATATATGCAAATTCTTCGAGACTTTGTAATGTCGTCCCTTTCCTAGCAAGTTCATCGGCTTTGCAGTTCCCCGGGATATCCCTATGCCCAGGCACCCATATGAGGTGTATATTAAACTGCTCAGCCATCTCGTTAAGAGATCTGAGGCAGTCGAGGGCTGTTTGTGAATTTAGGGATGTTGCCTCCAGAGAATTGATGGCAGCCTGGCTGTCCGAGTAAATGACAACGCCAGTGTTGGTTACTATGTTGCGACTCAGCCACTTGGCGACTTCCCATATTGCCATTATTTCGGCTTGATAGACACTGCAGGTACACTGATAGAAAAACCGTTCGTCACCATGATGAATCAGTTTCGTCAATATATCTTCGTACTGGTTACGAAAAGTTACGTACATGCGATGTTTTTGAACGTCAATAGAACGAACACGATCATCAAGTCATGTTTTTGTTGATTTCGAAATTCGTCGAGAGAACGATAAGGTTTCATTCCCACGACGAAAAGATTTATTTGGCCATTTTGCTGAAAATATGATCAAACGAAGCAATCAAATTATAGTTTTTGCTTAAATGTACTGTTCTATATGCGTTCTGATTACCTTAGTTAAATAATTTGTTGTAAAAGATCAATTTAAAAAATCTAATAATTAATGACGAACACCGTTCGTCAATAAGATTATCCATTCATCATGAGAACGATCGACTTATGCGCCCTTTACGGCAACGTCAACTCCTACAGCAAAACAAAGTAAGACATGCGACGTTGTTATGTTCGTCCACGTGTGTGTTCCACGCAGCACCGATTGGTTCAAACAAACCGCACTGGCACGGCGTAACTGATGTTTGTTTAACAAAACATCAAACACATGCATACTCCTACATGCAGCTCGACAAGCTGTATAAGTGTGAAACATTTGTGCTAGTGATCTGTTGGCAAATACATTACTTGATGTGATTATTTTTGATTTAAAATAGCAGAAGTAATGAATACTTCTCGTTTGTTTGATGTCAGCCTTACCTGATAAGAACTGCGTCTCGAAACGAATATTCACAACTGAACCTAGCAATGCAGTCAAATAATTTTATTTTCCATACCATTTTAAATAATTTAAAACTAGAAGAACATTTATTGGAATTTTTAAAATTTAAATAGTCGTGGGCATGAATTCGTCGTGGTGATGAATGGGATTCGTTGTGATAATGAATGGGATTCGTCGTGGTGACGAATGGGATTCGTCGTGGTGACGAATGGGATTCGTCGTGGTGACGAATGGAATTCGTCGTGATGATGAACGGGATTCGTCGTGGCGACGAATGGAATTCGTCGTGGTGACAAATGGAATTCGTCGTGGTGATGAATTGAGTTCAGCATGGTGATGAATATAGTTCGTCGTGATGATGAATGCTATTCGTCGTGATGATGAATGGGGTTCGTCATGATGATGAATGGGGTTCGTCATGATTATGAATGGGGTTCGTCGTGGTGATGAATGGATCATCCTGAGGAGGAAAGTTTTTGGAAACAGAAATTCGTCATGGTGACGAACAAATTCATCAAGAGGATTATTCCGTACGTTAGCTGACTTTTGACGAAAAAATAATCGTGATGATGTACAAATTCGTCGTCATGACGAAGCTTTTTCTGGTAGTTTGTGAGCTATATCCAGACTAAGTTCTTCACAGTGTACTCCGAAGCCAACCTCTTCATCAAGCTTCGAACCATCCGTGTAAAAGTGGATATGGTTTCTATTACCTATATTCTGCCGACCCATTCATCTCTGGCGGGAATCATAGTGACGTAATTTCTCTCGAAGGTGTACACAGTTGGTATATAGTCCACTCGGTCGGTTACCATAGCACTACACTTTGATATCCTCATGTGACCATAGTTCTTGTACCTCCACATTGATAGGCAGTTTAATCTTATTGCCGCTTTGGTTGCAACTTCTCTCACCACAATATTAATCGGCAGTATATGGAGTAGGGCTTGTAGGGACTCGGTCGCTGAAGTCCTTAAGGCTCCGCTTACGCTCAGGCAGGCAGTTCTCTGAACCTTTGTTAGTCGGTTGGTGATGGTTAGTTTGTCAGTTGCCGTCCACCATACCACAATACCGTATAACATTATTGGACGAACTACTGCTATATATATCCAGTGGACGATTTTAGGAGAGAGTCCCCACCGCGAACCTACAGCCTTTTTGCAGGAATATAAGGCGACGTTGGCCTTCCTTACACGTTCCAATACGTTAAGTCTAAATAACATTTTCCTATCTAGAATTATTCATAAAAATTTTGCACTTTCCGAAAAGACTAGATCTGTTCCATTTATCCGAGGAGGAGGGTCCACATGTGTGACATTATTCATCCTAGTAAAGAGAACCAATTCTGTCTTGTTGGGGTTAACGCCCAAACCGCTGCTTCTGGCCCATCTAGCCAACTTGTTCAGAGCCACCTGTAGGATGTCTCTGAGGACGTTTACGAATTTGCCACTCACTGCGATTGCCACGTCGTCCGCATATGCCACGACCGTTCTAGATCTAGCAGGATTTCATTCACCGCTAGGTTCCAAATTAGTGTAGACAGTTATCCTCCTTGCGGGGTCCCTCTGTTTACAAACCTTGTTAGAGTTGTGGACCTTAGACATGCTGTTATGCGTCTTCTGGTGAGCAGACTTTGAATTAGTCTAATGATACTAGTGTGAACTTTTAGATGTGAGAGTGCCGCAATTACCGCATCTGAGTGAATGTTGTTAAAAGCCCCTTCTATGTCAAGAAATGCCACCATGGTGAATTCCTTGAAATGCAGGGACGATTCGATAGTGCTCACAAGTTCGTGCAGGGCTGATTCTGTAGACTTGCCCTTATTGTAAGCATGTTGGTTCCCCGACAGGAGTTTTGTATCCAGGTTTTCCCAAATAAAATCTAAAGGTCTTTCCAGACCTTTCAATAGGAAGGAGGATAGGCTAATTGGTCTGAAGTCTTTTAGCCTAGTGTGTGATATCTTTCCCGCTTTAGGTATGAATACCACTTTGGTATCCCTCCATCGATTCGGAACGTATGAAAGCCTGATACAGCCTACATACATTTTCTCCAGCAAGGGGATAATATACTCTAACATTTTCTGCATATCTGCTTGAGTGATGCCATCTGGTCCAGGTGACTTGAAGGGCTCAAAGCTATTAATAGCCCAGCTTATTCTGGATCTCTCAGTCAAGAAGCTAGCGACGCTCGCAGTCCACTCGCACTCTTGTTGGTCCTGCTGATCCTCGGGTTCTGTTACAGAGTTCCCCGGGAAATGTGTGTCGAGCAGTACATTGAGCGACTGCTCGCTGTTTTTGGTCCAGTTATTTGCCTCATCCTGTAAATATCCCACTGTACAGGGTGAAGCAGATAATATCTTCCTCAGCCTAGCGGCGTCGGAGACCTTTTCCACTTCACCACAGAAGGTATACCAAGAGCGCCTTTGCGCCTTTCTAAGCTCCTTCTTATAGATCTTGAGTTGCTCTTTATAGGCATCCCAATCATTAGCGACCCCAGTAGATTTAGCCTTATTGAATAGCTTGTTGCAGGTCTTTTTCATAGCCGTTAGCTCAGAAGTCCACCATTGGTACAGTTTTACCCTTGTACCTTGTTTTTGGACAGGCTTCTTCAAGGGATCTATTGAATGATATGGTGGTATGATCGACCAGATTATCCAGACCGCCTTTGTCATTCGGTTCGTACAGAAGTTTAGAGTTGAGGACTTTCTTGAAATTCTTCTCATATAGGTGCCACATTGTCTTCCTTACATTTCTGTTGACGGCAAGTTTAGGCGCTTTTTCCGCGAGTTTGAACTCAATATAATGGTGATCTGAGAATGAGTGGTCGTCCAGTACATTCCACCCAATAATTTTGTCTGACAGTCGGTCAGTAGCAAACGTTACGTCGAGTACTTCTTGTCTGTCTTTAATTGTAAAGGTCGGTTTATTACCTATGTTACAAATACTAAAGTTGGTAGTTAGAATAAAGTCAAGAAGCGAATCACCCCTATTGTTTATATCCGTACTACCCCAGATAGTATGATGAGCGTTCGTGTCTGCGCCAATAATCAGCTCGAGCTCGTCAGACGTTGCTTCTTCTACTACTTCCCTGAATAGAGCAGTCGGTACTACAGATTCATAAGGCAAGTAGCTGGAGACCACCCAATATATGCGATTACCGATCTCCAGGCTAGCAGCTGTTTGGTCTTTACCACTTAAATTAGTCAGGAGAAAGATACTTAGATCTTTTCTGGCCAAAATGCAGGTTCTTGGAGAGCCTTCACAGTTGGCCACAAGCAGTTTGAATTACCCCATACTTTCCATATATTTAGGCACTTTTTTGGATGATTTTTTAAATCATCCATTTTTGTGTTCTGATTTTTTAAATAGTATTGACATATACTTCTAAAATTTCGCATTTTTGATTTTTTGCATATTTTTTGCCTATTTTTGCATATTACAAATATGCACAAAAAATAAAAAATATGCACCTGTTTTTCGATTTTATTTTCTTTGAAACGAATTTTGGTCCAATCAAAATTTTTCTATCAATCTGCAAAAAAATATGCAATTGCATATAAACCAAGGTCTACTAATGAAAAACCTCCCACTTCGCAAGTATCAGAGAAGCATATGACATATGGTTAGTTAGGTTGAAGAGAGGAGACGTTTAAACGTCTCATGTCCATGGACATACACGAATTTACGTACTAGACACGAATTTTCTCAGTATCTTCCAGTCATATTCTCTGAGATGAGTCAAGTCTTGTAATATGTCGGTCCCGAAATGTTGGGATCTTGCATGTGTGAAAGCCGGGCAGTGACACAGAAAATGTTCCATCGTTTCGATGTTTTCTCTGCATGCCCTGCATTCGTCGTTTCCTGCTAGTCCTATGCGATGAAGATGTGCTTGTAAGCTTGAGTGTCCCGTTAGAACACTCATCATCTTACTAATATCGATCTTGTTTAGTTTCAGAAGACTTATTGTTTTCTTTTCATTTGGGTCACCCCTCAGTATCTTTGCAGTTGCTCCTACTGTTGCGCTATTCCACACAGTTTTATGAGCCATCACTGCCCAGTGCTTCAACTCATTTTTCGTGGCTTCGAAAGGTTTCCAATTTTCCAAGTTTATTACTCGAAGTTCTCTGCCCTTTGAAGCCAAGCTGTTTGCCCGTTCATTTCCAATCACTCTGTTGTGTCCTGGTACCCAGCAAATATGCAATTGACCATGGGCTGAGTAATCATTTATCGTTCTTTTACAGTCCAACACAGTTCTGGATTTGACCCTTTCCGATGTTATTGCTTTAATCGCCATTTGGCTATCTGTGAAGATGTTGGCATATTTAGGCTTTGTCGTCTTACTGAGCCAGTTCACACACTCCGTGATTGCTCGAACTTCTGCTTGAAATACCGTGTTATGGTCAGGGAGGCGGAAGTGAAGTTCGACTTCTGGTTCATCAATAAAAAGTCCCAGACACGTCCTTCCTCCTCGCTTGGATCCATCCGTGGAGCAGCTGGTTCCCACTGGCACACGGGCCAAAGTTCCATTTTCCCAGGAGCGTCTGTCTGGCACAAACGTATCATATGTAGCTGTAAGCCGCACTTCAGGAATGCGGTCCGAGATTTCTGGCGTTTGAATGTGACCAACTAGATATTCTAAAATCTTCTGATTTTAGAATTTATATGGCACATTACACTGAGACGCCACCTTGTGCATTGAAATCACTGGTAAGAGCGGCAAACGAGAAGAACAAGGAACTAATTGTGTGTAGTGATCTCAATGCACACCATCATATGTGGGGTAGTACTGACATCAACGATAGGGGCGAATGACTTAACGAATATATTATAAGTAGTAACCTTGTGATTTGTTATATAGGGTATGCATCTACCTACAGTACTAAAAACAGACAGGGGTGCTCGATGTCATTGATTGGAAAGTGGGCACTAATAGCTTTTCCGAAAATAGAAATATTAGCTTCATATGTGTAAAGATAATACGTATTTAACTAGCGAAGACACAAACCATAATATGAAAATAAACAGTAGGGGTTTTTGAGGAAAAATTGAATTTGCCCGAAAACTAGAGCGTATTGTAAACGGAAATTGAGTAACAATGGTAAAAACATTTACTTTTTAAAAAAAATATAATTTGTCCTTGAGGGCAAAAACAGGGTATTTTTTGCAAATTTATCTCCAAAATAATGTCTCGGCTTGCGCGACGCATCACGCGCTTCCTCCAATTTTCGGTCGAAGCTCAATTTTGGATGATTGAGTACGTTAATAAACAAAATTGTCGCATTTTGAGTAATGATAATACACAAGCCATTGTTCAGACGCCGTTACAGCCACAAAAAGTCACTGTTTGGTGTGCTATGTGGTTAGATGGAATCATTGGTCCATATTTCTTCAAAAATGAAGCCGGCCATAATGTTACAGTCAATAGGGAACGTTATAGAGCCATGATTAATGACTTTATCGTGCCTGAGTTGGTGGATGTTGATGTAGACGACCTTTGGTTCCAACAAGACGGCGCTACATGCCATACAGCCAAAGAAACAATCAATTTATTGAAGGAAACTTTGGTGAGCGCATAATCTCGCGTCGTATGCCTGTGGCGTGGCCTCCAAGATCGTGCGATTTAACACCGCTAAACTATTTTTGTAGGGTTATGTGAAGTCGCTTGTCTACGCAGATACATAAGCTCGATACGATTGACGCCTTGGAAGAGAATATTCGGAGCGTTATTGCTGACATCAAATCATGCAAAAGTGGGCCTCTCGGCCTTATCTTTATAATAAAGCTAAATTCTTGTTCATAACATAAAATTATATGCGTTTTATTTCTTCTTGAAAACCACACGTCTAAAAAACGCCCTTTACAATAAATTTGATAACAAGGGAACCTCGGAAGAAAATATATGGCTATATTTGGAAATTGGGACTTTGTACCGACAAGGCCCGCATACTAAAGGGAGGTTCTATCGACATGTAGCCGTTTGTCCAAATTAATTTCAGGCTCCTAAATACGTCATTTAAAAATGACCCATTTTCAGGAATTTCTGGAGAGGAGCAGTGATCACATCTGGAAGATGATACTTTGTACCGACAAGGTACGCATACTGAATAAAGCCCAAGGGAGGCTCTATCGACCCTAGAGTCTCGCTAGGGCTTCTTTCAGTATTGTATTGTTCAACAGATATTAGATTAAGCACATTGAATTAATTAGTTAGGATTAGTTAAGTTTCTACGTACTTGTGGAAGCTCTAAGCCCTATGGAAACCTAAGTTTCTGCATCGGCAGAGAGATTCACTTTCGCCGCACAACCGTCAAGGGTATGAAGCTTAGGCTCTACGGCACTTTGAACTGCGTTCAAAGGAGTTACATTATTCAATAAATCAAAAATTGAATTCCAAATCTAAAATCTTACCTTTGTGTTTTCTATTTTCTTTTTTTTTTCATACGAAAACATACATTGCTATTACAATTGGTGTGGGAATACGTAGAATAAAAATATCCATACACTCAACTTCCAGTAATCTGCAACACAATTGTACATTGTCCTACGAGCCTTCACGAGGAGTTAGGAACTGCCAAGATACTACACAGAAGAAAGAATAAGTCTTAACGAAATTTTGCATCAATATACATACTCTTACAAACATACGTATAAATACATACGAAAATAAACAACGAAATAATGTATTATAAAGTTTGATTGGCATGTGTTTTTTACTTTGGCATCCCATAAATACAAAACTCGAGAAAAAATTTCCTTGAAATATATTTCATGCGAATGCGGATGCGAAAGCGAATAGGGTCAGAATTTTTAATATCGACTTATGTAGTTTATTTGTGGCTAAAATGTTTATAAAAAAATAGTTTTTCTGTTTTTCGAAATTACTCTAGGATTGCTGAACCGATTTTTGAAAAGTTTACTTTGTTTTAAAGAGGACACAATGCGCCATTTTTTGTATAATTTTTTTTTCGAAAGTTTTTTTTTTTAAAAACCTTTGTAGAAAAGATTGCCCCCCTCGATTTTCCCAGAATATTCGTCGCACTCTCATAAATCCGTCGCACTCTCACAAATCCAGAAATACTGTGTGACTCAATATTTGTAAAAGTTATAAACGAAATACCAAGTCTAGTCTGACAATTTTCGTCTGCTTTTGCAAAACACTGCACAGTGGTACGAATTCAAAAAGGGGAAATAATTCGACCGTTTCTTAACCAAACAACCGATTGCGACCAAACTTGGGATGGTAGATGAGGAGGTGTTAGAGTAACTCGTGTTTCTCTTAATATTTTCAAAATGTGTGTGTGTGTTCAACTAACTGAGGTCTACAAAAAAAAACTTTTTACACCTAAGAATTATCTCGCATAGTTGCCGAGATATCTGCAATTGAAAATTGAATTTTTCATTTTTTCCCTTACCGTGTGCTAGTATTTTGTAAATATCGGAGCACAATATGCACCGGTTTCATCCGTACCAACATGTCTGGATGGGCACTAAAATTTCCTATATGATGAAAAAATATTGGTGCGACATACTCAATAGTACAAAAGCTATGACCACTTGAAAAAAAGTAAACTTTGCAAAAATCGGTTGAGCCGTTCGAGAGTACTTACAAATTTCGTAAAACACAAAAACTCATTTTGTTAATTTTTTCAAAAATTAAAATGCCCATAAAATGTTTCCAAAAATATTTTTTAAAAAATAAAATGATAGCGAGATCTTATTTTAGCTATTTGTAACTGATTATAAACATTTTATCCAAAAATAAACTACAAAGGTCGATATTAAATATTCTGACCCAATAGTGAAATATGCATTTGAATACGAAGCGAATATTCACAAATTGATATACGAATACGAACAATTATATATGTTATTTTAAATTCAATGTATGTATTGCAGTTGGACAAACCCAAAGCAAATGCATCAAAATACACATATTTTAAAAATTACCGTTTTTAAATTTTATAAAATACTAGCTGGACCCAGTCCACTTCGTTGCCCCAGATTTCCGATCCCATAAATTTTTGAGCCAATCACGTAGACCGTCATCAAATAGTGCAAGATATATCAATTTCAAAATTTGGTTGATATGGGCGGGGATACGCCCACTTGATATATCGAAAATATCAAGTACCCTATCTTCACCACCCCCTACACATGTACATTCTATGAAAATTTCAAGAAGATCGGTCCAGCCGTTTAGACGTCTATACGGAACAAACAAATATACAAACAAACACACACTCTCTTTTATATATAGACCTAGCTGGACCCGGTCCACAGTTTCAAAATTAGGTTTATATGAGCGGGACCACGCTCATTGGTCTAATTCCGCAGTTTTTTTTCTTTAATCACGTAGACTGCATGAGCTGCACAGAATTACAGCACTATCACAATTTGTCGTCGTGCATGATATCTCAATTTAAAAATTTGGCTTATATGGGCGGTGCCACGCCCATTGGTTCGTTCCCGCTCATTTTTGAACCAATCACGTAGACTACCACCAGATATATATGCATACAATTATAGCACTCTCGCTAAAAAATTGTGGAAGATATATCAATTTCAAAATTTGCCTTATATGGGCGGGGCCACGCCTATTAGTGTGACCCCACCCATTTTTGGACCAATCACGTAGACTGTCACCAGATATACATACACAAAATTACAGCACTGTCGGTAACAAATTGTTCAATATATCTCAATTTCAAAATTTGGGTTATATGGGCGGGGCCACGACTATTGGTCAGATCCCGCCCATTTTTGGACCAATCACGTAGACTGCCACCATATACATATACACAAAATTCCACCACTCTCGCTAACAAATTGTGCAAAATATTTCAATTTCAAAATTTGGCTTATATAGGAGGGGCCACGCCTATTGGTCCGAACCCGCCCATTTTTTGACCAATCACGTAGATCGCCAACGGATATATATACACAAAATTCCAGGTCTCTCGCTAACAAATTGTGCAAGAGCACATTTTTAAAATTTGGCTTATATGGGCGGTGCCACGCCCATTGGTTCGATCCCGCCCGTTTTTGGACCAATCACGTGGACTGCCATCAGATGCATAGGTACAACATTACAGCACTCTAGCTAACAAATTGTGCAAGATATATCAATTTCAAAATTTGGCTTATATGGGCGGGGCCAAGCCCATTGGTCCGATCTCGCCCATTTTTAGACCAATTACGTAGAATGCCACCAGATACATATACGCAACATTGCAGCACTCCCGCTAGCAAATTGTGCAAGATATCAAAAATTCAACATTTGGTCTATGTGGGCGGAGCCACGCCCATTGGGTCAATCCCGCCCATTTTTGGACCAATCACGTAGACTGCCACTATATACATATACATAAAATTCCAGCACTCTCGCAAACAAATTGTGCAAAATATCTCAATTTCAAAATTTGGCTTATATGGGCGGGGCCACGCCCATTGGTCCGATTCCGCCCATTTTTTGGAAAATTCACATAATCTGCCACTAAATGCATACACACAAAATTTCAGCATTCTAGCTAAAAAATTTTCTCAATATCAAAATAGGACCCATATGGGCGGGTCCACGCCCTCTTGATATATCGAAAATTCAAGTACCCTATTTTCAGCACCCCCTACACATGTACATTCTGAGAAAATTTCAAGATGATCGGTCTAGCCGTTTAGACGTCTATACGGAACAAACAAACAAACCCACAAACAGACACTTTCTTTTATATATATAGATGGACTACCTGGACCCACTTCGTTGCCCCAGACTTCAGATTTCCGATCCCGTCCATTTATCAAAACATGGCTCATGTAGATAGGGACGGTAGGAATCACTTAAAAAATTGGGGCATTTTAGAGAATAAGGTTCGCACTAAAAAATACCAAAGTATCGATCATCTCATGACGGCGCTTCGCCGGGAATGGGCCAAAATACCGCAGAGCCACTTTTGTGCAGCGTGTGACGGCTTTGTCGGCCGTTTGAAGGCCATAATTTGTGCCAAAGGTAACCAATTCGAACAAATCTAAACTGTTTCTAAAATTTTATGTTATTTCCGAAATTTTTTGCTTTTGAACAACAAAATTTAAAAAAAATTAAAAAAATATAGCGCTTTTCTTTGTTGCATTACATATCAGCCACACAAAATTGCAGCAATCTCGCTAACAAATTGTGCTAGATATCTCAATTTCAAAATTGTACCTATAAGGGCGGGGCCAAGCCCATTGGTGCTAACTCGCCCATTTTCCGATCCCACCCATTCTTGGACAAATAACCTAAACTGCCACCAGATACATGTACACAAAATTACAGCACTCTCGCTAACAAATTGTGCAAGACACATCAATTTAAAATATGGGCTTATACGGGCTGGGCTACACCCACTGGTCCTAATCCGCCAATTTTTCTGTCAATCACGTAGACAGCCTCCAGACACATATACACAAAATTACAGCACTATCGCTTATAAATTGTGCAAGATATCTCAATTTAAAAATTTGTACACAAAATTACAGCATTTTCGTTAATAAAGTGTGTAAAATATCTCAATTCCAAAATTTGGCCTATATGGACGGGGCCACGCCCATTGGTCCGATCCCGCCCATTTTTCTACCAATCACGTAGACTGTTACCAGATACATACATATACGCAAAATGTCAGCACTCTTGCTAACAAATTGTGTAAGATATCTCAATTTCAAAATATGGCCTATATGGGCGGGACCAAGCCCGATCCCACCCAATCACGTAGACTGCTACCAGATACATATACGCAAAATTTCAGCACTCTCGCTAACAAATTGTGTAAGATATTTTAATTTCAAAATTTGACCTATAGTATTTGACCCATTAGTCCGATGCCGCCCATTTTTGGACCAATCCAGCAGACTGCTACCAGATATACATATATACGCAAAACTTCAGTACTCTCGCTAATAAATTGTGAAAGATATCTCAATTTAAAAATTTGTCATGTATGGGCGGGACCACTCTCTTTGGTCCGATCCCGCCCATTTTTGGACCATTTACGCAGACTGCTACCAGATATATATACGCAAAATTTCAGCACTCTCGCTAACAAATTGTGTAAGATATCTCAATTTCAAAATTTGGCCTATATGGGCGGGGCCACGCCCATTTGCCCGATCGCGCCCTTTTTTGGAACAATCGCGTAGGATGCCACCAGATACTTACACACAAAATTACAAAACTCTCGCTAATAAATTGTGCAAGATATCTCAATTTCAAAATTTGGCCTATATGGGCGGGGCCACGCCCATTGGTCCGTTCCCGCCCAATTTTTTGACCAATCGCACATAATGCCACCAGATACATATACACAAAATTGCAGAATTCTCGCTAATGAATTGTGGAAAATATTTCAATTTCAAAATTTGGGCGGGGCCAAGCCCATTGGTACGATTCCGCCCATTTTTGGAAAATTCACAATATCTGCCACTAAATGCATACACACAAAATTTCAGCACCCCCTACACAAGTACATTCTCTGAAAATTTCAAGATGATCGGTCCAGCCGTTTAGACGGCTATACGGAACAAACAAATATACAAACAAACCCACAAACAGACACTCTCTTTTATATATATAGATTGCACGATAAATCCTCTAAATTCATTGTAGTTTTTGCGGTACAGAGAATTTAGAGCTCTTCTTCGTCAACCTATACCGCGAGTATGAGTTATTTTATTTTGATGATTCCCTATGAGGGTTGTTCTGTGTTATTTTGTGTTTTTCTCACTGCAGAGATGAGCTGAAGATCAAAGGGTTTCCGTCATGTTGGTCCATAAATGTAACGCCACCTACTGAAATCGATAATAAAAATGCAATGTGTAAGAAAAACATCAATCAGTCAAGCAGTTTAGAAGTAACCCTTAGACTTTGTATATAAAAATATTCAAGAATAATTATAATATTGACTCAATAAAATTGGTAATCTTTTCAAGAATCCATTTCGAGTTTTTCATGGTAAGTTCATAATAGTTTGACCTTTTAGTACCAACAAAATTATGGAACTGAATTGATTCTTTTCCAGGATATTCAGGTCCTCTCTTGCGAAGTTAACAGTTAGCTGGTGATCGCAATTAAGAGCGCATCAGACTACTACATAGGCACAGTATGGAATGCCAAATATATTGAACCAAAACTGTCCTAACAACTAAATAGTACCCTAATCATTCGTGTACATTTGTACCAATCGTAATAGAATCAAGATTGGTACAATTGCACACTTTTCCATCCATGACACAAATGCAGTAAGCAGCATATACGCAAAAGCATGAAAAAGCGCAGAGAAAAATATTGGTGTTAAATTGTTAAGAAAATCTAAATTAAAGTAATTTCAAGATTAAAACAAAAACAGAAGTTATATAAAATTGTATGTGAAAGTCTCAGGGCAGTAAATAACGATTAATATAATATAAGATACAAAAAGAGGTGCTTTGTAAAATAAATTAATTTAAAAGGCGGTGGGATTGTGATCTTTTTGTGTGTGACAAGAGAATGAAAAGTAAAAAATCCAAGCGGTTCAAAGCGTGGACACCTATGTTTGACTAACATAATCGGATCTGAAGAAATTGGCCGGAAATAAAAATAAAAAACATATTTTGCGCTTCTGCTGTGTTACTGCTGTTTGCTGGTAATTCTTTCCTCCAACCTCTGTACAAGTGGTAAAAATACCCATTAAAATCTGCACTCCATCAGGTTTGTAAAGTACTAGGCCAGTTCTTGTACAGTACATACTCTTTATTTTGTGCTGCAGTGCAACTCTACACACGGCGAGCCGTTTACTTCTTTGTTACTCCTGCGTTTCAAGGAATTCACCATGGTGGCATTTCTTGACATAAAAGGGGCTTTTAACAACATTCACTCAGATGCAGTAATTGCGGCACTGCCACTTCTAAAAGTTAAATCTAGTTTGATTAGACTTATTCAAAGTTTGCTCAACAGAAGACGCATAACAGCAGGTCTTGGGTCCACAACTCTAACAAGGTTTGTAAACAGAGGGACCCCACAAGGAGGAGTACTGTCTCCACTAATTTGGAACCTAGCGGTGAATGAAATCCTGCTAGATCTAGAACGTTGTGGCTGCAAGGTCGTGGCATATGCGGACGACGTGGCAATAGCAGTGAGTGGAAAATTCAAAAAAGTCCACCGAGACATTCTACCGGTGGCTCTGAACAAATTGGCTAGATGGGCCAGAAGCAGCGGTTTGGGCGTAAACCCAAACAAGACAGAATTGGTTCTCTTTACTAGGATGAAGATTTGGTCTATACGAGGGTAGCGGAATACGTCCTCGAATCTAAGGATGAACCACCAATCGAAGTAATGAGTTGCAAGTTTGAGAGGGTGTTTTGATGCTAAGGCTGGCATCACAACGCTGCGTTGGTGTCCTCGTAAAACTTGTGGATAGCTTCCCCTCACCTTGGGACGGCGCAAAGCTAAAATTGGTAAGGAAAAGCGACATTCATAAAAGCGAACTCATAAAAACGACACTATATGTTAAGGGATGTCCCAGTAAGTTCTCATCAGAGTACATACTCGACATCATTGGCAAACAGAATTCAAAACTTTCCGTGAGAAAGTGGGAAGTCTTCTATAGGAAGGATGATACCGAGGGTACTCTCCTCGTGTTAGGCATAGACCCAGAATCCAAGAACAATCTTGTCATGGCGAAGGGCATGGCGTACTTCTTGATCTGGACAGTCTTTTTCAAAATTGGAAAGGTCCCGATTGGCAGGACAAATGAATCGAGTCCAAATATACTGTCTGAAGAGGCAAACACTGGTATTGAACTGATGGAGACAAGTGAGACACTGCCAAAAACTGATGTGGAAGTAGTCAATAACACCACCAGTTCACCAATAGTACCGCCACTTTTGCAGGAAGTTCCCAGCAAAGGTGGTGATCAAAATAAAAAGAGCCACAAAACGATTCAAACCAATGAGGGAGCGACAAAAAATAACACCGCCTCCCAAATTGTCGACTGGAAGATGGTGTAATAGGTAGTGAACGAAAGGAGGAGAATGACCCACTACCAAATAATGAGGGGTGCCACCAGATAGGATAGACTCCCAAAAGAAACTTTTACTGGAAGGACAATGATTGATGTCATCCAGATAAACCTCCACCGGAGCGAGACAGCATCTAACGCTCTGATGGACATCATAAATAAAGGCAGGGTTCATATTGCTTTGATCCAGGAACCATGGACAACTAGCAACAAGGTTACTGGATTAAACCATGTGAACTATAACCTTTTCTACGCTAACACAGGTACTCGTCCAAGGACTTGTATTCTGACAACTCTCTCCAGAGTTGTCAACATCGGACGCAACGGTGCTGAGGCAAGGTAATGGAAACATGTACCTGGCGTCAATATATCTGCCATTCGATGCGCCGACATTGCCACCTACGTCGGAATTGAAGCGTCTGGTGAGGGAATCCAAACACACAAGTAATGAGTTATTAGCTGGATGTGACGCCAACTCCCATCATATCGCTTGGGGTAGTACTAACACCAATAAAAGGGGACACGCCCTTATCGAATACAAATGACCTCATAACTCTTAACATAGGAAACACTGCAACCTTTGTTAACAAAATTAGGGAAGAAGTATTAGATATAACGATATGTTCAGAAAATCTTATTGATGAGATTCATGAGTGGAGGGTTTCGGATGAACACTCCTATTCAGACCACCGTTATATAAGGTTTAAAATTGCACGGCCACCGCCAAACCCCATAAGTTTCCGTAATAAGGCTAAGACCGACTGGACTAAATTCGGAAATCTACTTAGAAATCTATTGGGACAGCCTACACGCGATTATCTATGTGCAGAAGACATTGATATCAATGTTAAGAAGATTACCGAGGCTCTTGTAAAATCATTCGAAGATAGTTGCCCACTTCGAGAAAGGAAATCTGCCTTTGAGAAACTCTGGATGACAGGACAAATTCGCTCGATTGACAAAAATGTCCGCAGACTTTACAATAGAGCTCGACGTAAAAAACAATCAGTATATTGGGACGACTACCACAGAAGACTCAAAGAATGCAATAAAATCGTTAGATCGGCGAAACGTAACTCCTGGATGCTTTTCTGTGAACAGGTAGACAGCGTTAACAGCATGTCTAAAATGAAAAAGTTCCTCTCAAAAACTCATGTCCAAACCGAGACACTGGTGGACGAAACGGGTAAAAGGATGGAAACTATAGAGGATACCGTAAGGCTCTTGATGAAAACTCATTTTCCGACTGGTAATGGTGGACTAACAGAGGAACACTTACAGAATGAAAATGTATTGCATCAAGTACCTATTACGGATATAACAGATGGTATGGTTAAAGAAGCGATAAAAAGTTTCTCTCCCTTTAAGGCTGCGGGACCGGATGGAATATTTCCAGCACTTCTGCAGAATGAGGTGGATCTGGTATCAACTCATCTGGCTGGAGTGTTCACTGCATGCCTAACCCATTCGTATACCCCAAAAAACTGGCAGGAATCAAGGGTGGTCTTCATACCAAAGCCTGGCAAGGCGAGTTACACGACCCCAAAGGCTTATCGACCCATTAGCCTTACTTCTTTCCTGTTAAAAACAATGGAGCGAATAATTGATGACATGGTCAAAGGTAAAATAGCGGATGACAGGCTAAAATTCAAACAACACGCCTATGTCAAAGGAAGATCAGTGGAAACAGCTCTGCATGAGGTAGTGCACCACATAGAAGAGTCCTTCAGTAAAGAAATGTATACACTTGCTGTTTGCATAGACATTGAGGGCGCATTTAACAATGTACAGACCGATACACTTATCCAGTCCTTAGACGAGTTTCAGGTTGACCGGGCGCTGAAAAACTGGATCAACAATATGCTAAGGAATAGGTGGATTATTTGTGGGTCATATGACGTAAAAATTAGAGACAAGGTTAATCGTGGTATACCTCAGGGGGGCATTTTATCGCCTCTTCTATGGGTTACGACGATACACAGTCTCCTAAAAGCCCTCACCAATGAAGGACTTAAACCAGTCTGTTATGCAGACGACGTTGTAATACTTCTAAGGGGCTTTCATCCAAATCTATTATGCAGAAGAGCTGAAGAGACACTTAACATAGCATATAACTGGGCACGACCAAGGGGATTATATGTTAACCCAGACAAAACAGAAATATGTCTATTTACAAGGAAAACGAAGATCCCACGTTTTACCCCGCCTCGATTCCTGAATAAGACAATTGCTATAACTAAAAAGGTAAAATACTTGGGAGTAATCTTGGAGGAAGATATTATCTGCTTCACCCTGTACAGTGGGATATTTACAGGATGAGGCAAATAACTGGACCAAAAACAGCGAGCAGTCGCTCAATGTACTGCTCGACACACATTTCCCGGGGAACTCTATAACAGAACCCGAGGATCAGCAGGACCAACAAGAGTGCGAGTGGACTGCGAGCGTCGCTAGCTTCTTGACTGAGAGATCCAGAATAAGCTGGGCTATTAACAGCTTTGAGCCCTTCAAGTCACCTGGACCAGATGGCATCACTCCAGCAGAAATGCAGAAAATGTTAAAGTACATTATCCCCTGGCTGGAGAAAATTTATGTAGGCTGTATCAGGCTTTCATACATCCCGAATCGATGGAGGGATACCAAAGTGGTATTCATACCTGAAGCGGGGAAGATATCACACACTAGGCCAAAAGACTTCAGACCAATTAGCCTATCCTCCTTCCTATTGAAAGGTCTGGAAAGACTTTTAGATCATTTCATTAGGGAAAACCTGGATACAAAACTCCTGTCGGTGAACCAACATGCTTACAATAAGGGCAAGTCTACAGAATCAGCCCTGCACGAACTTGTGAGCACTATCGAATCGTCCCTGCATTTCAAGGAATTCACCATGGTGGCATTTCTTGACATAGAAGGGGCTTTTAACAACATTCACTCAGATGCGGTAATTGCGGCACTCTCACATCTAAAAGTTAATATTAGTTTGATTAGACTAATTCAAAGTCTGCTCACCAGAAGACGCATAACAGCATGTCTAGGGTCCACAACTCTAACAAGGTATGTAAACAGAGGGACCCCGCAAGGAGGAGTATTGTCTCCACTAATTTGGAACCTAGCGGTGAATGAAATCCTGCTAGGTCTAGAACGTTGTGGCTGCAAGGTCGTGGCATATGCGGACGACGTGGCAATCGCAGTGAGTGGCAAATTCGTAAACGTCCTCAGAGACATCCTACAGGTGGCTCTGAACAAGTTGGCTAGATGGGCCAGAAGCAGCGGTTTGGGCGTTAACCCCAACAAGACAGAATTGGTTCTCTTTACTAGGATGAATAATGTCCCACATGTGGACCCTCCACCTCGGATAAATGGAACAGATCTAGTCTTTTCTGAAAGTGCAAAATTTTTAGGAATAATTCTAGATAGGAAAATGTTATTTAGACTTAACGTATTGGAACGTGTAAGGAAGGCCAACGTCGCCTTATATTCCTGCAAAAAGGCTGTAGGGTCGCGGTGGGGACTCTCTCCTAAAATCGTCCACTGGATATATATAGCAGTAGTTCGTCCAATACTGTTATACGGTATTGTGGTATGGTGGACGGCAACTGACAAACTAACCATCGCCAACCTACTAACAAAGGTTCAGAGAACTGCCTGCCTGAGCATAAGCGGAGCCTTAAGGACTACAGCGACCGAGTCTCTACAAGCCCTACTCCATATACTGCCGATTAATATTGTGGCGAGATAAGTTGCAACCAAAGCGGCAATAAGATTAAACTGCCTATCAATGTGGAGGTACAAGAACTATGGTCACATGAGGATATCAAAGTGTAGTGCTATGGTAACCGACCGAGTGGACTATATACCAACTGTGTACAAATTCGAGAGAAATTACATCACTATGATTCCCGCCAGAGATGAATGGGTCGGCAGAATACCAGGTAATAGAAACCATCTCCACTTTTACACGGATGGTTCGAAGCTTGATGAAAAGGTTGGCTTCGGAGTACACTGTGAAGAACTTAGTCTGGATATAGCTCACAGACTACCAGATACCTGCAGTGTCTATCAAGCCGAAATAATGGCAATATGGAAAGTACCCAAGTGGCTGAGTCGCAACATAGTAACCAACACTGGCGTTGTCATTTACTCGGACAGCCAGGCTGCCATCAATTCTCTGGAGGCAACATCCCTAAATTCACAAACAGCCCTCGACTGCCGCAGATCTCTTAACGAGATGGCTGAGCCGTTTAATATACACCTCATAAGGTGCCTGGGCATAGGGATATCCCGGGGAACTGCAAAGCCGATGAACTTGCTAGGAAAGGGACGACATTACAAATTCTCGAAGAATTTGCATATATTGGTGCGCCACTATCCACGTGCAAGCTTTGGCTTAGGCAAGAGGCAATCAGGCAGTCCAACGAGAGATGGACAGAAATCGGCACCTGCAGGGTAGCTAGACAAATCTGGCCAAGGTATGACCTGAGAAGGTCAAAATATCTCCTCGCACTAGAGAGGAAACGATTGTCTACGTTAGTACAGGTTCTGACGGGACACTGCTTGATCGGCGAACACGCCAAAAGATTGGGTATTGACTCCAATGACTTCTGCCGAAGCTGTGGAGATGAGGAAGAAGTGGAGAGCATTGAGCACTTGCTTTGCGACTGTCCCGCTTTGAGTAAACGACGACTGGACATACTAGGGTCGGCCTTTTTAGGCAGCCTAACAGATCTTTCCAGTACTGATATTCGTACTATCGATAAATTTATATATCAAACAGGTTGGTTTTCGATGAGGGGCATTTCAGCCCGTGGTAACACTAGGGACCTAAACTGGTCTATGTGAGCTTGTAAAAAAAAAAATACGGCTGCCACCCTAACCTAAACCTAATCTTGGATCAGAAACTGTACTGGAAAGATCATCTTGAAGAAAGAGTTACAAAGGCACACAGATGTTGGTCGTTGTGCAGAAGAGCTATAGGTGTAACATGGGGACTACGTCCACATATGACTCACTGGCTTTACATGAGCGTGATTAGACCAATAATCACCTACGCCTCTGTAGTGTGGTGGACATCAATGGACAAGAAGTGCAACGTAATACCTTTGCAAAAAATTCAACGTATGTGCTGTCTAGGCATAAGCGGGGCATTTAGAACTGCACCAACAAAAGCGTTGGAGACTATACTGCACATCCAACCAATAGACATCCGTATAAAGTATGAGGCATCCCTCACAGCAAGACGTCTACAAGTGATGGGTGAATGGATAAATCGAGACCACAAGTCGTACCATCAGAAGATTTTAGAATATCTAGTTGGTCACATTCAAACGCCAGAAATCTCGGACCGCATTCCTGAAGTGCGGCTTACTGCTACCTGTGATACGTTTGTGCCAGACAGAAGCTCCTGGGAAAATGGAACTTTGGCCCATGTGCCAGTGGGAACCAGCTGCTACACGGATGGGTCCAAGCGAGGAGGAAGGACGGGTCTGGGACTTTTTATTGATGAACCAGAAGTCGAACTTCACTTCCGCCTCCCTGACCATAACACGGTATTTCAAGCAGAAGTTCGAGCAATCACGGAGTGTGTGAACTGGCTCAGTAACACGACAATGCCTAAATATGCCAACATCTTCACAGATAGCCAAATGGCGATTAAAGCAATAACATCGGAAAGGATCAAATCCAGAACTGTGTTGGACTGTAAAAGAACGATAAATGATTACTCAGCCCATGGTCAATTGCGTATGTGCTGGGTACCAGGACACAACTGAGTGATTGGAAATGAACGGGCAAACAACTTGGCTTCAAAGGGCAGAGAACTTCGAGTAATAAACTTGGAAAATTGGAAACCTTTCGAAGCCACGAAAAATGAGTTGAAGCACTGGGCAGTGATGGCTCATAAAACTGTGTGGAATAGCGCAACAGTAGGAGCAACTGTAAAGATACTGTGGGGTGACCCAAATGAAAAGAAAACAAGAAGTCTTCTGAAACTAAACAAGATCGATATTAGTAAGATGATGAGTGTTCTAACGGGACACTCAAGCTTACAAGCACATCTTCTTCGCATAGGACTAGCAGGAAACGACGAATGCAGGGCATGCAGAGAAAACATCGAAACGATGGAACATTTTCTGTGTCACTGCCCGGCTTTCACACATGCAAGATCCCAACATTTCGGGTCCGACATATTACCAGACTTGACTCATCTCAGAGAATATGACTGGAAGATACTGAGAAAATTCGTGTCTAGTACCGATTTTCTGTAACTCGTGAGGTATAAAAAGATCATAAATAAGGAGCGCACAACAGGCCGAACCACTGGCTTAAGTGTATGTCCATGGACATGAGACGTTTAAACGTCTCCTCTCTTCAACCTAACCTAACCTACTAGGATGAACAATGTCCCACATGTGGACCCTCTACCTCGGATAAATGGAACAGATCTAATCTTTTATGAAAGTGCTAAATTTTTAGGAATAATGCTAGATAGAAAACTGTTATTTAGACTTAACGTATTGGAACGTATAAGGAAGACCAACGTCGCCTTATATTCCTGCAAAAAGGCTGTAGTGTCGCGGTGGGGCCTCTCTCCTAAATTCGTCCACTGGATATATATAGCATTAGTTCGTCCTATACTGTTATACGGCATTGTGGTATGGTGGACGGCAACTGATGAACTAACCATCACAAAGCTACTAACAAAGGTTCAGAGAACAGCCTGCCTGAGCATAAGCGGAGCCTTAAGGACTACAGCGACCGAGTCTCTAGAAGCCCTACACCATATAGTGCCGATTAATATTGTGGCGAGAGAAGTTGCAACCAAAGCAGCAATAAGATTAAACAGCCTATCTATGTGGAGGTGCAAAAACTACATGAGGATATAAAAGTGTAGTGCAATGGTAACCGACCGAGTGGACTATATACCAACTGTGTACACATTCGAAAGAAATTACATCACTATGTTTCCCGCCAGAGAATAGAAGCCATCTCCACTTTTACACGGATGGTTCGAAGCTTGATGAAAAGGTGGCTTCGGAGTGCACTGTGCAGAGCTTAGTTTGGATATAGCTCACAGACTACCAGATACCTGCAGTGTCTATCAAGCCGAAATAATGGCAATATGGGAAGTACCCAAGTGGCTGAGTCGCAACATAGTAACCAACACTGGCGTTGTCATTTACTCGGACAGCCAGGCTGCCATCAATTCTCTGGAGGCAACATCCCTAAATTCACAAACAGCCCTCGACTGCCGCAGATCTCTTAACGAGATGGCTGAGCCGTTTAATATACACCTCATAAGGTGCCTGGGCATAGGGATATCCCGGGGAACTGCAAAGCCGATAAACTTGCTAGGAAAGGGACGACATTACAAATTCTCGAAGAATTTGCATATATTGGTGCGCCACTATCCATGTGCAAGCTTTGGCTGAGGCAATCAGGCAGTCCAACGAAAGATGGACAGAAATCGGCACCTGCAGGGTAGCTAGACAAATCTGGCCAAGGTATGACCTGAGAAGATCAAAATATCTCCTCGCACTAGAGAGGCAAAGATTGTCTACGTTAGTATCCGTTCTGCTTGATCAGCGAACACGCCAAAAGATTGGATATTGACTGTAATGACTTCTGCAGAAGCTGTGGAGATGAGAAAGAAGGGGAGAGCATTGAGCACTTGCTATGCGACTGCCCCGCTCTGAGTAAACGACGACTGGACATATTGGGGTCGGCCTTTCTAGGCAGCCTAACAGATCTTTCCAGTACCGATGTTCGTACTATCGATCAATTTGTATATGAAACAGGTTGGATTCGATGAGGGGCATTTCAACCCGTGGTAACACCAGGGACCTAAACTTGTTTATGTGAGCTTGTATAAAAAATAAAATACGGCTGCCACCCTAACCTAAACCTACTCCTGCGTACAGTACATTACATGTTCTGCATTTGCTGTAGAGTGGCATGCATAATGTCATAATATCAATTAGCCCCGGGCAGAAGAAGTTTCCTTTTTATTCAAAAAAGACTTCTGAAAAGTTTGAAGCTGATCCGAGAATGTTTAATGGACCCCAAATTGGATTAGGTTTGATAAGTAAAAATTCCGTGTTTTCTTATACAATTTTGTGTAGAAGTTATTGTTACTCGAGAGCGGTTTGTTCAAATTAATTTTGAAAGGTTAAAAATTACAATGCCTTTATTTTATTTATTTACTATTCCTCAATATAATCAACATTTTCGGAGTTATGAACAAAATTATGCTGAAAAAACGCATATTTTTCTTTAACCCTTCTGCACTGTTTGGGTCAAAATGACCCAATTTTTAAAAACATTTACAAAATTTCTTGACTAAATGCTACTGTATCGGCTCTATACTTCTGATTATGGTTATTATGTCAGAAATATGAAGTATGCATAAACAAAATTAAAAAAAAAAATTTTTATTTGCAAAAGCTTGCAAATGTTTTACAGACATATGTTGTGTTTGTGGGTCATTTTGACCCATTCTACATCTTAATCCATCTTCGCCTTAGATGAATGTTTTTTTTTGTTGAAATAATGATAAGAAGAGAATAAGAAGAATGACTGTGATTGAGAATCCAACAATATTCTCTTCTCTAGGTTGTGACAAGTAACGGAATCGCATTGTTTTTTTTTAGCGACGCGAGTGCACAGCTTTTTTCTGCATAATGACAAATAGAAATCAGTAAGGAAAGGCAGAAAGTCGGGCGGGGCCCTACACCTCCCTAACAATGCGATAAAGCTAATTGCGATAATAATTTGGAATAATTGGTAAGTAGACAGGAACATATTATCTAATTCTGAGCCGATAATCGCTAAATTAAGCAATATTCGTTCCTAAATTGAGAAACATCTTTCCGGAAAATATTAATGATCGGAAGTAAAGTACAACTTCTATAGCGCTTTGATACCCAATCAGGAGGAACATATATATGGAGGTTATATATAAATCTGAACCGATTTTCCCTGAATACTCATTCATGTAAAAATACCTCTTTCTGTAGAATTTCGTACTGATCGCATATAAAATAAAGTTTTTACAGCGCTTACATGTCAAATCGGGGTAACATATATATGGGAGCTATATCTAAATCTGAACCGATTTTCTCCGAATTTGGCAGTATTCCTTCATGTAATATGAAACCACTTTCTGCCGACTTTCGCACTGATCGGATATAAAATAACATTTTTACAGCGCTTACATGTCAAATCGGGGGTAACGTATATATGGGGGCTATATCTAAATCTGAACCGATTTCTTCCAAATTTAAAAGTGTTCATTCATATAATAGGAAACCTCTTTCTGACGAATTTCATACTGATCGGATATAAAATACAGTTTTTACAGCGCTTACATGTCAAATCGGGGGTAACATATATATGGGGGCTATATCTAAATCTGAACCAATTTTCTCCGAATTTAGCAGTATTCCTTCATGTAATAACAAACCTCTCTATGCCTAATTTCGCACTGATCGGATATACAATAACATTTTTACAGCGCTTACATGTCAAATCGGGGGTAACGTATATATGGGGGCTATATCTAAATCTGAACCGATTTCTTCCAAATATTACAGTGTTCATTCATATAATAAGAAACCTCTTTCTGCCGAATTTCATACTGATCGGATATAAAATAAAGTTTTTACAGCGCTTACATGTCAAATCGGGGCTATATCTAAATCTGAACCGATTTTAACCAAATTCAATAAGGATCTTCACTGGGCCAAAAAAAGATATGTGTAAAGTTTCGTCGAGATCGGACCATAATTGCGACCTGTACTTTGATTACAAGAATACATGCACAGACGGACAGACAGACAGACGGACATAGCTAAATCAACTCAGAAAGTGATTCTAAGTCGATCGGTATAATAAACGATGGGTCTATTTCTTCTCCTTTTGGGTGTTACAAACAAATGCACAAAGTTATAATACCATGTACCACAGTGTGGTGTAGGGTATAACCAGTAAGGAAAGGCAGAAAGTCGGGCGGGGCGACTATATAATACCCTACACCTCCCTAACAATGCGATAAGGGTCATTGCCATAATAATTTGGAATAATTGGTAAATGGGTAGAAACATATTATCTAATTCGGAAACGATAATCGCTAAATAAAGCAATATTCGTTCCTAAATTGAGAAACATCTTTCTGGAAAATTTTAATGATCGGAAGTAAAATACAACTTCTATAGCGATCTTCCCTGAATACTCATTCATGTAAAAAGACCTCCTTCTGTCGAATTTCGTACTGATCGCATATAAAATACAGTCTCTACAGCGCCTACATGTCAAATCGGGGGTAACGTATATATGGGGGCTATATCTAAATCTGAACCGATTTTCTCCGAATTTAGCAGTATTCCTTCATGTACAGACAGACGGACAGACAGACAGACAGACGGACAGACAGACAGACAGACGGACAGACGGACATAGCTAAATCGACTCAGAAAGTGATTCTAAGTCGATCGGTATAATAAACGATGGGTCTATTTCTTCTCCTTTTGGGTGTTACAAACAAATGCACAAAGTTATAATACCCTGTACCACAGTGTGGTGTAGGGTATAAAAATGTATGTATGACTGTGAATATTTATTGTCTTATATCACTAATTGTTGGAATATATAGATTATGTGCGATAATTTGCATCAAATAATGAATGCCGAACACGATGATATTTTTGATGAAATTGAAGATGACGTGCCCAATGATGATCACGAAACTCTGGATTCCGATGCATCTTCCAACGAAAGTATGGAAAGCATATTACAAGATAGAACCGGTAATGAAAACACTAGTTCACGTACTTATTTATCCAAAGCCGAAAGTGTGTTATGGCAGGATCAGCCACTACTTCAGAAGGGTAGAATTCCACGAAGTCAAATCCTAACCTCCAAGCCTGGGCCTTCCAAACTCGAAATATCTTCGGTAACTGATATAAAATCATAATTTTATTTATTCATGCCTATTAGAATAAAAAGCATAGCATAGGGAATAGAGCTATTTGGCAATGGTTGGAAGGGGATAGACATTATGGAGTTCGATGCGTTCGTCGGATTGCACATTATGGCTAGGGTATATAAATCACATGGCGAGAGTCTCGTTAACTTATGGGATGAAAGCAATGACAGACCAATATTTCGAGCAACAATGAGCTTGCAGAGGTTTATGGACATTTCGCTGTGCCTTAGATTTGACAGTGCAGAAAACAGAGAGGAAAGAAAACAACGCTATAAATAATAAGAAACATTTGGGATAAGTGGAATAACCAAATAAAACTCTTCTATCACCCACACGGAAATGTAATAATTGACGAACAATTGGTGCCTTTTCGCGGCCGTTGCAGTTTCCGGCAATACATTCCATCAAAGCCTGCAAAATACGGAATAAAAATATAGTCCTTGTGCGACTCAACCAGCAAATACGATTGGAACATGGGAGTATATTTAGGACGTGCGAGAAATCTCAAACTGAAAGGAATCAAGGTATGTCAAAGAGAAGATATTGTACGTTATGATAATTACATAGACGGAAACATATTTTTCGATATTTGTAGGTGAACGTGTTGTTCTTTCTCTAGCCGAACCACTTCCAAAAGGTCACACTATTACTTACGACAATTTTTTCCGAAATATAATCTCGCTCTTCAATTACTTTCTCGAAATATTACCTTAGTTGGAACAGTAAGAAGGCATAAAACTTTTCTCCCAACGAAAATTATTGACATGAAGAAGAAACCTGTTTTACACAGTGAATTTGTATTTACAAATGATGTCATAATAGTGTCCTATGTTCCAAAGAAATACAAATTTGTCATCGTATTGAGTTATCTCCATCATTCTGCTGATGTTAGCGATACTGAGAAGAAAAAACCAGACATAATTCATCATCATAATAAAACGAAAGCTGGCGTCGATGAACTGGACCAATTAGTGGCAAACTACACATGCAAACGGCAAACTAAACGTTGGCCAGTTGCATTATTTTCAAATATGATAGATGTTTCAGCATACAATTCATATGTCATTTGGACCGAAATAAATCCATCATGGAATTTCAACAAAACATTCAGGCGAAGACTTTACTTCCTGGAGCTTGCAAATCAGTTAATAAACCCAAATATTTTGAGACGAACATGCTGACGAGATGCTTTAGTCAAAAATGTTGTAAAAACTGTTCAACAATCATTGGGCAGCGAATTGCCCTTCGGAAGTAAGTGTACCAGTACAGCGCACAGTGGGCTAAAATTGAAAAAAAGTTGACCGCTTCGTGTATACAAAATTGTCATCGGCTTCTAACTTTTGAATGGAGTGTCCGATTTCTGTGGATACTCGTGGACCAAACCTACAATAAACCTTTTATAGCTTGAAGATATCTTGTAATAGTTTCCGAGATATCTTTTCGCCGACTTTGCCTTGGAGTTTAGCCAATATCTCAGTCAAAAGTTTACCGATTTTGTTCGCTTGTTTTTTTTTATGGATTTCCAATAACATTTACAATATCATGAAAAAAAGAATCGATAAGATATGAGCATTTCCATGTTAAGTGATCACAGTATTTTCGGCTCAAGTCACGGATTTTGATGAAACTTGGTAAGTGTTGTCAACAAACCATGCAAATTATTTTGCAAAAAAATAAAAAAATCGGTTTACTATGAAGATTTTAAAGTTTTCGAAATTGTTAGTTTTGAGGAATACTGGGTTTATTAAAAAAATTATATCTATTTATCGGCAAAAGCTATCAATATGGGACTCTTTGCAAAATGT
This sequence comes from Eudasyphora cyanicolor, assembly GCA_963930755.1. Lineage (NCBI taxonomy): Eukaryota > Metazoa > Arthropoda > Insecta > Diptera > Muscidae > Eudasyphora > Eudasyphora cyanicolor. The sequence continues at coordinate 149,442,846 of OZ005734.1, read as the reverse complement.
TAGTAATTATTTGCACTCTTAACGAAAAATAGAAAAATTTTATTTTTTGTATTTTAGGCCTAATTGTCCTCTACAATATAGCCAATTTCCACGATGGCCTTTTTTGTCTTTCTCGAGAAATAATTAAATCTTTATGACATGTTTGTCCAAGTATTTTCTAAAATGCTAACAAGGCCGGATTAAAACGCTAAAAATTACCATTAATCACTTTTGAGTAACACACAAAAGTTGTGTCATGATGCCAACAGTTCTGTACCAAAGGAAACAAATCTAAAAAATGTCCTTAAGTTCGCGCAAGGACGATCTTTGCAAAAAGTAGAACATTTTTACTTGTTCATAGCTTTTCTTTAAAGGCGTGCTTAATGTTGAAGTTGGGTTTTGTAATTGATGCTAATGCTGCATTAGGCATTAGAGTACATTGTAAATAGGTTTTAGGGTAATTGGACATGGCCTTCTACTTTTTCTCGAACGTTGAATTTAAACATTTTGAAGTAAGTAAGAAAATCATGCTATTTTTTGGTCCATGGCATCGAAATCAAATTATTTTTATTTAGCCATAAGCAGAGCTTTAAACATCTCATCCGGTACCAACGTCGCTTAAATCTGTAGGCTACTTGAAAAGTTATGTACTTTTTGTAACATCGCAGAATGTACTTATGTACTTTTTGTAGGTGCCCTAAAAAGTAAAATTTTTGAAAATTTTTCATATTTGGAGATTTTTTGGCGAAAAAAGTCCAATTCGTATTTAGGTCTTGTAGAAAATGTTCGAATTGAGGGATTTTCCATAGAAATTTCCACATGTTGCGTTTGATTATTATTTCTAATATCAAAATAAAGAACTTTAAAAAAAAGCATCGAAATATATACATTTTTAAGAATTTTATGCCGTATTTACGTTTCTGTCTATATGCAAAATATTTTTTTTTAATTTTTCCCTACCTTCTTGTAGATCACATGTTTTTGTCAAAGAATAATAAAATTTAGAAAGAAGAACAATCATAAAATTGAGTAAGAAGGATAAAAGATGTCGGCCTTTATATTATGTTGGTGTGACTCTTGTTGCCTTAAATTTGTGTATTCCCATTTTGTAAGCGAAAGACCCACTTCTTGAGAAACATAATTTATTTACTTATTTTATTTCAATAATATATATTTTATTATTTTATTTCTGTAAAATAATCTGAATAATCGATGTCTAGGAGATAAAGCAAATCATTGTATTCCTCAGGATTATCACATTTCAAAGATCGGTAACATATAACATAACATTTGATCCAGTCTCTATCCAAAATTCCTCTTGAATTCTTTTTTCTGGAACTCTCTCGATGCTTTTAATTCCTTTTTGCCCGGTAATTTGTTTGCATTCTCTGGATTACTATAATAATGCAAATCGTATGCTATGTGTAGGAAATGTTCTAAAAACCGTATGCGAGCATGTAATGGGGAAATTCCAAATTTTAGAGCATATGTGTTAATTGTTGGGTTCTTCGATAAATCCGAAAATTCATTTTTTCCTCCACATAGTGTACATCTCCACGTAGATGATGTTCCCGTAACAGCATTGCAAACTTTCCCATCGACTATAGTGAAATTTAGGATGAAGGAGATTGTGAAGCTGTAGTCCAATATTTTGATTGATATGGGTTCCAGCTCCTTAATTTCCTTCTCAATATGATCAACCAGGTTTTGTGTGTTGGTAGCCGACTCTTTTGTATACTCAACCATATTGGTCTACAAAAGTTTTTTGATCCTAGAGTCGAATTTATCCAAATGTCATCAAAACTAGTAAAGAGACAATCCGTGTATTCTCTCTTTCTTAATCTGAGGGGAACTAATGATGCCGTGAACACACTATCATAATCTGTCCCGTTAGGCTTTGTTGATACTTGTTTGTATTCAGGAAGGGTTGATAAGACATCACATCCCCACTTGCACATAAGTTGCAAGTCACAATTATCCTTTGTACTCAGCTGTTCTGTAGTAAGAGTGGAAACTATTCTCGATACTGTATTTTCCAGAAGGTTAGGAAGACCAATACTGACTCCACTAGCGGTGAAGGAATAATAGACTTATTTTTGTCCTTTTGTTATATGAAGGTAAGACACCGACTCCTTTTGCGGAAAATGCGTTCCTAAGTGTGTTGTAGATGTCTTTGCTGAGTCCCAGTTGTAGCATAAGAGCAAGTGCATCTTTATGCGTAAAAACTGACTTAGATGATGGTGTCGGAATACTCTCAACAGTTCTCCGCAGATGTTTCGGTGATCCTTTTTAAAGAACACCGGCAATTTTTAAAGCATCAGTTGGATGTTTCTTTTTTTTCAACATTACCGAAAAATTATTGGACAAACGCCTCTTCTTGGTTATTGTCGATACATCTTCGTAAGGTTCATGGGGTGGACCAACAGATGAAGTACAAACTGTTAAATCTATGTTGTACTCGGGCCAATCTGATTTTTTTCAAGAAATTTTGAACTCGATTTTGCTGTTGTCCACTTTACATCAAATGTTTTAAGAAATTTTTGTGATTTCGCTTTTTGATACTTTAATTTTATAGGCTACTACTATAAATTCTACTATTTTACGGACTTTTTCCTCAAAAGTGTGAAATAGGATTTCACACAAAATAAAAAATAGTGACGAGTTCTTAAATGTTAACGACATACTTGCCAAATTGGTAATGATATACATTCTCGAAGATGCTATATTTATATAAAAACAATAATATACCTGACATTTCTACCTGATACATGTAAAATGGGAAATTACAAAAATCATATATGAATGAATATTATTAACTATATGAATGAACATTACAACAAATATTTGTATACATGTCAATGATTAAGAGTTTCCTAGAAATAGTGCCATAAAACAATATTTTCTGAAAGGCAAATCTTACTAAATTTTATTATTGTTTGATAAAAACATGTGATCTACAAGAAATCAGTGCATTTTGACTGATATAATAACCAATAAGTACAAGAAGGTAGGGAAAAATTAAAAAAATATTTTGCATATAGACAGAAACGTAAATACGGCATACAATTCTTAGAAATGTGTATATTTCGATGCATTTTTTTTAAAGTTCTTAACATGTGGAAATTTCTAATGGAAAATCCCTCAATTCCCAAAAAATACATCAAAAATCCCCAAAAATGGGATTTTTACTTTTACTCCTATATCTTCGATATGAAAAGCCGCGCTCGAGATTCCCTTTGTAGTGGACTTTGTTACACCCTAATACAAATAACTAAAAAAAATTAACAAGTTAGCTTTGCGATTGGAGAAAATCGATCAAACTTTTGAAATTTATGTAAAAAAAGTCCAAATCGGAGAAGGGGGCAACCACACCAATTAAAATTTTGGCTTCGGATTTTCTCCAACAGATTCTGTGAAACGCCTCCTTTAAAATGAGTATTAATTTGTGTAACAAACATTTTCTATAAGACCTAAATACGAATTGGGCTTTTTTCGCCAAAAAATCTCCAAAAATTAAATTTTTTCAAAAATTTGACTTTATAGGGCTATTACGTTCTTATTTCTTGACATATCTTATCGATTCTTTTTTTCATGATATTGTAAATTTTATTGACAATCCATAAAAAAACACGCGAACAAAAACGCTAAACTTTTGACTGTGAAGTTGGCTAAACTCCAATGCAAAGTCGGCGAAAAAATGGAAAATTCAAATTTAAAATCCACATATCTCGGAAACTATTCAAGATATCTTCAAGCTATAAAATGTTTATTGTAGATCTGATCTAGGTGTATTCACTCAAATCGCCCCATTCAAAAGTTAGAAGCCGATGAAAATTTGGTATACCCGGGGTTGTCAACTTTAGGTCCCTGTAGCTCAGCCCCTGTATGAGATAGGGGGCCCAAGTTCCGAACTTAAACTCTCTAACACCCTTGTATACACACCTAAAATTTCATCGCCATACTATAAGTGGTTTTGAAATGGCAGAATTATGTAAATTTTCTTTCCATTTTAGGCCACTGTATAGCTTCTTGCCGTGAATCTTCTGCAAAAAGACGATGTTTCTTTTGTCCACATACAAAAAACTCTACAAAATATTCGAATGTATGCAAGAGCTGCAAAAAGTATGTCTGTAAGGAACACAGCACAAAATGTATTCAATGTAAAGATTGTCAATGAAAACTTTAAAAATATCTTTATTTTAAAATTATTTAAATATTTGGTATTTTATAATTAACAAATAATATTTACTGAGCTATTAAATATATTTTTTTAATTAATTGTTTTAATATATCTACAGTTTTAGTCTAGTTGGGTCAAATTGAAACACTGCAGAAGGATTAAAAATTCACATTTTTTAATTTTAAAGGAATGCGAAATATCGAAATGGGCGGATATTATACAATTTTATAACTTTATCCTAAATACACATACAATATGAAAACAATGAGGCCTATACCAATTATTCTCAGAATTAAATAATTTAATAATACACAAAAGAATTTTTAAAAGTGAACAAAGAATTTTTTATTTTCCAAAAATATTCTTAAATATAATACATAATTATGGTAATTAAAGTTAATAATTGTATAGTTAATGCTTCAATTCAAGTTCGTATTATTTTTTCAATGGTGATTTTGAATGGGATGGATATGGTTTGGTTAGTTTAGGTTGAAGAGAGGAAACGTTTAAGCGTCTCATGTCCATGGACATACTCTTAAGCCAGTGGTTCGGTCTGTTGTGCGCTCCTTATTTTGTGATATTTTTATACCTCACGAGTTACAGAAAATCGGTACTAGACACGAATTTTCTCAGTATCTTCCAGTCATATCCTCTGAGATGAGTCAAGTCTGATAATATGTCGGACATGTGTGAAAGTCGGGCAGTGACACAGAAAATGTTACATCGTTTCGATGTTTTCGCTACATACAGGGCATGTAGCTAGTCCTATGCGATAAGGATGTGCTTGCAAGCTGAGTGTCCCGTTAGAACACTCATCATCTTACTAATATAGATCTTGTTTTGTTTCAGAAAACTTCTTGTTTTTTTTTCATTTGGGTCAACCCACAGTATCCTTGCAGTTGCTCCAAACACAAAAATGTGTGGAATAGCGAACAGTAGCTATTCCACACATTTTTGTGAGCCATCACTGCCCAGTGCTTCAACTGAATCTTCGTGGCATCGAACGGTTTCCAATTTTCCAAGTTTATTACTCGAAATTCTCTGCCCTTTGAAGCCAAGCTGTTTGCCCGTTCATTTTCAATCACTACGTTATGTCCTGGTACCCAGCAAATACGCAATTGACCATGGTTGAGTAAACATTTATCGTTCTTTTACAGTTCAACACAGTTGTGGATTCGACCCTTTCCGATGTTATTGCTTTAATCGCCACTTGCCTATCTTTGAAGATGTTGGCATATGTAGGCTTTGTGGCGTTACTGAGCCAATTCACAAACTCCGTGATAACTTGAAACACCGTGTTATGGTCAGGGAGGCGGAAGTGAAGTTCAACTTCTGGCTCATCATAAAAAGAACCAGACCCATCCTTCCTCCTCGCTTGGACCCATCCGTGTAGATGCTGGTTCCCACTGGCACATGGGCCAAAGTTCCATTTTCCCAGGAGCGACTGTCTGGCACAAACGAATCACAGGTTGCTGTAAGCCGCACTTCAGGAATGCGGTCGGAGATTTCTGGCGTTTGAATGTGATCAACTAGAGATTCTGCATAACAGACTGGTTTAAGTACTTCATTGATGAGGGCTTTTAGAACACTGTGTATCGTCGTAACCAGTAGAAGAGGCGATAAAATGCCCCCGTGAGGTATACCACTTGTCTCTAATATTTACGTCATATGATCCACAAATAATCCACCTATTCCTTAGCATATTGTTGATCCAGTTTTTCAGCGCCCGGTCTACCTGAAACTCGTCTAAGGACTGGAAAATTGTATCGGTCTGTACATTGTTAAATGCGCCCTCAATACCTATGCAAACAGCAAGTGTATACATTTCTTTACTGAAGGACTCTTCTATGTGGTGCACTACCGCATGCAGAGCTGTTTTCACTGACCTTCTTTGACATAGACATGTTGTTTGAATTTTAGCCTGTCATCCGCTATTTTACTTTTGATCATGTCATCAATTATTCGCTCCATTGATTTTAATAGGATAGAAGTTAGGCTAGTGGGTCGATAAGTCTTTGGGGTCGTATAACGCTCCCTTCCAGGCTTTGGTATGAAGACCACCCTTGATTCTCCCAGTTGTTTGGGGTATAAGAATGGGGGATGCAGTGAACACTCCAGCTAGATGAGTTGATGTCAGATCCACCTCAGTCTGCAGAAGTGCTGGAAATATTCCATCCGGTCCCGCAGCCTTAAAGGAAGAGAAACTTTTTATCGCTTCTTTTACCATACCATCTGTTATATCCGTAATAGGTACTTGATGCAATACATTTTCATTCTGTAACTGTTCCTCTGGTAGTCCAGCATTACCAGTCGGAAAATGTGTTTTCATCAAGAGCCTTACGGTATCCTCTATAGTTCTATCCTTTTACCCGTGTCATCCACCAGTGTTTCGGTTTGAACATGAATTTTGAGAGGAACTTTTTCATTTTAGACATGCTGTTAACGCTGTCTACCTGTTCACAGAAAAGCCTCAAGGGGTTACTTTTCGCCGATCTAATGATTTTATTGTATTCATTGAGTCTTCTGTGGTAGTCGTCCCAATATGCTGATTGTTTTTTACGTCGAGCTCTGTTGTAAAGTCTGCGGACATCCTTGCCAATGTGATGAATATATCTTTCTATAAAGGTGGGTAATATGTTTTTTCGGAACGGACAAATTTCGCAAAATGTTATTTCGAGTTGAAAAATGGAACGCTTTTTTACTAAAGTTGCATTGCAGCTGTGAAGTGTGTGTGTCAAAGTGTCACTTTTATATGTATGTATGTGTGTATATGCATGTGCAATTTTTCTTTTTGCTAACATTCTTGAAAACAAACAAAAGATAAAATTTGAATCAATAAACAATTGGATTAATGCCGACTTAGAAAATAGTTAATTTAAATGTCAGAAAGGAAATATTGTTGGAGATCATTGTGCTAATGGTATACATAAATTATTTATTTTGTGTTGTTGCGGTGGCGATGTTTGTGAGACATGAAAAGCCAGGGTAGTACAATGTTATAAATAACGAAATAATTTCCTACTGTTGTACGAATATAAATAAATAAAAGAATGTTTTGATTAATCGAAAAATATGTTTTATTATTATATTTAAGCATTTACATTATATTTCTTGACATATATAAATTATACTTCCATCCATAAACGGAATATCTTCTTCCAAATTCTATGGGAGGCTAGAACTAACTATGTATGTTCTTTACAACCATTTCCAAATCGAGATCACAGGCACCGTCCAATTTCATTGCCCAACTGCTTTAGTAGCGTTAGCCGTCCATAATGTTTCTCCTGGCTTTTGCACACAATTGTTCTAAACATACAAACATAAATGTACATATCTAATTACAAGACAAATTCCACATTATTACATTTAGTTACATGTCCTTTCAGTGTTTTGCACATTTTGTACTGCAATCCAATTGGAATTTCACTCTTGTGGTTTATTCCATAAACATAATTATTTTGCCTTTCACATCTTTGCATTTGTAAATGATTGGACGTAGTAAATGAATGGTTTGTATTTTTTTGAGGGCAACTTTAGTCGCCCGTTTTTATTACTTGATGATATCTTGACAATTGACAATTGATTTTTGGGAAGCGAAATGCCTCCCTTTTATACCATATTCAAATGGATTTACTTAACGCTGATTAACGTATTAATATATATATATGTATGTACATACTATTCTTATGGATTTACTTAATGTTAATTTACATATTAATATATTTACTTATATATGTATGTATGTACTATTCCTATTCAAAATATGCATTTATGTTGGCGTCGTCAAATTCCAACGTCAATGAACAACCTTCACATGGGACAGTGACTGTCTGCATGTCGAGGTAATTTGATATCCTCTTTTAGTTAACTGTGTGTCGGTATCAGTGACATTAGATTTGCGCTACACCTCCGCCTTTCAGAAGAATGGTCATATAATGTTGAATTTATGATCATTCTTTACATATTCCAAGTAAGATAAATCTAATCTCCTTAAATCAAGAATTTTATTATTACTGTTATTATTTATATTGGATCCAATTGTAATATTGTTTTTCATGTTCATTGATTATAAAACTTAATCCGATTCTTATGTACTATTTGTTCTTTATTTGTTGATACATCTATTATATTAACATTATCTCTTAAAAGTAGTTTTTTAATTTTAAAAGGGCCAATGTATTTTTGGTCTAATTTATGCCCTGATTCATTTTTCAATAATACTAAATCTCCTACATTAAAATTGAAACTTATGCTATTCTTATCATAAATTTGTTTTTGCCTTAATTTATTCTTATCCAATAATTGTTGTGCTCTTTTATGAGCGACCTCCATTCTAAATTTTGCCTCTTTGGCATAATTGTCAACATTATATAGTGGTGTTATATGATCAACTTCATTAAATTCATGAAAACCGTTAGGGAGTTTCGCATACACTAATTCGTACGGGCAATAATTATGTACCGTTGAGGGCGTTGTATTGAAACAATACGTAAAATACTTTAACCACTCATCCCAGTCGCTCCTATCCACAGATATGTAAGATCGTACGTACTCATTGAAAGTTCGGTGGCTCCTTTCAATGGTACCAAGTGTCTGGTGATGGTATGCCGTTGATGTTAGTTTTCGAATTTTGAGTATATCACATAGTTCAGTAATTATGGCATTTTTGTACTCCGTTCCCATGTCCGAAATGAACGTCTTCATTGGACCATAGGTTAGGATGAAGTTTTCGAAAATTGCCCTAGCGACTGTTTTAGCGCTTTTGTCGGGTATTGGTATGGTGACTAAATACTTAGTCAGGTCACATATTATGGTAATGGCGTATTCGTTTCCGTAGATAGATCTTGGAAATGGGCCAATGGTATCTACAAAAACCGTATCAAAAGCTCCTACTGGTGTTGGAGTTATTATCAATGGACTTTTCAAATGTTTAGTAATCTTAGCTGTCTGACATTTATGACATGTTTTGACATATCTAGTTATGTCCTTTGTCATATTTTTCCAGAAATAATATCGTCTAATCTTCTGTATTGTCCTAAAGATTCCACAGTGACCACCTTGAATGGGGTCATCATGGTACTTCTTCATAATGTCTTGAATATTCTCAGCATCTTTGCAATCAATGTGGGTCACCTTATTTAGTAGCGCTACTTTAATATTCATCAATTCTTTATTGCCCATATTTTTAAATTCATCAATTGAGACAAATTCGAAAATCTGCTCACTAGGTGCCACTTGTAAATTATCAATTCCATGTTTACAGGCCACTTCATCGAGCCTTGGGAAAAATTGTCCTAAGTCAAATTTCCCATTTATAAACAAGTCATTGATTTGTATATATGCAATTATAGATTTTCCTCGTTTTATGTAACATTTACCGGGGAAAATCTTTAATTTATAATATTTCCTGACGTCAGTGTTATTCAAAGGAACATATATACTGGGCCTTTCCATATTATTTGATTCATGCTGGCTATTCAAGGTATTATTTCCATTTGTACCCTTATCCTGTCGCGTCATCGACCTCGTCGTGACTTTAAGTACGCAGGTTATCTCCCTGTTCATGTCCATAAGGTCTTCTATCGTTATACGCGATAGCGCGTCAGCTACATAGTTGTCCTTACCCCTAAGATATTCTACAGTAAAGTTGTATTCTTCTAAATCGAGTCTCATCCTCGTCAATTTAGAACTTGGGTTTCTCATAGAAAATAAATACGAAAGTGGTCTATGGTCACTACGAACAAGGAAATGTTCTCCATATATATATGGTCTGAAATGTGCAATGGCCCAATGTATTGCAGTTAACTCTTGCTCAATAGTGGACTTGTTGCTTTCACCTTTTGTAAAAGTTTTTGACGCATATGCCACGGGTAGATGTTTCCCGTTGTATTCCTGAGTCAGCACCGCGCCGCAGGCATATTTGCTTGCGTCTGTGGTAATACAAAATTGTTTACCGAAGTCCGGGTATTGCAGTAATGTGGGACTCATTAGTGCCTTCTTTAGATATTTGAACGCAATATCACAGTCTTCTGTCCACTCGAATGGCACACCTTTCCTCGATAATCTCGTAAGATGTCTTGAGTATTCGGAAAAGTTCCTTATGAACCTGCGATAATAGTTACAGAAAGCTACAAATCTCTTTGCAGCGTCTGCGTCTTTAGGTGTTGGGTAATTCTCAATCACCGAATATTTGCTATCGTCCGGTAATATCCCTCTATCCGTGCATTTATGTCCGAGATATGTTACCTCTCGCATAAAGAATGAACATTTTCCGGGATGTAATTTGAGATTATTCCTTCGACATATTTTAAAAACATCAGTCAAATTCGAAAGCATATGTTTTTCTGAGCAACCCAAAATAACCAAGTCATCCATGTACAAGAATGCTTGTTCTGGTTTTAAACCACTAAAAGCTAAAGTCATCATTCTTTGAAAAGAATTAGGCGCTATTTTCAGTCCGTATGGTAATCTAGTGAATCTGTAATAACCATTGCCCGTTGAAAATGACGTGAGATCCCTAGACTTCTCCCTCAATGGGATTTGGTGGAATCCTGACATTAAGTCAAGACAAGAAAAATACTTAGCCCTTCCAAGTTGGTCTAGGATGTCATCTATCCTTGGTAATGGAAATTTATCCGCTACCAATTTCTTATTTATTTGTCTATAATCTATTACTAGTCTCCATCTCTTTTTATCAGAATTAGGCAGAGATTTCTTTGGTACTAGTAGAATTGGACTATTATATTCCGATTGCGATGGTTCAACTATTCCATCGTTTAGAAGTTTCTCTACTTGTTTGTCTATTTCGTCCTTATGTGTATGTGGTATACGGTAGTTCTTAATGTATACTGGGTTTTTATCCTTAACTCTTAGCTCTTGCTCATAAAAGTTGTTAGTTGTGATTGTTTCCGATTCTAAGCCAAAGATATCACTATATTCTGAACAAAGATCAGATAGCGTATTTTCAAAGGTTTTTGGAAAATTTTCCCTCAAAATTCGTAAAATTTCTGATTTTCTATTATCGCTATTAGTGTTGTTTTTTAAAACATCATAATTATTGATATCTTCGGTTTGGATGTCGGGTTTTGTAAGTGTAACAGGATGTATGTTTGTGTTTACAATTCGAATAAATGCTCTGTCAGATTTTACTAATGTACTTGCCACAAAAACTCCAGGTTGAAGTTCTTGATTTGGTACTAATACTTCTCTATGTGAGGTTAAAAATTTCACTTGACGAATGACTTCAGACCTTGCCGGCAGCGTTATGTTGTCATTGCATGTATTCGATATTGGTATTTCGATGTGCTGTGGGAAATTAAAGGGGCGTAGGATAAGGTAATCGTGATCCTCATTGAATTCCAGTACACAATTGTACTTTTTAATGAAATCCATACCTATGATTCCATCACAAGGTATTGGGAAATCATCAGATACCACATGAAAAGTATGAGGAATTAAGAAATTTTTGAATTTCAGGTCGAAAAATGTTGTTCCAATTGATCTTATTTTACCTTGTCCTATTCCGCTTAATGTTGTTATCCTATTTGTGTTAATTTGGTCGTTAGTGAAGTGTATTAATTTTATTAACGAGACGTCCGCTCCTGTATCTACCAGTAATGTTAGTGTTGTATTGGTTTGGTCTATTTTCACATGTATGAAAGAGCTTAAGTTGAGGTTAAGGTTATACACTTTTCCATCTATCTTAGGGGTGTATTCGGGTTTTCCGAACTAGTTTCGTCCGTGTGAGTCGTTCTTACATTATTATCATTGTTATTGTTCCAGGCGCCGCGATTGTACGAATTTCGGCCGCGCCCTTGTCGACCTCTACCATTGTTTTCATTGTACCCGCGATTGTTCTGATTCCTGTAGCTTCCACCTCTACCACGGAATCTTTTGTCATTCCTGCGATTGCGGTTATTATTGGGTCTCTGCCCGTAATATAATACAGTATTTTGCTGGCCTGTGGCAGCAGTACAGCTGCTTATGAACTTGCCTACTGCCTCGTTCATATTGTCAAATTTACCTGCTTCCATGATAAGTTTAACCTTCTCAAGGTTGCAATTTGTTGACATTGCCTTTACTGCGACTTGCGTTGAATATTTCGCCGCGAGTTCACAAGGCAGGCCATCCGATATATATGCGCCTTCTAGTGACTTTGTCAGCGACTCAATTTCACTACAATATGCGTTAGCGGATTTGTTATTTTGCCTAACATTTTGAATCTTAGCGGATAATACATCCACTGATTCACCTTTTACTGATTTGTTCAACGTATTTATTATCTGATTTATAGTCGTTTCCTCATTAACGAGGTTTCTCGCATGACCCTTTAATTTTGTCTTTATTAGGCTCACCGCCACTGTTTCGTGGGTGCCTTTGAGAGAATCCAGTAATCTCAGAGAATCTGTGAATGATCGCAAATTCTCGGGTTTCCCGTCAAATTCCGGTACTAACCTTGAAGCGGTGTTTAAAAACTCAATCGGAGTTTGAGACATGATCGGTTCATTTGTAACGAGAAAAGAAGGTAATTTTATCTCTATCTGATGAGTTGTTGGTAACTCAATGTCTATTCCCCGTCTCGCCGCAACGCTTATCAGTCTTCCTCTTACATCGGAGAAGAAACTTTCCGCTGCAGTTTTATGTGCTGTGCTGAATTTTCCGTAATTTACATTCAGCAAGACCCTAATTTCCTCTAGGCTCTGGAAAAGGTTTATTAGATGTTTATTTACCGTCTCATCACTAGTCGGTCTGTCGGTGTTGAGACATTTGTGTGACCTATCAAATTTTTCCCTTATATATCTACAGTGGGTAACTATTTTATCCCAATCCATAAATTGTCCCGTGGTGCTTAGATTTTGTCTAAGTTATCCGCACGACTCGTGTATCTTTTCCTTAGAGATCTCTTATGCAGGAGGTATAGTTTCAGTAATAAGTCTACTGCACTCAATGTCGTCGAGGCCAATAGGATATACCATAATGAATCTATTTGTGTAGTGTGATCGACCACTTCCACATTATTAACGACATTTGCAGTCGGGTTACTTATTTTCGAGTTTCTATGACCCATAATTAAAATTATTCTACAAATTATTATTAGTTTCTACGGTTTTTCCTTTTATATTTTCCTTTTCATACAATTAATAAAAAAAATGTATTTATTTCTATTTTCTACCTATATTTTTTCATTGCCGGCGCTTAAAAACGCCTTGTGGCCGTATCTATCTTGTCGGCGCTCAAAAGTGCCGAGACAAGACAAATTTACATATATTATTTTAAAATATTATAATATTTATTCTAAATTTTCTGCTTGCCCGGATGTAATTCTTTTTCAATTGCTTCAACCTCTAACCACATCTCGCCTGATAGGTACCATGGTGGTGGTGGATCCGCGTTTATAATGCTTTTCAGGAAAGCCAATCTCCTCCTTAGCCGCACAGTTTTACCTCCTCTTCGATGTTTTGGTTTTCCTGTAGGCGGTATTGCCGTCAATTTTTGTTCAGTCGCTAGTTGCTGGCGTAGTCGATACTGCTGGATCGTCAACGGCTGTGGTCCGGGTAGATGCGTCTTCTGTTGTCCTGGCATTATCTTTTAGGCAAGACAATTTTTCCTTTTTTCCACAATCCACGGCTTGGATTGGACTGAGGTTTTATCAGTATCTTCAAAAATTTATTCTTTATCAGCTCAGCAGGGAGCTGTTTGTGGTTATGTTCGTAGCTCAACCAGGAGCTAATAACCTGGCAGGATCGCCATGTAAATGATTGGACGTAGTAAATGAATGGTTTGTATTTTTTTGAGGGCAACTTTAGTCGCCCGTTTTTATTACTTGATGATATCTTGACAATTGACAATTGATTTTTGGGAAGCGAAATGCCTCCCTTTTATACCATATTCAAATGGATTTACTTAACGCTGATTAACGTATTAATATATATATATGTATGTACATACTATTCTTATGGATTTACTTAATGTTAATTTACATATTAATATATTTACTTATATATGTATGTATGTACTATTCCTATTCAAAATATGCATTTATGTTGGCGTCGTCAAATTCCAACGTCAATGAACAACCTTCACATGGGACAGTGACTGTCTGCATGTCGAGGTAATTTGATATCCTCTTTTAGTTAACTGTGTGTCGGTATCAGTGACATTAGATTTGCGCTACACATTCTTTTTTCTTTATTTCGGAAGATAGTTTAATTTATTATTCTTTATTAGGAAATTTTATTTCTAATATTTACAACAGTTGATTTTCTTGCGGACAAAAATAAATATAAAAAATGGGAGTGCGGTGGCGGCATTAAAATTGTTGCGGCGTTCAATTTGTAACGCCGTTAAATTAATGGTGGCGCAAAATATTATTTTTTCGCGTTGAAATAAACATAATACCACAAACGAAAAAATTTCGCAGTTTTTTTCGCGACTTTGTTTTTATATGGGATTTCAACGCGAAAAATGAACATAGTACCACGCTTAACAGTCGACAAGTTGAAGATCAAACTTAGTAAAGAGACTCTTTGTTTCGTACGATAAAAAATCAGATATATCGTATGTCATCAGGTGCTGTCAATTCGTATATGTACGGTATTTGGCAAAATTTACCGCAGGAGTCTTCGCTGTCGAACGTCTTAACATTTTTTGCTTGATTCGAGGAGAAACACTCGGATCGAAAAATGCTAGCCCTACCGTTTAAGGAGTCAAATACCACAAATGATTCTTAAATTTTTCATTTATTTTTAAAAACTTGAAAGTGGCGCACAAAAAATGCAAGTCTAAATTATGACATTTATTGGAATTTATGCATACGTACCAGACTGATCCCTATGAGGGGTTGATCTGTTATTGATGTTATTTTATGTTTTTCTCACTTTGGAGAAAAGCTGAAGATCAAAGGGTTTTCGTCATTTTGGTCCATAAATGTGGAAATTGTTAATAACAATGTGTTAGAAAAAATTCAAGCAGTTTAGATGTTACCCTTAGACTATTGAATCTAAAATTCTTTGTATATAAAAATATTCAAGAATAATTATAATATTGACTCAATACAATTGGTAATTTTTAGGGTCCATCAAGTTTCGAGTTTTTCATGGTGAGTTCATAATAGTTTGACACTTTAGTATCCACAAAATTACGGACCTGAATTGATACTTTTCCAGGATATTCAAGTATTAAGGATGTTTTCTATATGTTGACCTCCTGTTACCACAAGGACAAACACTTTTTATTCAACTGTTTTGAATAAAATATGTTTGGTATTAATTACTTCAAAATATGTGAAGCGGTTAAGAAGATATGACAATTTCAACAAATGGAAGCGAATACTGAAATATATTTTTGCGAAAGCGAATATTTTAAGGTTTGTTTTGGCAAATGCGAATGCGGATGTGAATGCTAACAAGTAGAAGCGTTAAGTTCGGCCATGCCGAATCTTATATACCCTCCACCATGGATCGCACGTGAATGATTACGGGTACTAATAAACTCATTATTCCAAATTTCAGCCCAATTCGTTGAAATTTGAGGTTTTTGTGGCGTTAAGAAGTCAAATCTAGAGGGACCTTTGTATGGGTGCTATTTCAAAACATGGACCTATGACTACCGTTGCTCGTGTGAAGGATACCGGGTATAACTAACGCCAGTTACCAACTTTTAGCCCGACCAGTTGACATTTGTGGTCTCTATGACGTTAAGAAGTCAAATCGGGGAGATGCTATACATGGCGGCTCATCCCAAATTGGACCGATATTGCCCATTTGCAATCCCAACAAACCTGCAGATATAAAAAGTATATGTACCAAATTTCGGCCACCTAGCTCAAGTATTATAGATTGTACCGTGAATACAACAGACGGACATGGCTAGATCGTCTTAGAATTTTTCGACGATTAATAATATATATATGTACTTTATGGGGTCTCAGATCAATATTTAGAGGTGTTACAACCAGAGTGACAAAATTAATATACCCCCTATCCTATGGTGGAGGGTATAAAATATGGTAAATGTAGAGTAGATAAGAACAGTAGGAATCACAATAAGTAAAAGCGTTAAGTTCGGCCATGCCGAATCTTATATACCCTCCACCACGGATAACATGTGACCTCACAAAATAACTCAAACCTAAAGAAAATAACACCGAAAAACACAAAAAAATATAGTAGAACAGTAGGAATCACAACAAGTTGGATGCTATATATGGGAGCTATATCTAAATATGGAAACAACCTGCAACTATAAGAAATATTTATACCAAATTTTATCAACCTAGCTTTATTATTACGGACTGTAGCGTGATTACAACAGGCGGACGGACGGACGGACAGGCTACATGGCTAAATCGTCTTAGAATTTTACGACGATTAAGAATATATATACTTTATGGGGTCTCAGATCAATATTTAGAGGTGTTACAACCAGAGTGACAAAATGAATATACCCCCCATCCTATGATGGAGAGTATAATAAGTAAGATGCTATATATGGGGCAGGGCTGTGGAGTCGAGCCAAAACTACTCGACTCCGACACCCGAAGTCGAATTTTAAACTCATTCGACTCCGACTCCGGCAGTTAAATAACATAAATTTCTGAAATTATATTTCTACTAAGACGTGAGTTATTGTTATTGATTGTTATTGAAAATAAGATATAGCTTTGTTACACAACAAAGTAGGTATTCTACTGGTATTGAATTAAATACAATTTTATTACTTATTAATCGAGGCTTGACCTGCAAGTTACAACTAATATGACAATTCTTTCAACATGGAATCATGATAAAATTTTCGTCAATCACTGCATCTGTTTTAATATACCGCAATTTTTGGAAATTATATCCGCTTCAGGCAACCAGTTTATTCGGTAGTTATTATAACCTATGGTACATGAGGTTATAAATTAGTTTTGTGACTGACTTGTTAAAAATACTACAGCTAGACACACCTTAAAATCTTCTCATAAGCACTAGCTGTCCATTTGTCCATCTTAAGTTGTTCGTAAAGTATTTGTACCATATTAAATTGTACCAGTATTAAAATTTGGCAATAGGAACTCTCTCAAATTAGGGAGGAAACCTATAAGAATTGGCGAAAATCGGTTCAGGTCGATATTGCCCCCAGATATAAATGTTTCTTTAGATTTGGCCTTGTAACGCTACGGAAGCTGTTTTCACATTCAATCATGTTTTATACCCTCCACTATGGGCTGAGGGTATATTCGTTTTGTCACTCCTTTTGTAACACCTCTAAATATTGATCTTAGACCCCATAAAGTATACAATTCTTAATCGTCCTAAAATTCTAAGACGATGCCATGCCCGTCTGTTCATCCGTCCGTCCGTCTGTTGTAATCACGCTATAGTCCGTAATAATAGAGCTAGGTTGATCAAATTTGGCAGAAATATTTCTTATAGTTGCAGGTTGTTTGGGATTGCAAATGGGCCATATCGGTCAATGTTTTGATATAGCTCCCTTATATAGGTCGCTCCGAAATACGGATTTTGAGCCATAGCTACCACATTACAAAGCAATTTAGCAGAAACTTTGCAGTTTGAATTCTATTTTGACAAGAATTCATCAAAGCAAAATTTTACAAATCGGTTCATATTTTGTTATAGTCACCCTATAGAGGTCTCTCCGAAATATACGCATTTAAGCCATAAATACCATATTTTCGAAGCATTTTAACTTAATCTCTTTAACGTTTGTATTTAATTAAGACAAGAATTCATCGCAGTAAAAATTTTTTAAATCAGCTCATATTTTGTTATAGTCCACTTATAGATATCGCTCCCAAAAAGGCTTATTTAAGCCATAAAAACCACGTTGTGTAAGAAATTTAGCTGAAACTATGTAGTTTGTATTCTATTTTGGCAAGAATTCATCTCAA
This sequence comes from Eudasyphora cyanicolor, assembly GCA_963930755.1. Taxonomy (NCBI): domain Eukaryota; kingdom Metazoa; phylum Arthropoda; class Insecta; order Diptera; family Muscidae; genus Eudasyphora; species Eudasyphora cyanicolor. Next base: position 149,424,790 of record OZ005734.1, on the reverse strand, counting down.
TAAAATGTATACAAATAAAATTGTATTTTGTTGTAGTCCCAATGTAGATGTAGCTTTCAAAAAGCTAATTTAAGCCATAAATGCCACATTTTTCAGGTAAAGAGTTTGGCTAAAGAATTTGCGGTCTAAAATTGCAGCGTTCGTTTTTTTTTATAATTTACTTAAACAAAAAGGATCGTTTCATGATTTGGTCTATATCCAAAGATTTTTCCAGTAATAAAATTGAACGCAATCCTTGTTGGAGGGTATATAAGATTCCGCATGGCTGAACTTAACACTCTTACTTGTTTTAAGTTAGTAGGGTAGAATTTATTTTTCCAAGAACTTAGGAATAGTGTATAGTTTTGCAATGATACTTAGTTTGTTAGCTAAATACTCATATTCAGAGCTTTCCTAAAACTGTTTCACATAAAAACTCGATAGTTTGGTTAACTTTATATATTTTTGGAATACTTAAATATTTGGTTAAAACCTTCGAATATTTTATCCTTCTTTTTTTACTAATTTGTTTTCCCAAAAATTTTTGAGTGCCAAAGTTCTATCACATAATTGGTACATTTTGCACAACACATGTCGGAGTCGACCATTATTTTTCGACTCCGGACAAATTTCCCAGACTCCACAGCCCTGATATGGGGGCTATATCGAAATATGGACAGATATAGCCCATTTTTAATCCCAAGTTACCTGCAGCTATAAGAAGTATCTATACCAAATTTCAGCAACCTAGCTCAAGAATTAAAGATTGTAGCGTGATTACAACAGACGGACGGACATGGCTAAATCGTCTTAGAATTTTAAGACGATTAAGAATATATATACTTTATGGGGTGTTACAAACGGAGTGACAAAATTAATATACCCCCCATTCTATGGTGGAGGGTATAAAAATGATGCGATTAGTTCGCTTTCGCATATGTGAATGCGAATATCCGTTACATCCCTGATTTATAGTTGTCATTGCACAGAAGTACGTAAATACATTACGCAATATATGTATGTAGGTTGAAACCCATCTGAACTACTGAATTTAATTTAATTTCATACAATACGAATGTAAGGTTGTGTTTGTTTTTCTAATCAGCCTCTCAAAGAGAAGAGAGGAAAATAAAACCATTTTATAAATTTCATGGAGTGTATTTGTCCTCTCCTGAGAAGTTAACAGTTAGCTGGAGGTGATCGCAATTAAGAGGGCATCTGAGTACTACATAGATACAATATAGAATGCCAAATATAGTGCACCAAAACTGTTTCAAAACTGTCCTAACAACTAAATAGTACCCTAATCATTTGTGTATCTTTGTACCAATCGTAATAGAATTGTACCAAGATTGGTACAATTGCACACTTTTCCATCTTAGCACAAACGCAGTAAGCAGCATATACACAAAAGCACGAAAAAGCGAAGAGAACAATATTGGTGTTAAATCGTTAAGAAAATCTAAACTAAAGTAAATTCAAGATTAAAAAAAAATAAAAGCGTTAAGTTCGTCCATGCCGAATCTTATATACCCTCCACCAATAAACTCATTATACCAAATTTCAGACCCATTCGTTGAAATTTGAGGTTTTTGTGGCGTTAAGAAGTCAAATCTAGAGGTACCTTTGTATGGGGGCTATATCAGAACATGGAATTATGACTACCGTTGCTCGCGTACCAAATTTCAGCTACCTAGCGCAAGTATTATAGATTGTAGCGTGATTACAGCAGACGGACGGATAGACTGATATGGCTAAATCGTAGGTTTGTAATTTGTGGTTTTTGTAATTTGTGGTTTTTGTTGCGTTAAAAAGTAAAATCTAGAGGGTCCTTTGTATGGGGGCTATTTCAAAACATGGACCTATGACTACCGTTGTGCGAGTGAGGGTGCGGGTTTAAATTAACACCAGTTACCAATACCCGATCAGTTGACATTCGTGGTCTCTATGGCGTTAAGAAGTCAAATCGGACAGATGCTATACATGGGGGCTATATCAAAATGTTGACCGATATAGCCCATTCTCAATCCCAAGTTACCTGCAGGTATAAGAAGTATCTATACCAAATTTCAACCGCCTCACTCAAGTATTATAGATTGTAGCGTGATTACAACAGACGGAGAGACGGACATGACTAAATCGTCTTAGAATTTTAAGACGATCAGGAATATATACTTTATGTGGTCTCAGTTCAATATTTAGAGGTGTTATACCCCCATCCTATGGTGGTGGGTATACAAATATGGTAACTGTATAGTATATGAGAACAGTAGGAATCACAACAAGTAAAAGCGTTAAGTTCGGCCATGCCGAATCTTATATACCCTCCACCATGGATAGCATGTGACCTCACAAAATAACTCAAACCTAAAAAAAATAACACCGAAAACCCACAAAAAATATAGTAGATGAGAACAGTAGAAAAAATATAGTAGATGAGAACAGTAGGAATAACAACAAGTTAGATTCTATATATGGGCACATTCGTTGCTGATCATTCGCAGTGAACGGACGTGTTTATCACATAGCGGATAGTTTCCAGTACCTTTTACGCAATAGCAAAAATCTGTACAAAGTCCGTAAGGCCTACATCGTAGTACCTATTACGGTCTAATACAGACAAAATAAATATAAATTCTCTTGACGGGGATGCCTTCGTGTTCCGATGGAGCGCGGTTCCCCAATCGTCCGACTGTCCGTCCGTTGGTCTTGGCCAAAGCCGACCACACCAAAAATGGTGAAAATCTGCCCCAAGTACTCACAACAGGTGGTGCAGTGAGGTGAAAACGTCATGTCCGACCGTCAAAACGGAAGCACAATGAGCATCGTGTAGCGCTCAGAGTTTTGACGAAGTTGGAGGCTGTTGAGGTTTCGGCTCTTACCGAAAAACAAAAAGAGTCACTTACCTGGGCTAAAGGCGTCATAGATGCTTCTACGGCCAATGAGTCGGCTGAAAGAGCCACAAATTCAGCTGTGTTAACGGCTAATAAAGTAAAACGAATCAGATCACCTGATGAACCCCTGCCTTCGAAAAAGGCAAGAGGCCCTAATGTCACCATCAACAGGACACTCACCAAGCACTTCAATGAAGTGGCGAAGGAGAGTCTAGTGTTGGCTGTTATAGACAGAAGTAGTCAGGATGGATCCATCCTCAAGGACAGATGGAGTCATGTACAATCAGCCATTATGGCTCATTACCTCGATGTCCGCAGAGAAATGCCGGGCAAACCACCAATCTGAACGATGCAGGATGGCATCAGGTGAGAGTAAAGCTCTTATATTTCGGTGATGCCAGATCAGTAGACCTGTATAAGGCTGCTCTGAGTCGAGCGGGTGAGGTGTGGCCGGGTGCCCAGTTGGATGTTGTCGAAAAAACAACATCCCTAGTCACCCTAGAGCCATCACCTGGGTTACAGAAGAGCCCTCCAACCCGGCTGACATCTTAGAAATAATAAAAGATTCCAATCCTGGTCTGCCGGCCCATAATTGGAGAATCAGCAAGGTGGATGAGGCTGGTGGTAAAAAGCGGAAGGTCAATCTTATCCTAAACGCTGAATCCACCTCCCATATACAAAGTGCGAGTGCAACCCTACAGTATGGCTTCGAGACTATAGTCTTGAAGGTATACAAGCAGGATATAGCTCCCACTGCAGAAGGTGAGTCGTCCACCGTGGCACTTTCTGGAAATGCGGAGGTACCCACGCCTATTATTTCTGGTGACTCCAACTCTAACAGAAGATCTGTAACGTCCATCTCTGAGGACAAAAGCTCTACTTCGGACACAGAGAGGCTGAGGGGAGTCTCCGGACTCTTTGACGCATCTGGCGGGGACATGCTTCTCGACAATACGGACGAAGAGTTCGATAACACCCTTGTCGGGGTGGATGTTAATCTGTCAATTACCAATGATGGTAAGAATTCTACAGATTAAACTCCATCACGCTAAAGCAGCCTCGGCGGCTCTATTGCTGCGCCTGTCCACAAGCGCAGTAGACATCGTCCTGATACAGGAGCCCTACGTAGTGGGAGGAAGGGTGTGCGGTATTAGGACACCCAACTTTAAACTGCTTGTGGCCAACTGTGAAGGCACTCCAAGAACCTGCATTGTGGCCAGGAAAGATCTAAGTATCTTTCTCCTGACTAATTAAAGACCAAACAGCTGCTAGCCTGGAGATCGGTAATCGCATATATTTGGTGGTCTCCAGCTACTTGCCTTATGAATCTGTAGTACCGACTGCTCTATTCAGGGAAGTGGTAGAAGAAGCAACGTCTGACGAGCTCGAGCTGATTATTGGCGCAGACAAACGAACGCTCATCATACTATCTGGGGTAGTACGGATATAAACTATAGGGGTGATTCGCTTCTTGACTTTATTCTAACTACCAACCTTAGTATTTGTAACATAGGTAACAAACCGACCTTTACAATTAAAGACAGACAAGAAGTACTCGACGTAACGTTTGCTACTGACCGGCTGTCAGACAAAATTATTGGGTGGAATGTACTGGACGACCACTCATTCTCAGATCACCATTATATTGAGTTCAAACTCGCGGAAAAAGCGCCTAAACCTGCCGTCCACCGAAACGTAAGGAAGACAAAGTGGCACCTGTATGAGAAGAATTTCAAGAAAGTCCTCAACTCTAAACTTCTGTACGAACCGAATGACAAAGCCGGTCTGGATAATCTGGTCGATCATATCACCATATCATTCAATAGATCCCTTGAAGAAGCCTGTCCAAAAACAAGGTACAAGGTAAAACTAAACCCCAATGGTGGACTTCTGGGCTAACGGCTATGAAAAAGACCTGCAACAAGCTGTTCAATAAGGCTAAATCTACTGGGGTCGCTAATGATTGGGATGCCTATAAAGAGCAACTCAAGATCTATAAGAAGGAGCTTAGAAAGGCGCTCTTGGTATACCTTCTGTGGTGAAGTGGAAAAGGTCTCCGACGCCGCTAGGCTGAGGAAGATATTATCTGCTTCACCCTGTACAGTGGCATATTTACAGGATGAGGCAAATAACTGGACCAAAAACAGCGAGCAGTCGCTCAATGTACTGCTCGACACACATTTCCCGGGGAACTCTGTAACAGAACCCGAGGATCAGCAGGACCAACAAGAGTGCGAGTGGACTGCGAGCGTCGCTAGCTTCTTGATTGAGAGATCTAGAATAAGCTGGGCTATTAATAGCTTTGAGCTCTTCAAGTCACCTGGACCAGATGGCATCACTCCAGCAGAATGCAGAAAATGTTAAAGTACATTATCCCCTGGCTGGAAAAAATGTATGTAGGCTGTATCAGGCTCTCATACGTCCCGAATCGATGGAGGGATACCAAAGTGGTATTCATACCTAAAGCGGGAAAGATATCACACACTAGGCCAAAAGACTTCAGACCAATTAGCCTATCCTCCTTCCCATAGAATGTCTGGAAAGACTTTTAGATCATTTCATTAGGGAAAACCTGGATACAAAACTCCTGTCGGGGAACCAACATGCTTACAATAAGGGCAAGTCTACAGAATCAGCCCTGCACGAACTTGTGAGCACTATCGAATCGTCCCTGAATTTCAAGGAATTCACCATGGTGGCATTTCTTGACATAGAAGGGGCTTTTAACAACATTCACTCAGATGCGGTAATTGCGGCACTCTCACATCTAAAAGTTAACACTCGGTTGATTAGACTAATTCAAAGTCTGCTCACCAGAAGACGCTTAACAGCATGTCTAGGGTCCACAATTCTAACAAGGTTTGTAAACAGAGGGACCCCGCAAGGAGAGGTACTGTCTCCAATAATTTGGAACCTAGCGGTGAATGAAATCCTGCTAGATCTAGATCGTTGTGGCTGCAAGGTCGTGGCATATGCGGACGACGTGGCAATCGCAGTGAGTGAAAAATTCGTAAACGTCCTCAGAGACATCCTACAGGTGGCTCTGAACAAGTTGGCTAGATGGGCCAGAAGCAGCGGTTTGGGCGTTAACCCTAACAAGACAGAGTTGGTTCTCTTTACTACGATGAATAATGTCCCACATGTGGACCCTCCACCTCGGATAAATGGAACAGATCTAGTCTTTTCTGAAAGTGCAAAATTTTTAGGAATAATTCTAGATAGGAAAACGTTATTTAGACTTAACGTATTGGAACGTGTAAAGAAGGCCAACGTCGCCTTATATTCCTGCAAAAAAGGCTGTAGGGTCGCGGTGGGGACTCTCTCCTAAAATCGTCCACTGGATATATATAGCTGTAGTTCGTCCAACCTACTAACAAAGGTTCAGAGAACTGCCTGCCTGAGCATAAGCGGAGCCTTAAGGACTACAGCGACCGAGTCTCTACAAGCCCTACTCCATATACTGCCGATTAATATTGTGGCGAGAGAAGTTGCAACCAAAGCGGCAATAAGAGTAAACTGCCTACCAATGTGGAGGTACAAAAACTACGGTCACATGAGGATATCAAAGAGTAGTGCTATGGTAACCGACCGAGTGGACTATATACCAACTGTGTACACATTCGAGAGAAATTACATCACTATGATTCCCGCCAGAGATGAATGGGTCGGCAGAATACCAGGTAATAGAAACCATCTCCACTTTTACACGGATGGTTCGAAGCTTGATGAAAAGGTTGGCTTCGGAGTACACTGTGAATAACTTAGTCTGGATATAGCTCACAGACTACCAGATACCTGCAGTGTCTATCAAGCCCAAATAATGGCAATATGGAAAGTCGCCAAGTGGCTGAGTCGCAACATAGTAACCAACACTGGCGTTGTCATTTACTCGGACAGCCAGGCGGCGATCAATTCTCTGGAGGCAACATCCCTAAATTCACAAACAGCCCTCGACTGCCGCAGATCTCTTAACGAGATGGCTGAGCAGTTTAATATACACCTCATATGGGTGCCTGGGCATAGGGATATAGGCTCAGTTAGGTGCATCTCTGCTCACTTTGAAAAACACTCAATTGATGGACAGTTCTGCTCAAGGGTTTAGCACAATGCTAAACAGGTCCATATTTAGATATAGCTCCCATATATAGCATCTAACTTGTTGTGATTCTTACTTTTCTCATCTACTCTACATATTGCGGAGTGAAATTGGGCCCCAGGAAAATACACCCCAATATTTTTATGAATATGGGCCCCAAAATGTAACATATCAAACAACAAAAATTTTATTTGGGGCTTAATTTCATTTTTTGTCTCCTTTTTGGGGTTTAATTTAATTTCTTGTCTACTTTTTGGGGCTTATTTTCATCTATAAATTTAGAAACAGGAGAGGCTACCCATAAAAGATCTGCTCCACGTTGCCAACTTTGGATCCTGTCCATAGAAGAAAGTCTTTAACGACCGCACAGGAATAGATTTATAATTAGAAAATAGCTTCGTATACGTGTATTACTGCGTACTCACCAGATTAACGAAAAGAACATTTCTTAGTTTTCTGGGGTTTATTGTCATTTCATGCTGTTTTCTTGATTGGGGTGTAATTTTCTAAATTAGTTTTTGTAACGAAAATAGGCCCCAAATTTGGGGCGCATTTTCATTTTCAATTTGGGGTGCATTTTCTTGGGGTCCAACTTCCGGCCGCCTTACCATATTTTTGCGATTCCTACTGTTCTCATATACTATAAATTTACCATATTTTTATACCCTCCACCATAGGAGGGAGGGTATATTCATTTTGTCACTACGTTTGTAACACCTTTAAATATTTATCCGAGACCCCATAAAGTATATATCGTTCCCTCAATAAAACAATAGCGTATACGCATATACACCATTATTTATTTATTGCATTATAAGAATCTACATAATCGATTCTAATGGGAAATTTTCACCATTTTTGGTGTGGTCGGCTTTGGCCAAGACCAACGGACGGACAGTAGGACGATTGGGGAACCCCGCTCCATCGTAACACGAAGGCATCCCCTCAACGAATTTATTTATTTTTATACCCTCCACCGTAGGATGGGGGGTATATTCATTTTGTCACTCCGTTTGTAACACCTCTTAATATTGATCTGAGACCCCATAAAGTATATATATTCTTAATCGTCGTAAAATTCTAAGACGATTTAGCCATGTATGTCTGTCCGTCCGTCTGTTGTAATCACGCAACAATCTATAATACTTGAGCTAGGTGGTTGAAATTTGGTATAGATACTTCTTATAGCTGCAGGTAACTTGGGATTGAAAATGGGCGATATTGGTCCTACTGTTCTCATCTACTATATTTTTTTGGATGTTTGAGTTATTTTGTGATGTCACAGGTTGAAGAGAGCAGACGTTTAAACGTCTCATGTCCATGGACATACACTTAAGCCAGTGGCTCGGCCTGTTGTGCGCTCCTTATTTATGATCTTTTTATACCCCACGAGTTACAGAAAATCGGTACTAGACACGAATTTTCTCAGTATCTTCCAGTCATATTCTCTGAGATGAGTCAAGTCTGGTAATATGTCGGACCCGAAATGTTGGGATCTTGCAAATATTCCAATCACTCCGTTGTGTCCTGGTACCCAGCAAATACGCAATTGACCATCTGAGTAATCATTTATCGTTCTTTTACAGAAGACCAATTATAAAAAACGGTACGGTACGCGAAAAACCAAAAACAAATACTTTAAAAAAGAGACTTACAAAAACTCCAACAAAAATTCCAAAAAAAGGTACCGTTGTAACGGTACAAGTAAGCAGCCAAATCCAGAGGACGGACACACAGCCAGCAGCCAAATCCAGAGGACGGACACACACACACAACAATAAGCGTCAAAGTTTGTATATATACAAACTTCAACGTGAGTACCCGTGTAATTTTGTATATACATGACAAACGAGGAATACTGGGCGCAGCATTAAATCTGGTTGCCGTCTGAAACTGTATCCCCCGTTCGATTTGGAAAAAATTTGACTCTTGAAATTTAAATAATCATTTGCCACGACCCAATTGAGTTCAAAAACTGTAAATTCGGACGGACAAAAACCCGTTAGTTAAAGACCCGTTCTTCTCAAATTTCCACCAAATTCACAAAATCAACGTATCTTTTATTCATCATTAAATTGTTTGCCTCAAAATCGCCATCAAAATTGAAGAGAAAGGAAAACGAAATTTTAATTTTTCAAAAAGAAGTGAAAAGTAGTTTAAACTTTTAACCGACCCCTCGCATTGCCCTTGGATACATGGAAAAACAACTTGGAAGGGGAACAAAAAATATTAAATTTTTAAAATTTTTTTCTCACATATATGTGTGCCAGGAGCTAAAAAGCACGGCAATCGCTTTTTTAAAACCACATTGGAAAGGAAATCTGCATTTGTTTTTTTCAAAAAATTTCCAACGCGAAAACTCTTGACTAGACCCCTCGTGCCTCTATACAACAACAACAATACGTGTCTGTGACAGGAAAAATAGCGGATTTTTTCTCCTTCCTTTTTGGCTGCGATTTGGGACGGACAGAAGTTCAACGTTCTGCATTTTTTGTGGAAGACAAAAACGAATCAGAACAAATAGAAAAGGTTTTCGCTATAACAGAAAGAACTGAAAAAAGAAAGGAAAATAGATATCGAGAGATGGAACAACAAAAGGAAACCAAATCGGTATTTCAAAACTTATTATTTTTTTTGGAAACGTAGACATGCATACAAAAATTAAATCTGTGAGAATTTTTGGAATTTACACCTACATACAAAAAATTAAATTTGTGCAATTTTTTGGAAATTACATCTGCCTACAAAAATTCAATTTGTGAGAATTCTGGAATTTACACCAGCATACAAAAAATTAATTTGTGAGATTTTTTGGAATTTACACCTACATTTTCTTGGGGTCCAACTTCCGGCCGCCTTACCATATTTTTGTGATTCCTACTGTTCTCATATACTATAAATTTACCATATTTTTATACCCTCCACCATAGGAGGGAGGGTATATTCATTTTGTCACTACGTTTGTAACACCTTTAAATATTTATCCGAGACCCCATAAAGTATATATCGTTCCCTCAATAAAACAATAGCGTATACGCATATACACCATTATTTATTTATTGCATTATAAGAATCTACATAATCGATTCTAATGGGAAATTTTCACCATTTTTGGTGTGGTCGGCTTTGGCCAAGACCAACGGACGGACAGTAGGACGATTGGGGAACCCCGCTCCATCGTAACACGAAGGCATCCCCTCAACGAATTTATTTATTTTTATACCCTCCACCGTAGGATGGGAGGTATATTCATTTTGTCACTCCGTTTGTAACACCTCTTAATATTGATCTGAGACCCCATAAAGTATATATATTCTTAATCGTCGTAAAATTCTAAGACGATTTAGCCATGTATGTCTGTCCGTCCGTCTGTTGTAATCACGCAACAATCTATAATACTTGAGCTAGGTGGTTGAAATTTGGTATAGATACTTCTTATAACTGCAGGTAACTTGGGATTGAAAATGGGCGATATTGGTCCTACTGTTCTCATCTACTATATTTTTTTGGATGTTTGAGTTATTTTGTGATGTCACAGGTTGAAGAGAGCAGACGTTTAAACGTCTCATGTCCATGGACATACACTTAAGCCAGTGGCTCGGCCTGTTGTGCGCTCCTTATTTATGATCTTTTTATACCCCACGAGTTACAGAAAATCGGTACTAGACACGAATTTTCTCAGTATCTTCCAGTCATATTCTCTGAGATGAGTCAAGTCTGGTAATATGTCGGACCCGAAATGTTGGGATCTTGCAAATATTCCAATCACTCCGTTGTGTCCTGGTACCCAGCAAATACGCAATTGACCATCTGAGTAATCATTTATCGTTCTTTTACAGAAGACCAATTATAAAAAACGGTACGGTACGCGAAAAACCAAAAACAAATACTTTAAAAAAGAGACTTACAAAAACTCCACCAAAAATTCCAAAAAAAGGTACCGTTGTAACGGCACAAGTAAGCAGCCAAATCCAGAGGACGGACACACAGCCAGCAGCCAAATCCAGAGGACGGACACACACACACAACAATAAGCGTCAAAGTTTGTATATGTATATACAAACTTCAACGTGAGTACCCGTGTAATTTTGTATATACATGACAAACGAGGAATACTGGGTGCAGCATTAAATCTGGTTGCCGTCTGAACCTGTATCCCCCGTTCGATTTGGAAAACATTTGACTCTTGAAATTTAAATAATCATTTGCCACGACCCAATTGAGTTCAAAAACTGTAAATTCGGACGGACAAAAACCCGTTAGTTAAAGACCCGTTCTTCTCAAATTTCCACCAAATTCACAAAATCAACGTCTCTTTTATTCATCATTAAATTGTTTGCCTCAAAATCGCCATCAAAATTGAAGAGAAAGGAAAACGAAATTTTAATTTTTCAAAAAGAAGTGAAAAGTAGTTTAAACTTTTAACCGACCCCTCGCATTGCCCTTGGATACATGGAAAAACAACTTGGAAGGGGAACAAAAAATATTCAATTTTTAAAATTTTTTTCTCACATATATGTGTGCCAGGAGCTAAAAAGCACGGCAATCGCTTTTTTAAAACCACATTGGAAAGGAAATCTGCATTTTTTTTTTTTCAAAAAATTTCCAACGCGAAAACTCTTGACTAGACCCCTCGTGCCTCTATACAACAACAACAATACGTGTCTGTGACAGGAAAAATAGCGGATTTTTTCTCCTTCCTTTTTGGCTGCGATTTGGGACGGACAGAAGTTCAACGTTCTGCATTTTTTGTGGAAGACAAAAACGAATCAGAACAAATAGAAAAGGTTTTCGCTATAACAGAAAGAACTGAAAAAAGAAAGGAAAATAGATATCGAGAGATGGAACAACAAAAGGAAACCAAATCGGTATTTCAAAACTTATTATTTTTTTTGGAAACGTAGACATGCATACAAAAATTAAGTCTGTGAGAATTTTTGGAATTTACACCTACATACAAAAAATTAAATTTGTGCAATTTTTTGGAAATTACATCTGCCTACAAAAATTCAATTTGTGAGAATTCTGGAATTTACACCAGCATACAAAAAATTAATTTGTGAGATTTTTTGGAATTTACACCTACATTTTCTTGGGGTCCAACTTCCGGCCGCCTTACCATATTTTTGTGATTCCTACTGTTCTCATATACTATAAATTTACCATATTTTTATACCCTCCACCATAGGAGGGAGGGTATATTCATTTTGTCACTACGTTTGTAACACCTTTAAATATTTATCCGAGACCCCATAAAGTATATATCGTTCCCTCAATAAAACAATAGCGTATACGCATATACACCATTATTTATTTATTGCATTATAAGAATCTACATAATCGATTCTAATGGGAAATTTTCACCATTTTTGGTGTGGTCGGCTTTGGCCAAGACCAACGGACGGACAGTAGGACGATTGGGGAACCCCGCTCCATCGTAACACGAAGGCATCCCCTCAACGAATTTATTTATTTTTATACCCTCCACCGTAGGATGGGAGGTATATTCATTTTGTCACTCCGTTTGTAACACCTCTTAATATTGATCTGAGACCCCATAAAGTATATATATTCTTAATCGTCGTAAAATTCTAAGACGATTTAGCCATGTATGTCTGTCCGTCCGTCTGTTGTAATCACGCAACAATCTATAATACTTGAGCTAGGTGGTTGAAATTTGGTATAGATACTTCTTATAACTGCAGGTAACTTGGGATTGAAAATGGGCGATATTGGTCCTACTGTTCTCATCTACTATATTTTTTTGGATGTTTGAGTTATTTTGTGATGTCACAGGTTGAAGAGAGCAGACGTTTAAACGTCTCATGTCCATGGACATACACTTAAGCCAGTGGCTCGGCCTGTTGTGCGCTCCTTATTTATGATCTTTTTATACCCCACGAGTTACAGAAAATCGGTACTAGACACGAATTTTCTCAGTATCTTCCAGTCATATTCTCTGAGATGAGTCAAGTCTGGTAATATGTCGGACCCGAAATGTTGGGATCTTGCAAATATTCCAATCACTCCGTTGTGTCCTGGTACCCAGCAAATACGCAATTGACCATCTGAGTAATCATTTATCGTTCTTTTACAGAAGACCAATTATAAAAAACGGTACGGTACGCGAAAAACCAAAAACAAATACTTTAAAAAAGAGACTTACAAAAACTCCACCAAAAATTCCAAAAAAAGGTACCGTTGTAACGGTACAAGTAAGCAGCCAAATCCAGAGGACGGACACACAGCCAGCAGCCAAATCCAGAGGACGGACACACACACACAACAATAAGCGTCAAAGTTTGTATATATACAAACTTCAACGTGAGTACCCGTGTAATTTTGTATATACATGACAAACGAGGAATACTGGGTGCAGCATTAAATCTGGTTGCCGTCTGAACCTGTATCCCCCGTTCGATTTGGAAAACATTTGACTCTTGAAATTTAAATAATCATTTGCCACGACCCAATTGAGTTCAAAAACTGTAAATTCGGACGGACAAAAACCCGTTAGTTAAAGACCCGTTCTTCTCAAATTTCCACCAAATTCACAAAATCAACGTCTCTTTTATTCATCATTAAATTGTTTGCCTCAAAATCGCCATCAAAATTGAAGAGAAAGGAAAACGAAATTTTAATTTTTCAAAAAGAAGTGAAAAGTAGTTTAAACTTTTAACCGACCCCTCGCATTGCCCTTGGATACATGGAAAAACAACTTGGAAGGGGAACAAAAAATATTCAATTTTTAAAATTTTTTTCTCACATATATGTGTGCCAGGAGCTAAAAAGCACGGCAATCGCTTTTTTAAAACCACATTGGAAAGGAAATCTGCATTTTTTTTTTTTCAAAAAATTTCCAACGCGAAAACTCTTGACTAGACCCCTCGTGCCTCTATACAACAACAACAATACGTGTCTGTGACAGGAAAAATAGCGGATTTTTTCTCCTTCCTTTTTGGCTGCGATTTGGGACGGACAGAAGTTCAACGTTCTGCATTTTTTGTGGAAGACAAAAACGAATCAGAACAAATAGAAAAGGTTTTCGCTATAACAGAAAGAACTGAAAAAAGAAAGGAAAATAGATATCGAGAGATGGAACAACAAAAGGAAACCAAATCGGTATTTCAAAACTTATTATTTTTTTTGGAAACGTAGACATGCATACAAAAATTAAGTCTGTGAGAATTTTTGGAATTTACACCTACATACAAAAAATTAAATTTGTGCAATTTTTTGGAAATTACATCTGCCTACAAAAATTCAATTTGTGAGAATTCTGGAATTTACACCAGCATACAAAAAATTAATTTGTGAGATTTTTTGGAATTTACACCTACATACAAAAAATTAAATTTGTGCAATTTTTTGGAAATTACATCTGCCTACTAAAAATTCAATTTATGAGACTTTTTGGAATTTACACCTGCTACAAAAATTTAATTTGTGAGAATTTTTGGAATTTACACCTACTACAAAAATTGAATTTGTGCTGAATTTTTTGGATTGACCCTGGCCTACAGAATTTAAATTCAGTATAAATTTTGGAAATTTACACTTGGCTACAAAAAATTTATTAAGTGGTAGTTTTGCAATTTACACGTTGCTACGAAAATAAATGTAGTCCAAAAATTTATTAAGTGATAATTTTGAAAATTACACTTTACTACGAAAAATAAATTTAGTCAAAAAAATTTATTAAGTTGTAATTTTGCAAATTACACTTTACTACGAAAAATAAATTTAGTCAAAAAAAATTTATTAAGTGGTAATTTTGCAAATTACACTTTGCTACGAAAATAAATTTAGTCCAAAAAATTTATTAAGTGGTAATTTTTCAAATTACACTTTACTACGAAAAATAAATTTAGTCCAAAAATTTATTAAGTGATAATTTTGAAAATTACACTTTGCTACGAAAATAAATTTAGTCCAAAAAAGTTATTAAGTGGTAATTTTTCAAATTACACTTTACTACGAAAAATAAATTTAGTCCAAAAATTTATTAAGTGATCATTTTGCAAATTACACTTGCTACGAAAATAAATATAGTAAAAAAAATGTTATTAAGTGATAATTTTGCAAATTAAGTGGTAATTTTTCAAATTACACTTTACTACGAAAAATAAATTTAGTCCAAAAATTTATTAAGTGATAATTTTTCAAATTACACTTTACTACGAAAAATAAATTTAGTCCAAAAATTTATTAAGTGATCATTTTGCAAATTACACTTGCTACGAAAATAAATATAGTAAAAAAAATGTTATTAAGTGATAATTTTGCAAATTACACTTTGCTACGGAAAACTTTAAGACTCATTCTCGTTCGGAAAGTTTTGGAATTTATTGCTGCTTTATACAAATTTGACCCACTTTCGTCAAATTTTTTCTCGTATATATTTATTTTCGTGTTTCTGGATCTTGTGTTTGGCAATTTCAGAGAAAAATTGTATATTTTTCATCTGCAAATTGGACCCACCTCGTTTGGAACTTTCTTGAAATTTTTTGCTGTTTTATACAAATTTGACGCACTTTCGTCAAATTTATTATTGTACTTGTTCGAAATTTTTTGAAATTTGTTGCTATTTTTATACGAATTCAACGTGGTTCGTCAAATTTATTATTGAAAATAATTGAAATTTGCCGCTTTTTTATACGAATTTGACGTGGTTCGTCAAATTTATTATTGAAAATAATTGTTCTCGTGTTCGGGCTCTTGGATAAAAACAAAAAAATATAAATTGGCAGTTTCAGAGAAAAATTTTATATTTTTCATATGCAAATTGGCCTAAGACCCACCCTCGTTTCGACATTCTAAAAAGATTGAATTTGTAAAATTTACGCTTACTCTAATTTGGAAAATTTGGTATAAGGCACATCAAAAAAGATTGAGTTTTTTTTTTGCATTTGGGGCCTAGAATCCAATTATAAAACTTGATCCTTCTTTCAAAACCGTCTTAAAGTTTTTGGCTGGAACAAAAATTTTAAAAAGACGTTACAAGTTGATCTAACGATGGACAAGGTTAAATTCGATAAACGATCTCACCGATTTCGAAAATGTCTACTCTGTTGAAAGCACCGAGGGCAACATACATTCAGTGGAGATATCGCAAGTGGAACTGAACTCGATCTGTGATCAAGTAAAGAGAGCCTATTTGGATTGTCGGGATCATGTGCCAACAGGCGAGTGGAAGCCTATTGATAAAACAAAGCTTCGAACACACTATAAGGATGCCCTTACAAGCTACAAACGAGTTTTGAGTGCTTTGAATGCTGACATTTCGGAGCAACAAACACACAACCTGTGCCCAGGGATTCAGAGAAGAAAGAAGAGGTATCCGAGGCAAACTTCACTCCAATTTCGAGATTACCACCGTGCGACACTGACACTTTTAAAGGAGGATACAATGCGGGGCCACCGTTTCGCGATCTCTTTTCTGCGATATACATAAAAAATTCAAAGCTAAGTAATGTGGAAAAACTCTTTCATTTGACTCAGAAGACAGCAGGTGAGGCACGAGAAATAATCAGCAATGTTGCTTTAACAAATGATGGGTTTGAGTTGGCCTGGACGAATCTGATAGATCGATATGAGAATAAACGGATGCAAGTCAATGAGCAGCTGAAGATCCTTTTCAATTTTCCGAATGTGAGCTCTGATTCAAGTTCATCAATCCAAAAATTATAACGCACAATAAATGCATCAAAATTCTGGAAACTTTGAAGATAGCTGTAAAGGATTGGGATCCGATCTTGATATACTTAAGTTCCGCAAAGCTGCCGCGACCCTTTCTGGAAGATTTCGAAAACTCGCTGTATGATTGTACTAAACTTCCCACTTGGACGGAGTTTGATAATTTTTTTGACTCATAAATTTAAGACACTAGAATCCGTTGGAAATATCCGACCATCTACTTCAAAAAATAATTATAATAAACACGATTTAAATAAAAAAGAAGGATACCTTAATTCATTTCAAACAAATATTTCACAAAAAGCACAATTTGCGGGAAATAAAAGTAGGTTTAACACTAAGTCGCAAACAGGAAATAAATTCCAAACTGAACAATGTTGTCCTCTTTGCAAGTCGAATCATTTTATTCCTGATTGCAAACAATTCTTAGAAAAAAGCGTGAATGATAAAATTCACATCGTAAAAATATCGAACTTATGTTATAATTATCTCTCATCTAATCACTGAGTGAGAGAGTGCAAAAGCAAATTTTGTTGCAGGGATTGTAATTTACGACATCATTCCCTGCTCCACAAGGGTAATGAGACCCAAACATCTAGCCAAGACCCAGCGAGAGATGAGGCACGCCCTAATACTAGTGCCGCAGCTCTAACTACTCTTATACAGTCCACACAAAACTTCGAACCAACAAACGTTACCACCTTGACCCTCCGGGAAAATCATCCTAGTATACCTAACCCGCGAGGAACTTTACTTTTCACTGCCATGATACAAATTGAAGCTCATGGGCAGCTTTATGATGCCAGGGCTATCCATGACCCTGTATCACAATCAACCTTTATATCGGAAAAACTCAAAAACCGTTTGAATCTTCCAACAAAACGAAACCTAGTTCATGTTACAGGCCTTAGTCAAATAGTGTCGGAAACATCTACCAAATCTTGTCTCTTCAACATACGTTCGCGATTAGACCCTAGTTTTGAATTAGAAGTTTGGGCGCCAGTCTTGAAGACGCTGCCTTTTAATTTACCGCCACATACCTTAGATAGAACCCAACTTAGAGAAGCTGCTAACTTTGAATTAGCAGACCCAAGATTTTTCGCAAGTCAACCGATAGACTTATTGATTGGAATGGTCATAGGACCTTGCACTTTTAACACTGGAGTCCCAATGAAGTCAATTGGGACACTTCTAGCACAAAGAACAGTATTCGGATGGATTATTGGAGGACCAATAGAACAAGGAACTCAAAAGGATCACCGAATTTCGTTATATAATACAATTTCCATTGAAGAAATACTTACACGTTTTTGGGAGGTGGAAGAGACCCCAAAGAAGATTTTGCGGTCAGAAGAAGACTCATTTTGTGAACAAAATTTCAAAGAAACTACTCGACGAAATCGGGACGGTAGATATATTGTGACCCTACCCTTAAAAAATTGTGAGGAATTAGGACATTCTAGAAATATTGCATTGGTTCAATTTCATAGAATGGAAAGAAAATTGTTAAAAACGCCAGAAATCAAAGAACAATACGACAAGTCAATTTTAGAATATCTGGAATTAGGGCACATGAGGAAAATCTAACAGCACGAGATTTTTAAAACCCCACATTATTATCTGCCACACCATGCAGTCATTAAGCCTGATAGATTAACCACCAAACTTCGAGTAGTTTTCAACGCGTCAAGCCCAACGTCCCATAAAAGAAGTCTTAATGACAATTTGTATGCAGGACTCATTCTACAACAAGATCTTGTTTTACAAATTCAAAAATGGAGATTTTTTAAATACGTTTTTAACGCCGATGTCACAAAAATGTATAGACAGATTTTATTAAGAATGAATGAGCCCATAGAAGATTACGAGTTGTTAACAGTCACATTTGGAGTAAATTGTGCTCCTTTTTAGCTCTTCGAACACTTCTTCAACTTGTGGAAGATGTGAAAGATACTTACCCCCTAGCATCAAATATTATTCGACAAAATTTGTATGTTGATGTCGTATTATCAGGCGGACAATAGAGGAAGCCATTACATCTCGAACAGAATTAATAAAGGCGTTAGACTCTGCAGGATTTCAGCTCATGAAATGGACGTCAAACGAACCCCAAATTATTAAAGATTTACCCCCTGAGAGATTACTTCCAGTAAATTGGCTAGACCTTTCAGAAGACTCGTCCACAAAAACATTGGGATTGAGATGGAATATTTCAGGGGATCATTTCACTTTTACACCACCGTCCATAGACAATAAAACTTCGTATACAAAACGCGAGGTTTTATCAACAATTGCAAAATTAGTCGACCCTTGCGGGTGGTTAGCCCCAATAATAGTCGTTGCCAAGTTAATCATGCAACAAGTCTGGTTAGACAAAATAGATTGGGATGACCCACTCAAAACTATAACTCTGATGAATTGGCTAAACTTTGTCAAAAATTCCACTGCAATCGAAAATATAAAAATTCCACGGTGGATTCAATTTGAACCGACCTGTCATATAGAAATTCATGGCTTCTGTGACGCGTCAGAAATCGCATATGCTGCGTCTTTATATATCCGTGTGGAACATACCAATAATAAAACAGATACTTTTCTGTTAGCCGCAAAAACACGCGTTGCTCCGATTAAAAAGATTTCATTACCCAGACTCGAATTATGTGGGGCTGTTCTGCTTTCCAAGTTAGCCTTCTCCACAATATCCAATCTTCAGCCTTCCAATATACCCACTTAATACTGGACCGACTCAACCATAGTTTTAGCCTGGCTTAGGAAACCCCCATGTTCTTGGTATACATTTGTTGGAAATCGAGTATCCGAAATTTTGGAGAAAGTTGGTAATGAAAACTGGCGCCACGTGGACTCTGAAGACATTGCCGACATTGAAAGTCGAGGAGGCTCACCAGAGGATCTAAAGCCACATCAACTATGGTGGCATGGCCCACAGTGGTTAAAATTACCCAGGAGTAGATGGCCGGCAGCTGAAGTTGGAGAAGACACGAGTTTGGAGGCAAAGGCAGTCAAAGTTTTAGCAACAGCAATCTTTGAAGATCCCTTAGAACGTTTTTCCTCTTTGCCACGAGCTTATAAGGTCTTAGCTTACGTTTTGCGTTTTTGGAGAAAAACTGGGACAAATCGTACACATTTAAGAATGCAATCTTTAGAAATTACCGCAGACGAAATTCACGACGTAAAGAGGCGACTTAACGTATCAACTCAAAAACATTTCTTTGCCGCCGAATATCACTCTTTGCAACAAAAAACGAGAATATCCCCTAGCAGTACACTTTTGTCACTCAATCCGTTCTTAGACTCGAAGGGAGTAATCAGAGCCCCAGTTTTAACTTACAATGAACGGCATCCTATTCTTCTACCTTATAGCGCTAAACTGTCTCAGTTACTAGTCGAATTCACCCATAAAATAACTATTCATGGAGGGAATCAACTTATGACCCGAGTCTTACGATCTGAATTCTGGATATTTAGATTAAAACCTTTAGTAAAGGATATGTATGCGTTTTTGTGTGTTTTGCGACAAAAGCGATACATTCGGAAGTCACAAGTGACATATCGACACAATTTTTTCTCGCAGCCTTCTCACGGTTTATAGGTCGTCGCGGTTGTCCCTCTTGTATGTTCTCAGACAACGGTACAAACTTTGTAGGAGCCGTAGAACTTCTAAGGAAAGATCGATTCGAGTTTCTAAAAACCCTTAAATCATCTCTAGTTCAACAAAATGCTCATCAAAATCTTAGTTGGAAGTTTATACCCCCAGGCGATCCTCACATGGGAGGTCTATGGGAGGCACGAGTTTAATCCTTTAAGACACATTTGCCAAAGGTCATTCCAAAAATGAACTTAACGTTTGAGGAATTCTCGACAATATTAATTCGTATTGAGGCTTGTTTGAATTCTCGACCCCTAAGTTCAGCTAGTAATGACCCTAATGACTTTTCCCCACTAACTCCAGGTCATTTTTTGATTGGTAGTTCCATGCTTGCACCGGCAGAACCCGACATATCTGACCAGGATGTAACCCTGGTTAATAGATGGAAACGTCTCAAAATCATTTCACAATATTTTTGTCAAAGGTGGAAGTTAGAGTACATTAAAGAGCTGCACAGACGAAATAAATGGAAGTATCGACAAGATAATATTAAAATTAACGATTTAGTAGTCATTAAGGTCGAAAGATTAGCCCCAAATGAGTGGAGACTAGGTCGGGTCGAAAAAACTTACCTCGGAATGCTAGAGTCTTGGACGTACGAACTTCAAGTGACATTGTTAACCGACCCAATACCAAAATTGTCAAACTTTTTTGCGACTGACTAGTCGTGTATATCTTAATCAAAAAACATAGTACTCGCAAATATTTATTTACAGAAATGGCCGCGTACCTACCCTCACAAGATCGGCGAGATGAGAGGGCCCCACCCAACGGGAGACCCGGTCAGCGACGTCCCCAGGCTGATGTGGGAAGCCGATCCGCCTATAGACCCGGACGACAAGCGGAAGGACGAGGGCGTCCAGGTGCGTGGCAATATTCCTGTGGTATTTGTCAGGAGAACCACGCGATAAGCTCCTGTCGACGATTCCGCGATCAAACCTCCGCGCAACGATATGAAACGGTGGAGCGTAGTGGTTATTGCCGGAATTGTTTGGCCAGGAGCCATTTAGCGCCGGACTGCCCAAGTCTGAATGGTTGCCGACGATGCGACCACCGTCACCATACCCTTCTCCACGGCGCTCCACTGTTGGACAACTCGCTGCAAAGGCCTCCGGTGGTCACAATCCCGTACAAATGGGACCTAGTCTTTGTACCGACCGCTATAGTAAAGATTATACGAGATGGTGTAGACTCGTATGCCCTTGTGAGAGCCCTGGTCAGCCAATCAGCCACAATGTCAAGGATGGGCTATTCAACTTTTCGGCGACTGGGGCTCCGCTCATTACTTCATCAGGGCCAGCGCTTTACGAGATTCAAGATCATGGCTCGTCAAACCAACAGCATTTGGGCACTCAAAGTGAATGCCCTGATTACAGACGAGCTGCCCACAAGACCCTACTCCGACCCACTGATTGAAGACCCGACCCGCAACTTTGCCGAAAGCGCCATAGCAGACCCAGACCCTCGAAGCTACACTCCTATCGATGTCGAGCTTGGTGCCGACACATTTTCCGCCCTTCGACGAGAAGGATGCAGTTTCGCTGGCGTAGGTGACGTCCATGCCCATAAAACGGCCTTGGGCTACATGTTTTCGGGTCCAATACGCAACCTACCTAGAAATTAAGTAGACTAAGTATCACATGTCACGGGGGGCAGAATGTTTAGCATTGTGCTAAACCATTGAGCAGAACTGTCCATCAATTGAGTGTTTTTTAAAGTGAGCAGAGATGCACCTAACAGAGCCTATGTGCGAAAGCACATACGCACACACACACAAACACCCAACGGCGGTTAGGTGCATGCTCTTCTCACTTTGTTATTTGCTTGAAAAAAAGGTTGAGTGAAAATAACTTTTTATTTTCTACATTAAAACTAAAATTGTGCTAAGTTAAAAAACCTAAAGTTAAAAGTGAAATTTTATTAAAACTATTTAAAACTTAAATCTAATTAAACCCTAGAACTAAAATTACGCTAACGTGTGAATTACAAAGAAAATCAATATGAATTAACTAAAACCAGAAAAAATCAAAACACGCATTTATACCAAAACTACATTGTACAAAAAAGCGAAACAACAAAAGTGAACATTACACCAATAAAAACCCTTAAACTCAACAAACAAAAACCCAAACTCTCTACTCTCATTTACCCACAGGCAAACAAACGTGAGTAAACAGACCGATATTGCCCATTCTCAATCCCAATTTCATAGCTCAAGTATTATAGGTTGTAGCGTTATTACAGCAGACGGACGGACAGATATACATGGCTAAATCGTCTTAGAATTTTAAGACGATTAGAAGTGTTACAAACGGAGTGGCAAAATGAATATACCCCCCATCCTATGGTGAAGGGTATACAAATGAATAATAGTTTCGCATAACTAACTGATTTGTTTCGTCGTTGCTGATCAGACGGACGTCTGCCCGTCCGAATTGCGTGGCTGGTTGCTAGGGGGAATTTCATCATATGATGAATATGATTCATAGCGGTTTAGTGCGGGACTGTACTTGTATTTATTATTTATCTGTTAAACATTTTCCGATTGTTCAACAAATAAGGAACAAAAATGTGTTCAATCATGGTCCTACATTACTTTTGTAAACAACTATCGAATACGGATCATATATTTATTAAAAAATTTCATGTTGTATGTTAGTACTTTTCTGTACCTCTAGCAATCAAGGTATTGTGCGTTTGATCCCCAATCATAGTTTTGTGATTAACAAAGTGTGAGTCCTGTGAGTTTTACAAAGTGTTTTAAAAAGTTTGAAAGAAAAATAAGAAATGGCCTCGAGTAATATTGCTTGCACTTTCTGTAAAGTATTGTTCAACACCAAAGAAAAAATGAAACGTCATATGAAATCGCACAAACGTTGCGATATATGTCAAAAAATGTTTCTTAACTCATATGCATTAAAAATGCATTACAACATTTCTCATAGTGGTGCAGAACGTTCTACGGTTAAAGGAAAATAAAATGAGACAAGAAAAAAATAGGCAGTCTCGAATAATTCAACAATGTCAACAGCTGCAACAATCTATACCACAGCAACAACAAGGAGTTATACATCAACAGCAACAATTTATACCCCAGCAACAATCCTATTACAATTATCTACAGAATCAAATGCAAAACCATAGTTTTTATGGGGGATACCAACATCCATATTTTTATCAAAAACCTGAATATCAAATGCTTTACCAAAAAATCAGCAACAAGTACAACAACTTCAGCAGCAGGATGTATATAACCAACCCGAAAATAATCAGAATGATCAATGGGAAAATCATCATGAAGAAGAAGAGTCGGTAGACGACTTAAGTGAAGATATGGATTTGTCTGCAAACCAAAACGATGATATACAAGAAACTTTAGAGAATAGAGTCTCGGAAGCCCCTTATTACTTAATGGATACAGCATTTAAAAATAATATAGCAACATATGGAATTCCAAACACAATATCACACATTATGTTTGAAGACTTTATGACTGAAATTATGGCTATTATAAAAGAGCGACTTGAAACAAGACTGGAGGAGCATAATATAGTAAAATTTGGTATCCGTATAGTTGCAGAGTACATGAAGATGGGAGGAGAGAAAATGGACTATGATATAATGATAAATGCGGCAAAAATGAACCTGCTCACCAAGGGGGGTTACTTAGGGGAAGAGATCTGCAAGCAAGTGAGAAAAATTTTTACAAAAATGAGTGAATTCCAAGAGAGAGATTCTGGATGGACTTTAGTAAAAATTATGAGAGCGGAACTCAGTATTTATAAATTCTCTTTAGTAAAGAGTGCCAAATGGATGCCCACACCAGATAATCTAAAAAAGCGTAGAGCTTGTATAAATGTACAAAATGATGACAAAAATTGCTTCAAGTGGGCAATAATTTCTGGTATGGATACCACAGAAATGGAGAACCCAAAACGTTGCAGTTCATACAATATTCGTGACATTAAAGAACAAGTTATTACATTACAAAATAACATTGTATTAAACTATAGTTCATTGCAAATTCCAATGAATCTTAAAGACCTAAACATATTTGAAAATAACAATGATGAGATTAGCGTAAATGTGTTTGGGTTCGATGATGAACAGAATGAAATCGTCGGACCATTCTACATTACCAAAAAAAAGAGAAGAAACATCATATAAATTTAATTATTTTGGAGAATGCTGACGGACATCACTACATCTTCAAATTCTTAATTATAAAACTTTGTTCTTTACAGACTTTTAAGGAGCCAGACTACAAAACATCGTTAACAACTATTGTTTTGCAACACATGTCAGAATGCAGCAGGGTGGTAACCATAATGCCGATGCCTGATAAGGCAGTTGTAGAATTTAAGGATCACCAACGACAAATGGATGTTCCATGGGTCGTGTATGCAGATATCGAATGCGTGTTGCAGAAGCTGAATTCTTAAGTAAGCTCAAAAACAACATATACCCAAAAGCATATACCATGTGATTCTAAATGTGCAAAGTTAATAATAGATTTTGCACCAAAACGTAATTATGTTATAGATGCAAGAAATTTACAGCAATGTTTAAGAAATGGATTAGTTTTAGAAAAAGTGCATAGGATTTTAAAATTTAATCAAGAACCATGGCTATAAAAATATATAGATTTGAATACAACAAAATGGATTTTGTATTCTTGAGCTTTCAAAATAGAAAATGTATGACTTCCATTATAACGTCATGCCAACAATATTTGGTGAAAGGTTTGTACTCAATTATATGGACACTGATTCCTTTATTTACTCAATTTTTACGGACGACTACTATTAAGATATTAGAAATTATTTAGAAGAGTACTTTGAAACTTCGGATTATCCTGAGGACAACATTTTTGGTTTCCCACTGATAAATAAAAAGAAAATAGGTTTTATGAAAGATGAGAATTGTGGGAAAATAATGAAGGAATTTGTTGGTTTACGATCTAAAATGTATTCGAAAAGCGTTGAAGACGGAGAGGAGAGAAAAAATGCAAAGGTGTCAAAAAATGTGTAATAAATAAGTATGATAGTATGTTAACTTTTAAGTCAAAGCTGCATCAAATTTATACTAACAATTAAATAAGGTAATTTTAAGTTACGCTGATGACAAGAGACAAATTAAAAGTAATGGTGGTATCATAAAGATTTAGAAAAAGAAGTAGAACAAGATAATCCCGTATATGAATTAGATATGCTACTTTTAGATATACAAAAACTTCAAGAAGAAGAAGAATAAGATGCGGCAAACATGTGTTAATACATAATATTTATTAAAAAAAGCTATTGTACAAAGATATATTATAAGAATAAAAATTGTATGTTTGGCTATAAGTTTCCTCCGAAAAAAATAAATAAAAACACTTTTTTTAAATTTTAAAACAATTTTATTGACTTTTCATTTTCATAATTGTAAGCATAAGAGTAAGTATAATTATTTCTCTTATTTGATATATTTTTTTTTTAATTCATTACAATTGTTTATTGGATCTTTCATAACAGAATGAAAATAATAATTTTTCAAATCTTAACCTAAATACATTAATCTGGGGGTTGTTGCCAGTGCAATAAACCCTTTGAGAATTTGCAAAGTTTAAATAATATTGGATTTCAATGGAATATCAATTTATCAAATTTCTACTACAATGGAATCTTCAATGTATATAAATGTGTTATAGTAAGTCCAGTGTATTTCTTCTTCTAAGGCGAGTGTTTCTTTCATTGTTTAGAATTTGTCTGGCCAGGATATTTGGGTGATCGGATAGTTTGTCCACATAGTTTCGGCAGTATTCTCGGATTTCCTCAGCGACGGTTGGAATGTTGAGGTCCTTATGGATATTTGCGTTTCTTATATACCAAGGTGCACCTGTAATTAAATGAAGAATATTCGACTGTCTTCTTTGTAATTTGCATATGTTTGAAGCGCACGCTGTACCACAGAGCTGGATACCATATGTCCAAATTGGCTTTATTATAGATTTGTATAAAAGGACTTTATACTCAAGGTCTAGAGCAGACCGTTTGCCAATGAGCCATTGAAGTTGGTTCGTTTTGAGTTTTATTTGTGTTATCTTAGAACCTATGTGGTGAGTCCATGTCAAACGACGATCTAAGTGAATTCCAAGATATTTCACGTGATCGTTCTGTGGAATCAACGAATTGAAGATGGTTATTGGAGGAGTAGTATCTCGTCTTAGGGTAAAGGTAACATGAGTGCATTTTGTAGCATTTACCACTATTCTCCATTTTTCTAACCAGTTCTCTAAGACTCGGACATGCGACTGCAGTTGATCGGACGCAACTAAGGGGTTTTTATGAATACTGACGAAAGCAGTATCATCCGCAAAAGTGGACGTATGAGTAAATGTGTTTGTGGGCATGTCTGCTGTATATATTATGTATAGAATAGGTCCCAGTACGCCGGCAGTTATTTTCTTAGGGCTAGAAGAAATACCATTCGATTTTACTACAAACGACCGGTTTGACAAATAGCTATTGAGCATTTTATGTGTATTACTTGGTAAAAGTACACATATTTTGTTTAACAATCATCGTGCCAGACTTTATCAAAAGCTTGCGATATATCTATGAATAGAGCAGAACAATATTCTTTGTTTTCAAAAGCCTTTCTGATGTATGTAACAACACGATAAATTGTTCTATGGGACTATGACGCTTCCGAAAACCAAATTGGTGATCGGGTATTATGTTATTTGAAACTATATGTGGGGTAATTTTCTTCATAAAAATTGTTTCAAACATTTTTGAGAGTATCGATAGCAGACTTATCGGACGGTATGAGTTTACTTTGGTCGGATCTTTTCCAGGTTTTGGAATCATCACAATTTCCGATATTTTCCAGGATAAAGGAAAGTAACCCACACGCAAAATGCTATTAAAAATGAACAAAACCATTTTCAGGGCAGATAATGGTAGTTCTTTTATCATTCTGGCATTCTGGCCATCTTTGCCAGGAGATTTCTTTATTTTAAGGTCTTTGACCGAATTTTCGATATCTTTTAACTTGAATTTAAGTGGACGAGGAATTGTTTCATCTACCTCGGGAGGATAGATGGTGGACGTGCCACTATTTAGTGTCAAAACAGATTCAAGGTAATTTGCAAAGGCATTGACTTTCTCTTCCGAGCTTTTAGCCCAGTTCCCGGTTTCAAGGCGGATTGGGGATTCGTGTGCGATTGGACTCCGCATATTTTTCGTAGCCTTCCATAGGCTGTAATCTGTTTTCTCAGTTGGATCCAAAGATTGCAAGTATTTTTTTAGATCATATTCATCAGCTACCTTCAGGGCAACTTTTAGTCTTTTCTCACAATTCCTTAGGATATATCTCAATGCCGGGGAGCGGTAACGTTGCCATTCTCTTCGTATATTTCTTTTCTCATTGACCAGGGCTTCAATGTTTGTTTGATAATTTGAAACATTATTCTTAATATTTGTGGACTTACGAGTGGCAACTTTTACCGCACCGTTTACGATATCTGTCAGCAGATTCACCGCTGTGTCTATCTCATTTGCTGATCGTAAAGATATACCTTCGGACAGGTGAGAGCTAACGTATTTTTTATACTTCATCCAGTTTGTGTGTTTGTTAGGCAAAGTGGCGTGTGCACTTTCCTGGTCATTATTGGACATTGTTAAGATGGTTGGCGAATGATCCGAAGATAGATCAAGTGAAGGAAAAATTATTATTTGTTCACGCTTTACATTTTTAAGCACAGCGAAATCAATTAGGTCTGGTGTTTTGTTCAAATCTGACGGCCAATACGTTGGTTGGCCACCAGAGACGACGTCGAGTTTAGCAGATGCTATAGCATTTAGCAACTGTCTACCTTTGGGTGAGGTGAGTCGAGAGCCCCAATATGTGTGCTTGGCATTATAATCTCCTGCTACTAAAAATTTGGTTCCAGGAGTGGAAAAAAAATCAATAAATTGATCTTTGCTAATATTGTGTCTTGGAGGGCAATAAATACGATATTTGTACCGGTGAGTGCTATTGAAGTAGCTTGAATGTGATCGGTCCTATATTCGGGCATAGGATAGTGTTAAACTTTATTTAGTACAATTATTGCCGTACCGCCACAGGTGTTTAGTATCGTATGTGGAATAACCATGTATTCTGAAACAATGTTTTGTGGTAAAATGTGTCTCGGAGACTAATAGTATGTCTATACTTTGACTTCGAAGAAAATTATCAACTTCGTTTCTGTGTTGGCTTAAGCCGTTTGCATTCCAATAACAAATTGTTAATCGATTTATTTTTGTTTCAACACAATTTGCATCAAAATGCTCTGGTTTCTCATCATTTCTTGCATCATACTTTGCATGTTTATCATGAATGAATTCATGGTTTCAATTAGTTTTTCAATAGAATTTTCAATAGAAATATTATTTGGCATGGGTTCACCATTTCTTAGCATATGAGCATATGACATATTTGGAGGAATTACGTTATTTCTAGCTTGGGGTAAGCAATTTACGCTAGGGATAGCATTTACCATAGGAGACATGGATTTCAAGCCTGGGAAAGGCGTTGGATTATATTGAGCATAACTTGGATTTCTGATATTATTGTTAGCATTTTTAACGTGAACTTAAACTGGACAACCCCTATAATTTGCCGTATGATTTTCACCGCAGTTGCTACATTTCTTAACGCTTGTATCTGTTTTAGGATGTGGACATTCAACAGATTTATGAATGTCGCCGCATCTGACGCAGACCGAAGGCAATTTGCAGTAAGCCTTTGTATGTCCAAATTCTTGACAATTTGTGCATTGAGGCGGAGCCCTATGTTTCAGTGGTTCTTCTACTCTTATTCTGCGATTGCAGAGGTACCTCAAATCATAAATGGGGTGTGTGGCACCTTTCTTCTTAATTTGAGAAGACTCAAATGTTAATTCCACCTTAAACATAGGTTGGGGAATTTTATTTTTATTGATAATGTTAATTATCGATTTCACTTTGTAGCCTTCCTTTTCATCTATTGGTACGGAACTATCAATACCCTTAAGCACTACAACCAGTCCCTTTGAGCTTTTTAGCTGGTAAGTGTAATAGTTTCGCTTTTCTTGATCAAATACACTGACCACCTTTCTGTAGAGTGCTTCAGTGTATGTCTGGATTTTTGTTTCAAAAACATTCAACAGTAAGCTGCTGTGTTTTGAGGAATGGCTGTGCCGGTCTCAAATTGAATCTTTAAATCAGTCGGGCCACCCTTTGTGTCCGACGGACAACCAAACAATTCAATAGCATGATCTGACCGTTTGGCGCTAGTGTCCGACAGACAGACAACCAAACACATAGCATGACGCACTCATGATGTGGGTAATGAATACGAAGTTTTTGATTGGTAAATTCAGATAACTTTTATATTTTTAAAAGCTACACTTGGGCAATGCACTTTTTACACAGTTTAGGTATATTTTATTAACGTCCAATCCGCGTTATATAATTTTTTTTGGAGTATATCCAAAGAATAAATGTTTTTGGTTAATTTTTAGAGAGAATCCACTGAAACACGTCCGCACTCAACAATGTTGCCAATGGCAATTGATATAATTTTGCGAACAATTCCAGTCAAGGGGGTATCGGCAAATATTGGCCTTTTCAAAACAAACAAACAAAATGAAAACCAGACCGAGTTCTTTACGCAGCACAACATTACAACATTGTAGCATATATAATCACATTATGCAAACCAAGTTGTGGCACTTGTTATCTGAATTTGCTAATTAAAAACTCCGCATTCATTACCCACATCATGAGTGCGTCATGCTATGTGTTTGGTTGTCTGTCTGTCGGACACTAGCGCCAAACGGTCAGATCATGCTATTGAATTGTTTGGTTGTCCGTCGGACACAAAGGGTGGCCCGATTGATTTAAAGATTCAGTTTGAGACCGGCACAGCCATTCCTCAAAACACAGCTGCTTACTGTCTAATTATTCACGATCGCTTGGTAGAATATACCCCCTTGACTGGAATTGTTCGCAAAATTATTTAAAATAAGAGAAATTATTATACTTACCCTTATGCTTACAATTATGAAAATGATAAGTCAATAAAATTGTTTTAAAATTTAAAAATAGTGTTTTTATTTATTTTTTTTGGAGTAAACTTATAGCTAAACATACAATTTTTATTCTTATAATATATCATTGTACAATAGCTTTTTTTTAATAAATATTGTGTATTAACAAATGTTTGCCGCATCTTATTCTTCTTCTTCTTGAAGTTTTTGTATATCTAAAAGTAGCATATCTAATTCATATACGGGATTATCTTGTTCTACTCCTTTTTCTTAATCTTTATGATACCAAGCATAAGTATTTATACCATCACTTTTAATTTGTCTCTTGTCATCAGCGTAACTTAAAATTACCTTATTTAATTGGGTAGTATAAATCTGATGCAGCTTTGACTTAAAAGTTAACATACTATCATAAAAATTTTTTATTAAACAAACAATCTTTATAGGTATCAATATTATACTTATTTATTACACATTTTTTGACACCTTTGGATTTTTTTATCTCCTCTCCGTCTTCAACGCTTATCGAATACATTTTAGATCGCATCCTCAGGATAATCCGAAGTTTCAAAGTACTCTTCTAAATAATTTCTAATATCT
This sequence comes from Eudasyphora cyanicolor, assembly GCA_963930755.1. Lineage (NCBI taxonomy): Eukaryota > Metazoa > Arthropoda > Insecta > Diptera > Muscidae > Eudasyphora > Eudasyphora cyanicolor. The sequence goes on along the minus strand of OZ005734.1, from coordinate 149,393,798 downwards.
TCATAGTAGTCGTCCGTAAAAATTGAGTAAATAAAGGAATCAATGTCCATATAATTGAGTACAAACCTATCACCAAATATTGTTGGCATGACGTTATAATGGAAGTCATACATTTTCCATTTTGAAAGCTCAAGAATAAAAAATCCTAAATATATTGGTTTATTGTAGCAAGTCTTTACTCTATTCATTTCAATAGCCACCATATCTTCTGAAAATATGGATAGACTATGGAAATTTGGTTTCGAAATCCAGTCTTGAGCTCCTAAATGGTTTCGGTTAGTTCGAGCCCAGTTGGTAACAATCTTTACGTCTCTTCTCTTATCAACATTTTCCATTGTTTTAAAAAATACAGCATTATTTATTAGTTTAAAAAAATTCTTTTCAAAATTATTCTTTGCTTCCATCCTTTTTGTTGTATTCAAATCTATATATTTTTTTAGCAATGGTTCTTGATTAAATGTTAAATTCCTATGCACTTTTTCTAAAACTAATCCATTTCTTAAACATTGCTGTAAATTTCTTGCATCTATAACATAATTACGTTTTGGTGCAAAATCTGTTATTAACTTTGCACATTTAGAATCGCCAACTTTTTTTCGGGGCAAAATGGAAGATCATTGTGCAAATCATGTTTTTCAGGTGGACAGATTATGTCAACCTCATATGTATGACCAACAGACCCATTGACATCCATTTTGGTTCTAATGTATTCTGGATCACTTTCTTTAATTAAATCTTCTTCTGTAAGCCATTCGAATCCGCCAAATGGTAGAGGTTGGGATATTGTCCAACCATAAAGATTATTGAAATCATTATATATAGTATATATAGATTTTTCATTTTTGTTATAGTCTTTCAAGTACTTATTATTTGCTTTGGAATATCTTGTTACACATTGCACTAGACCTCCACGTATCCCCGTTTATAAAAGTTGTATATATATTTATATTTGTTAAAAGTTCTAAAGGTTTATTGCAATATTTTAACATGGCATCCCATGTCAACCCCGGTGCAGTATAGTACTGACTTGCATCTAAACCGTATACCCCCTTGCAGACTTTTCTAAAATTTTCAAATACATCTGTTAATAGCAGAACATCTACTTTTAGATATAATTCTGTATAATCCCTCATTGTCTTGCACTTGAATGTATTCCATACATCACACATTGTTTATTATTTAATTTGTTGTAAAATGCACTCCTGAGTGGAAGTCTAGTTTCGTCATGTTTTTCAAATGATTCCAAGTATTCGTATGGAAAAACACCTTTTCTTTTGAGAAGATTAAACTCATTCACTTCTTTGTGCTCTTTTTTAACAGTATTAAACTGATCATCAGTAAGATTATTGGCTAACGAATCGAAGCTGTCGGCCATAAAACATATGGTATCTAAAAATCTGAGCTCTAAATGAGATAGAGAAACGTAAACTTCTTTATTTAGGGGGATTACCTTTATATTCATCGAAATTTCACCCAACTCCTTTATAAACAGATGAGAATCGTAGTGAGAATAATTATGGAAATAAATCTGAATAAATTTAGGTACCTGATACTTTAAATTGCAAATATTGTGGCCAGGACCCCTATATTTCCCCGTTATGTGACAATGATCTCTTACTCTATCTTTGTTTAATGGTTTGCTACAAATGTGACAGTTTTTAGCGTTACGGAAAGAAAACTTTTCCAAAGGTGTCAATGGTTCCATTTCTTTCTTATTTGTTAAATAATTATTATAGATTTCCTGACAGTCTTCAGTAATACTTTGAGCAATCTTTTTTGGTGCGTCCCTACCTGTATACATTTTAAATTTACTTAAACTATCATCAAAATTACATTTAATTTGATACCAAAAGCACCTGGTATATGCTTTTGGGTATATGTTGTTATTGAGCTTACTTTAGAATTCAGCTTCTGCAACACGCATTCGATATCTGCATACACGACCCATGGAACGTCCATTTGTCGTTGGTGATCCTTAAATTCTACAACTGCCTTATCAGGCATCGGCATTATGGTTACCACCCTGCTGCATTCTGTTTTATGTTTTTCCATTGTGTTATCTTTATGGGTGTACTGAAGACATGTGTTGCAAAACAATAGTTGTTTACGATGTTTTGTAGTCTGGCTCCTTAAAAGTCTGTAAAGAACAAAGTTTTATAATTAAGAATTTGAAATAAAATATAATTGTCATTTATGTTTACCTTGATATATTCTTTATAAATATGTAGTGATGTCCGTCAGCATTCCCCAGAAGAATTAAATTCATATGATGTTTCTTCTCTTTTTTGGTAATGTAGAATGGTCCGACGATTTCATTCTGTTCATCATCGAACCCAAACACATTTACGCTAATCTCATCATTGTAATTTTCAAATATGTTTATGTCTTTAAGATTCATTGGAAATTGCAATGAACTAAAGTTTAATACAATGTTATTTTGTAATGTAATAACTTGTTCTTTAATGTCACGAATATTGTATGAACTGCAACGTTTTGGGTTCTCCATTTCTGTGGTATCCATACCAGAAATTATTGCCCACTTGAAGCAATTTTTGTCATCATTTTGTGCATTTATACAAGCTCTACGCTTTTTTAGATTATCTGGTGTGGGCATGCATTTGGCACTCTTTACTGAGTTCCGCTCTCATAATTTTTACTAAAGTCCATCCAGAATCTCTCTCTTGGAATTCACTCATTTTTGTAAAAATTTCTCTCACTTGCTTGCAGATCTCTTCCTCTAAGTAACCCCCCTTGGTGAGCAGGTTCATTTTTGCCGCATGTATCATTATATCATAGTCCATTTTCTCTCCTCCCATCTTCATGTACTCTGCAACTATACGGATACCAAATTTTACTATATTATGCTCCTCCAGTTTTGTTTCAAGTCGCTTTTTATAATAGCCATAATTTCAGTCACAAAGTCTTCAAACATAATGTGCGGTTTTGTGTTTGGAATTCCATATGTTACTATATTATTTTTAAATGCTGTATCCATTAAGTAATATGGGGCTTCCGAAACTCTATTCTCTAATGTTTCTTGTATATCATCGTTTTGGTTTGCAGACAAATCCATATCTTCACTTAAGTCGTCTACCGACTCTTCTTTTTCTTCTTCTTCTTGTTTTTCTTCTTCATGATGATTTTCCCATTGATCATTCTGATTATTTTCGGGTTGGTTATATACATCCTGCTGCTGAAGTTGTTGTACTTGTTGCTGATTTTTTGGATAATTATAAAAATATTGTGGGTGAAGAATGGATTGTTGATTGGGCTGCTGATGAGGTTGCTGATAAGACTGCTGATAGGGTTGCTGATAATCATAAGGATTTATCTGGTTAAAGCCTTGTCCATAAATTTGTTGCGGGGGGTTTGTGAGAGGAAATGTATGTATAGTTAGGGTTATTAACGGGGTAAACTGGTTGGTAAAGCATTTGATTTTCAGGTTTTTGATAAAAATATGGATGTTGGTATCCCCTATAAAAACTATGGTTTTGCATTTGATTCTGTAGATAATTGTAATAGGATTGTTGCTGCGGTATAAATTGTTGCTGTTGATGTATAACTCCTTGTTGTTGCTGTGGTATATATTGTTGCAGCTGTTGACGTTGTTGAATTATTCGAGACTGCCTATTTTTTTTCTTGTCTCATTTTATTTTCCTTTAATACCGTAGAACGTTCTGCACCACTATGAGAAATGTTGTAATGCATTTTTAATGCATATGAGTTAAGAAACATTTTTTTGACATATATCGCAACGTTTGTGCGATTTCATATGACGTTGCATTTTTTTTGGTGTTGAACAATACTTTACAGAAAGTGCAAGCAATATTACTCGAAGCCATTTTTTATTTTTCTTTCAAACTTTTTAAAACACTTTGTAAAACTCACTGGACTCACACTTTGTTAATCACAAAACTATGATTGGGGATCAAACGCACAAGACCTTGATTGCTAGAGGTACAGAAAAGTACTAACATACAACTTGAAATTTTTTAATAAATATATGATCCGTATTCGATAGTTGTTTACAATAAAAGTAATGTAGGACCATGATTGAACACATTTTTGTTTCTTATTTGCTGAACAATCGGAAAATGTTTTACAGATCAATAATAAATACAAGTACAGTCCCGCACTAAACCGCTATGAATTTCATCATATGAAATTCCCCCTAGGAACCAGCCACGCAATTCAGACGTCCGTCCGAAGTACTGACCGAGAATTCTTCCAAATCCAATCTTGAAAAATAAATGTAAACAAAATATCCAACGATCCAGATCCTCACCCGCCCCAAATTCTAATCTAAACAAAATCCTCAGCTGGCTGCCAGCAAAACGATAGCGACAACGCTCGATTCATCTTAATGATGTGTTACATATATATCTATGTGTGCGTGCGTTTGTGTGTGTGTATACATACATTTGTACCTTGTACTTGTTGCACAGTACCAGAGCTCAAAACATATGAATATAAATTTTTACGAGCTTGTGTCGGACCCCCCAAAATATAAAGTAAACAATCGATCCTTAAGCGCACACTCTACGATCGGTACATTAGGTTGGGTTGTATTTTGTATGATATGATATTTTGTACTTTAAACAACGCTATTTTTATACATCTTTTTACATTTCATTCACTATAAACTACAAATATAACACAATAACCTTATTTATTCATCAAAACTGTAAAACCACAAATTATTTTCGTTACATTATTTAAACCGCATAATTTTTTATCGCAAAATAATACGAACCACCCTAATGTATACTTCAGAAACATGAGGTAACTAATTTTTACGAGCTTGCGTTTTTGAAATATGATCTTTTTAATTACCCTGAGTAAAGTGTACATTCGGTGTGTTTTATTAAAAATGTGAAAACATTTATATAAATTCTACTAAAAATACACTTCACAACGAAAAATTTAGTATTTTACACTTCAAAAACCAACATTTATACAAACATACCTCTATACATACCTACAAAAACTACAGTCGATCATAAATTTTAATTTTGTAAACCTGTTCCTGAATAAAACACGCCTACTGTGACCCAAAAAAGAACATTATTATACTACTGAAGTGGCGAAGGAGAGTCTAGTGATGGCCGTTATAGACAGAAGTAGTGAGGATGGATCCATCCTCAAGGACAAATGGAGCCATGTGCAATCAGCCATTATTACCTCGATGTCCGTAAAAAAATGGAATAAGGGGAGAGTAAAGCTCTTATATTTCGGAGATGCTCTGAGCCGAGCGGGTGAGGTGTGGCAGGGTGCCCAGTTGGATGTTGTCAAAAAAACAACATCCCTGAGGCGGATGGTAAAAAGCGGGAGGTCAATTTGATCCTTAACGCTGAATCCACCTCCCGTATACAACGGGACCTACAATATGGCTTCGAGACTATAGTCTTGAAGGTATAAAAGCAAGATATAGCTCACACTGCGAAAGGTGAGTCGTCCACCGTGGTTGATACGCGGCTTTCTGGAAGTGCGGAGGTACAAACGCTCATTATTTATGGTGACTCCAACTGTAACAGAAGATCTGTAACGTCCTTCTCTGAGGACGAAAGCTCTACTTCTGACACAGAGGGGCTGAGGGGAGTCTCCGGAATCTTTGATGCATCTGGCGGGGACACTCTTCTCGATGATAAGGACGAAGAGTTCGATAACACCCTTGTCGGGGTGGATGTTAATCTGTCAATTACCAATGATGGTAAGAATTCTACAGATTAACATCCATCACGCTAAAGCAGCCTCAGCGGCTCTATTGCTGCGCCTGTCCACAGTTGCAGTAGACATCGTCCTGCTACAGGAGCCCTACGAGGTGGGAGGAAGGGTGTGCGGTATCAGGACACCCAACTTTAAACTGCTTGTGGCCGACTGTGAAGGCACTCCAGGAACCTGCATTTTGGCCAGGAAAGATCTAAATATCTTACTCCTGGCTAATTTAAGTGGTAAAGACCAAACATCTGCTAATCTGGAGATCGGTAATCGCATATATTGGGTGGTCTCCAGTTACTTGCCTTATAAAGCTGTAGTACCGACTGCTCTATTCAGGGAAGTAGTAGAAGAAGCAACGTCTGACGAGGTCGAGCTGATTATTGGCGCAGACACGAACGCTCATCATACTATCTGGGGTAGTACGGATATAAACAATAGGGATGATTCGCTTCTTGACTTTATTCTAACTACCAACCTAAGTATTTGTAACATAGGTAATAAACCGACCTTAACAGTTAAAGACACAGAAGAAGTACTAGATGTAACGTTTGCTACTACCGGCTGTCAGACAAAATTATTGGGTGGAATGTACTGGACGACCAATCATTCTCAGATCACCATTATATTGAGTTCAAACTCGCTAAAAAAGCGTCTGAACCTGCCGTCCACAGAAATGTGAGAAAGACAAAGTGGCACCTGAATGAGAAGAATTTCAAGAAAGTCCTCAACTCCAAACTTCTGTACGAACCGAATGACAAGACCGGCTATCTGGTCGAGCATATCACCAAAAACAAGGTACAAGGGTAAAACTAAACCCCAATGGTGGACTTCTGAGCAAATGGCTATGAAAAAGACCTGCAACAAGCTATTCAACAAGGCAAAATCTATTGGGGTCGCTAATGTTTGGGATGCCTATAAAGAGCAACTCAAGATCTATAAGGAGCTTATACCTTCTGTGGGGAAGTGGAAAAGGCCTCCGACGCCGCAAAGCTGAGGAAAATACTATCAAATTCACTCTGTACAGTGGGATACTTGCAGGATGAGGTAAATAACTGGACAAAAAACAGCGAGCAGTCGCTGAATATACTGCTCGACACACATTTCCCGGGGAACTCACCAACAGAACCCGAAGATCAACAAGACCAACAAAAATGCGAGTGGACTGCGAGCGTTGAATGAGAGATCCAGAATAAGCTGGGCTATTAACAGCTTTGAGCCTGTTCAGTTCTCGGAACTGAATTGTATTAAGTCGGCTAGATCTAATTATGCGTCTCACAAATGTGAGCAGGTAGCTGTTGAGAGTTGTGATGATATTTGTTTTATCCAGGCATTGATACATGATGTAGGTATTGTGTCTGCTGTGTTTATGTATTTCCAAATAAATGTTTGTCTAATAAGTACATATCCATTGGCGCATTTGCCTGACATGTGCTTGCGGCATGGTTAGAAATAGATACCGCACACTCTGTAGTGAAGATAAGGGATGAAGTCAAACGTTGGTATGATACATCATATGTCTTCTCTCTTTTCTTCTTAGGTATAAACTAGGTTAAGATTTCTGTCACTAGTAAGTAAGTAAGATTAGAATATTGTAAATAAAATTAGTTCCTTTCTCGAACTCAACCGTGTCACATCAATTTTTATGTCTGCTAGCTCTGCTACAAACATTGGTGACCCCGACGTGATTAGTTCCTTTTTAGAACTCATTCGTGACCCGTAAAAACACTAATGAATTCAAAGTTTCCCCCAACCAGCGGTAAGGGACTTCGAATACTCATTAGTGCATTTGAACAGAAAAATAAACAATACAATAACATTAAAAACATTTATAAATAAAAAAAAAGTGAGCAAAATTGCTCATATTTGTAGAGGGCGTAGCAGGGAACTCCATAGCAGGGAACTCCGTCCGTCGTTCGCTAGCTATGGAAAAAATTCCATATTTCCCATGGGAAGTTGTTAGTCGGGACGTTCTGGGAAAATTTGACAGTGTGGACTGTCACCGAATTATAATGAATTCGGATGGTTTATGTAAAAAAATTGGCAATCCATTTTTAAAGATGAATAAAAATATTAATAAAATTTTAATTAATATGATTATAAAAAAGAAAATTAATATAAGTAAAATTATGTTTAAATTTACTAGTAAAAATATGCTATGATTACTATATAATAAGCCTACATATCGAAAGACTGGATTCATCTTCAACAAGAAGCTGAAATGTTCACCAGTCAAGAAGTTAACAGAACAAATGGAAGACGAAAGTCGCACATGGTCCAGCGCAAGAGGTACTCCAACAAGAGCTGCAGCCACACCACCACCAGCTATAAAGGATCGCACACCGCCAGTTAATGATGCTGAGAGAACTCATGAACGCATGTGTAAACTACACACATCAGTTCATGGCAAAGAAGGAAGGGCCGCCGCTAAACCCACTCCAAGTATAAAGAAACCAATGCATCCAACCCATCACCATTTAAAGATAGCAGCGCCTGAAGGCGACGTCGGTGACCAAACATTGAGGACCACGCCGATCATTGGTAAAGGGACAGGACCGATGAAAGATGCTCCCAATGCCGAGGGAGGAAGAACACTCACCGCCGGAGTGCAGCAACAAAGCAAGAAGCCGGACAAAAACATACGCCGATGGAGTCAAGACTGGGTTCCTGCCAACATGGAACTGTTTTTATAATTTAATTTTTTATAATTATGTTTTATTCGTATATTCTTTCTTTTTAAAACATTATAATTTTTGTTAAAAGATTAGGATCTTTTAAGGCCGGCAGTATGTTCAGTTCTCTGAACTGAATTGTATGAAGTCGGCTAGATCTAATTATGCGTCTCACAAATGTGAGCAGGTAGCTGTTGAGAGTTGTGATGATATTTGTTTTATCCAGGCATAGATACATGATGTAGGTATTGTGTCTGCTGTGTTTATGTATTTCCAAATAAATGTTTGTCTAATAAGTATATATCCATGGGCGCATTTGTCAGACATGTGCTTGCAGCATGGTTAGAAATAGATACCGCACACTCTGTAGTGAAGATAAGGGATGAAGTGAAACGATGGTATGATACATCATATGTCTTCTCTCTTTTCTTCTTAGGTATAAACTAGGTTAAGATTTCTGTCACTAGTAAGTAAGTAAGATATTTTAAAAAAAAATTAGTTCCTTTCTCGAACTCAAACGTGTCACATCAATTTATATGTCTGCTAGCTCTGCTACAAACATTGGTGACCCCGACGTGATTAGTTCCTTTTTAGAACTCATTCGGGTCACACTAGTTCCTTTTTAGAACTAAAGCGGCTCACGTCATTTTTATTTCTTCGGCTCGTCTTCAAACAGAGCCCTTCGAGTCAGCTGGGCCAGACGGCATCAGTCCAGCAGAAATGCAGAAAATGTTGAAGTACATTATCCTCTGGCTGGAGAAAATTTATGTAGGCTGTATCAGGCTTTCATACATCCCGAATCGATGGAGGGATAACAAAGTGGTATTCGTACCTAAAGCGGGGAAGATATCACACACTAGGCCAAAAGACTTCAGACCAATTAGCCTATCCTCCTTCCTATTGAAAGGTCTGAAAAGACTTTTAGATTATTTCATTAGGGAAAACCTGGATACAAAACTCCTGTCGGTGAACCAACATGCTTACAATAAGCATAAGATAAGAATCAGCCCTGCACGAACTTGTGAGCACTATCAAATCGGCATTTCAAGGAATTCACCATGGTGGCATTACTTGACATAGAAGGGGCTTTTAACAACATTCACTCAGATGCAGTAATTGCGGCACTGTCACATCTAAAAGTTAACTCTAGTTTGATTAGACTAAATCAAAGTCTGCTCAACAGAAGACGCATGACAGCATGTCTTGGGACTACAACTCTAACAAGGTTTGTAAACAGAGGGACCCCACAAGGAGGAGTACTGTCTCCACTAATTTGGAACCTAGCGGTGAATGGTCGTGGCATATGCGAACGACGTGGCAATCGTAGTGAGTGGCAAATTCGAAAACGTCCTTCGAGACATTCTACTGGTGGATCTGAACAGTTTTTTCTAGATAGAAAACTGTTTTTTAGACCTAACGTATTGGAACGTGTAAGGAAGGCCAACGTCGCCTTATATTCCTGCAAAAATGCTTTAGGGTCGCGGTGGGGTCTCTCTCCTAAAATAGTCCACTGAATATACATAGCAGCAGTTCGTCTTATACTGTTATATGGCATTGCGGTATGGTGGACGGCAACTGACAAACTAACCATCACCAACCCACTAACAAAGGTTCAGAGAACAGCCTGCCTGTGCACAAGTGGAGCCTTAAGGACTACAGCGACCGAGTCTCTACAAGCCCTACTCCATATACTGCCGATTAATATTGTGGCTAGAGAAGTTGTAACCAAAGCGGCAATAAGATTAAACCGCCTGTCAATGTGGAGGTACAAGAACTACGGCCACATGAGGATATCAAAGTGTAGTGCTATGGTAACCGACCGAGTGGACTACTTCTCGCCAGAGATGAATGGGTTGGCAGAATACTAGATAATAGAAACCATCTCCACTTTTACACGGATGGTTCGAAGCTTGACGAAAAGGTTGGCTTCGGAGTACACTGTGCAGAGCTTAGTTTGGATATAGCTCACAGACTACCAGATACCTGCAATGTCTATCAAGCCGAAATAATGGCAATATGGGAAGTAGCCAAGTGGCGAGTCGCAACATAGTAACCAACAATGGGGTTATCATTTACTCGGATAGCCAGGCTGCCATCAATTCTCTGGAGGCAACATCCCTAAATTCACAAACAGCCCTCGACTGCCGCAGATCTCTTAATAAGATGGCTGAGCAGTTCAATTAATGTACACCTCATATGGGTACCTGGGCATAGGGATATCGCGGGGAACTGCAAAGCCGATGAACTTGCAACGAAAGGGACGACATTACAAATTCTCAAAGAATTTGCATATATTGGTGCGCCACTATCCACGTACAAGCTTTGGCTTAGGCAAGAGGCAATCAGGCAGTCCAACGAAAGATGAACAGAAATCGGCACCTGCAGCGTAGCTAGACAAATCTGGCCAAGGTATGACCTGAGAAGATCAATATATCTCCTCGCACTAGAGAGGCAAATATTGTCTACGTTAGTATCAGTTCTGACGGGACACTGCTTGATCGGCGAACACGCCAAAGGATTGGGTATTAACACTTCTGCAGAAGTCATAACACAAGGATTGGGTAATATGACTTCTGCAGAAGCTGTGGAGAGCATTGAGCACTTGCTATGCGACTGCCCCGCTCTGAGTAAACGACGACTGGACATACTAGGGACAAAAAATACGGCTGCCACCCTAACCTAAACCTAAAATGATCAACAACAAATTTTGACATGGAATATTTACAAAGAAAAGATGATCGCTTTATTAAAAAATTGAACGCGATTTTTTTAACTGGAAGGCATGGGGGAAAATATATATAACAGGTGGCGCAAAAGTAACCTTTCGAGCGTATGATAGACGCGATTGGCCGTCAGCAGCTAACAGCTGATGCACCGTCTGGACTTTGTACGGAAACATCTTCAAATCTTGTACCAAAATTCGCTGTAGAGACCGTCGACTGATACCCATTTGCGTGGCACGTCGTCTGGTCGATGTCGACGGCGCTTCCATGACATCCTCGGCTACAGCAGCAATATTCTCTGCAGAACGGCTACTCCGGGGTCTGCCACGCCTGGCAGCATCTCGTGTTGTGCCAGTCTCTTCGAGGCGAGCGGCTAAACGTCGCATTGATTCACCAGTAGGCGTTGGACGGCCAGGAAATCTGCGACGAAATTCACGTTGTGCCAAAGTCACCGACCGATTATTAAATAGTCAGCAATATTCCCCGTTCTGGAGCAGTGTAGCGTAACATTGTTTATTAACGTGTATTTCGCATGTGTTTACTACACAAATGTCAAAACAGAACTGACATTAGGGGCCAATCGCAAAATTTATAGCATTTTCTGATAGGAGGATTACTTTTGCGCCACCTTGTATATATATACTTATAAAATTCCACAAAGATCACTGATTCG